>JAODUP010000045.1:655000-1062500 GCA_025642065.1 Paralvinella palmiformis | reverse complement strand
CTGAGTTTTTTGTTTGTTATTCTTGGGGATCATCAGTAAGTTGATGAATTAATCTTTTATTGAATGAATTTTATTTCCAATCTACGTACATATATATTCGCATTTAATCATTATATATATAATAATTTAATAGTGTAAGATTGGAGGGGCCTATATAGCTAATAAAGCTGTCTTCCCATAGGCCCCTATGATAGCTGGCCTCTGGAGTTAGTATATATTGAAAATATACGGAACTGTACAGTCCATCCTGATGTTGGAATTTATAATTTCTTTACTGGTAAATAACTTCATTTTATTCCACCTCAGAATATGTGTATAATTAGATTTTTTTTTGTTTTGGTATGTAACATTTTATAATATATTTAGATGTTATAGTACTAGTTTCTTACCGATGAAGGAATACAACGATAGTCACTATATATGCAGTTTAGTAAAACAAATATTGATTTTGTCGACAGCAAGTTGCAATAATATAACAAATATAAATTGCCTCTATAAAGGATAAATAGATCTATATTTCGGTTTTTAGTGGCAAGCTAAAGTTTTAACTTACACGTAGTTCACTCGTTATCCAAATCTATCAAATACTGTCAGATTAAATGCATCCAATTGCATCTGAGAACTGCAACATTACTGGCAGCCCAGATAGATGCTTATACAAACAAGAATATATAAAAGACGCATAGTTTGCATGAGTTTGTTCATATACATTTTGTTAAGCAATAACTTTTATGTACATTAAATTGTCAAATTAGTTTCTTGATATTGCTTTTGTAACTTTCTGTGTACTATTGTCATGACAAGCGCGAGAGATAGTAGCATATTTGATTCTGATGTCTGTAGGTACAGCATCACATAGAGTGAATAAGTACTTGTTGTTAACTTCAATTTTGCAGGTGATGTACTTTCTTTAACAGAATAACACCATATGATGATCTGGATCTCTCTTTCCGAAGATTCTAGCCTCAATTTATTCCAACATACAAAGACTGTAATATTTATCATGTTTGTATGAGCGAAACTTCTTCTGTTATTTAAGGTTTGTGATAAATTACCGAGTAAAGCAAATTGTTCTAAAAACTGTTCGTTTTTCGAACAACAGCCACAGTCTATTAACCTCAATAAAATAACAAAAAGACAAAAAAAGTCATAAACTTGTACCCACGGGATAAAATTCACATATATTTAATCGACTATTGGGTCAATTTATATCATAATCAATATTACACAATTCAAACTTATTTTGCTAGATCCCAGTCTAGAAACGACTTCAAAACCTGTGTTTTTATTAATATTCCACGACTAACTACGAAAACTTCGTCTGCCATTTGATTATTTAAAAAGAAATTGATTCGATATTAAATATGCATCGTTAAATAAATTGCAGTAGCTTTGGAAAACTATTTATTTTAAATATGTCATCCGTAAATAACTACGTATATCTTAGCAATCTATAGATTGCTCTAATAAGACAGATACATGCTCCATAACAGCACCATTAACTGAATGTTGACACCATAGATTAAACCTTTTAAGAAAAGGGTTAATTGCCTTCCGAAATTAATAAAATATATTCGTGTTTTCTATCAATGATCAATTAATTTACAGGCTAAACGGTTGAATTAAGATGTGTTTTTTGTTGTTGTTATTTGTATACTTTGTATTTAATAAGAATCTGTTTCTGGGATGTTTTTACGGATCGATATCGTTTCGATGTTAAGAATGATGGATGACCACCTTCTATTGGTTTAAGTTTATATCTCATTCGAAATAAATCTGCCAAAAGAAACCGTAAAGCTGGTTATATAAGAGAGTAATACATTTATTTTTATTTCGTGATTTTACCGTTTTGAGAAGCTGGAGAAGGACGACGAAATATAAACAACATGTATACAAGTAAACTATAGATGCTAATTTGTATTATACTTTATTAAGTATAAGAGTACAATTTAATGTAATTAAAATGTACGTTGATAGACAAATAATATTATCTACTAATTATGCATACATCAGCCGTAGACAAAAACATTATATATATATATATATATATATATATATATATATATATATATATATATATATATATAAGCCTTTATACCGCTTATTAATTTATCTATTCATTCGGGAAATTTTGATTTTAAAGCCATATCATTATATCAAATAAATAAGTATATAAATAATATTAACTTTTATGAATAACTTTGATACTTAATGTGAAAAGCCATATATATATATATATATATATATATATATATATATATATATATATATATATATATATATATATATATATATATATATATATATATGAATAACTTTGTATACTTAATATATACTTAATATATACATAATATTTTATGCTTACTTGGTTCTATGGCGGTACATATGCACCGGGACCTAAAGAAAATATAAATAGACTTTTAAGACAGATGCTTCAAATATGTTTTGAAACACACACTTAATAAACAATACTCATTAAAGATCAGCTCCAGGCTCGTAATATTTGTTGTGCTGAAGGATAAATTTCTAAAATGCCATCGTGGAATGTCGCCATAGCTTCTTGGACGCGAAACATGTTTCTAGCCATATTATTACACACCTATCCCCGTCACTCACGACTACAACTGACGCAGAAAGAAACCACACAAACGTCTAAAGATAATAATTCTCTTTCGGGTATCTGGTACTTAATCTACTACGTCACGCACCGTCGATTTCTGGACTCATCATCCCCACGACGAAAACATTTAGAACAACGCATTTAGCTATTATAATACTCACAGAGTAAGATGCTAACTACACTTGGATTAGGCAAGGCATCTCTCGGTACACCTGGCGTTGTACCAGCAACTGGACATAAGTGATAGGCCGGATAGTTATTGTCTACATGGAAGAAGCACCTGTAAATCAGACGATATATATATATATATATATATATATATATATATATATATATATATATATATATATATATATATAAAGGGTTGACAATATCATCATATTGTCATAGAAGCGTCAGTTGTTTTATTCAAATCTATTGAATTTATAGTTTTACATTTATTGATTTATTTATTCATTAATCTTCAAAATAATCATTACAAGTGAAAATATGGGAATGTATTGAATTTAATTAAAAGAGGGGTTTTCTAAGTATTTCATCATTCAAGAAACAATAGGACGTTTATGGAATAGGTTTATATTTGGATAGTTTAATGCAATGGTATAATTACAATTTAAAATGTAAGTGTAATATCAGAGAAAAGGTAAACTTAATAAAGCAGTCCGACTAGATCCCCAATACCTTACACTTAATGTTATATAAACAAACTAGCTAGGCCATTAAGATGTTAACAATATATGTTAATATGCTAATATCCATAATTCCTATTCCCTCATAGCATACAG
Source organism: Paralvinella palmiformis (assembly GCA_025642065.1). NCBI lineage: Eukaryota > Metazoa > Annelida > Polychaeta > Terebellida > Alvinellidae > Paralvinella > Paralvinella palmiformis. Next base: position 1,059,095 of record JAODUP010000045.1, on the reverse strand, counting down.
ATAAACAACGATATGCACTCTATTAACCTAACTAACAACTACATACTTCTAACCTTTTTTTTCTAAGTGTATGTGTTTATTATTGTTATATATATATATATATATATATATATATATATATATATATATATATATATATATATATATATATATATATATATATTGAACTTACTTTGATACCAAAGTCATAATCTATTCCAAAACATAATTGTTTCTGAATGTCGTTCGATGTTGCTGGAACACCCTCTCCAGCACTGGCACAGTACTTCAGACAATCACTAAGACTTTTTACCCCTTTTTGTTCTAATCCTTGGAATATTTGAAGTCCTAACATAACTCTACCAGTCGGAGCCTCGGGAAATGCTGTAATAGAACAGAAAAGTAAGGACTCCAGATTTTGACTAATAAATGCAATGGTAATATACGCATCAACACGTCAGTTTCCTGTCCCTTCTTTCCCTGTTTGATATATATATATATGTGTGTGTGTGTGTGTTTGTGTGTGTGTATGTGTGCGTGTATGTGTGCGTGCGTGCGTGTGTGCGTGCGTGCGTGCGTGCGTGTGTGTATGTGTGCGTGTGTAAACGAGCGAGCGAGTATCAATAAGTGCGAGCAATTTGTTTAGTGTGTGTATTTTTTGTGAACGAAATGAAATAATTCTTATATTATACTGGAAATAATATAATATTCATTTACAATAATGAAATGATACCCCAACTTACAACAAGGAACTTTCTTGAAGTGTACCAGGTTCTTGTGTGCTCTTAGCGTGCTACATGCTGTGTAGTTGCTGTGAATGTAGCATTTCTTGAACCATGGATTGTAATCGCCAGCAAAACAGTTAGGAGTCGCAGCACAAGCCTTCTCGCATGACTTCAAGCTTTTGTATTTGCCGAATAATTGAGTGCCACCAGCGATGTAAAACCCTCTCTGTATTGAGATGATCTTCACTACAAATGATAATAATAATAATAATAATAATAATAATAATAATAATAATAATAATAATAATAATAATAATGGTTACTAATTGTGGTTGTGCTGGTTGTTCTGGTTTTAGGCTAATAATAATAGTATTAGTAGTGATGTAGTAGTAGTAGTAGTAGTAGTGTTGTTTTGTTAGTAACAGTAGTAGTAGTAGTAGTAACAGAAATAATATCAATAGTAGTAGTAGTAGTAGTAGTAGTAACACTTCTACTACTGTTACTACTTCTACTAGTACAACAACAATACCACCACCACTACTATTTACTGCTGCTACTACTACTATTACTACTACTATTACTACTACTACTACTACTTACTACTACTATTACTACTACTACTACTACTACTACTACTACTACTACTACTACTACTACAATAATAATAATAATAATAATAATAATAATAATAATAATAATAATAATAATAATAATAATAATAATAATGTTTATTTAATAAAGCGCCCTTACTAGTAGGAGCCATTCAAATGCGCTGTACAGATAATATGTAATATAATAATACACAATATATAAGTAATATCAATTGTTTTTTTACATACTCTTCTGCTTCTTCTTCTTCTTTGCTACAACGGGGATGTATATCTTCTTTATTTTCGGCTTATATCCATAATTATGATTTTTTTTATAGCCATAACTCGATCCTTGTTGATTGTTGCCATATCCAGGTTGCTGTTGTCCATAACCGTAACTCGGTGACTGTTGTTGGGAATAGCCATTATTTACGGGGTAGCTATACGGCTGTGGTGCTGGGTAACCATATCCCTGCATAAAGGTATTATAATCAAAACATAATTCCAGATTCACAATTCAGTTCGAGTTCATTTATTCATCATTATATGGCATATTAAAGCTTTGCCCTAAACGTGAATCTTTGTACGGCATATTACTGATAGAAGATGTCAGAAGCTCAACTATTTATTAGTGATACCCCTGTAAATAATAATAATAATAATAATAATAATAATAATAATAATAATAATAATAATATGAAATCAGTGATAAAAAGGTTATCATTGCAACTAATCACAATTGTCGAACACATACTTCTTTGGCATTTTGATTGATCAATGTCTCTTTGCCATAAACGTTTGACAAGCCGGAGTCGTAGCTTGCTCCACGGTCACTGTAGTCAAGGCCAGCCATCTCGGAACCAGAGTACTGAATGGCTTGTGGAGAACTGTAGCCAGCGTAGGCATTCGTACCTTCCGCGTCAGACCTAAGAATCTCATCTGAAACCATAAATCCCGATCCGTGAAATACCGCGGCCCTCATCGTCGATCTGAATCGCTCGGTGTTGGCTTTTTACGGGTTACTAATTCGCATTTCGTCACTCACCTAGAAGCCGAGTCAGATCATCGGCTCCGACATTCAGTATCGCGAGTATTGCGCCCAAAACTATTTGTAAATCTAAACGTGCCATTGTGGGCACTTCTTGTGTGGACGCCCAGGCACAGACCCCGCTATCGCCAATCACGCTGACGTTAAGTCGGTCAAAACGAGGCTTTAAAATTCTGCAGGCTCTCTGAAGTTGGACCGATTTTTCTCGAGCTTATATTGTACATTTTAAGGCAGAACTGCACCCTTTCTTTATCGATATCAAGTAACGAACGAGATGTGTTGATGCTCGGAATTTGCATGATTGTTCGGCGCACCTAAAAGAAAGTATTTTAATAAATAATAGATTGCTTTACTTTGTCTTGTCCTATCGGAACACGTTGTGGGCGTTTCTATGATATATCTTATTAGCATATTAAGATGACGTTTAATGTTTCGTTCTGCGTCTGATAGAATGCCTTAAAATTGATCAAAGAAAGTTGCATGATATACGAATTATATTTTATTTAAAGATGGCACAACACGATATCAAAATAGACTTTCGAAAAGAAATGAAGAAGAGTTTTTTTAGGTAATGACTAAGAACTGGATATATGTTGTAATAGTGAAAGTCTACGGTAAGACAAAACAGGTAATAATTCATAATTATGTTTATCCGCCAGCGTTCGGACTTTCCCTATTACCACAGTCATGTTATTCGTATCAACACCACCACCAACACCACCAACACCGGCAGCAGCAGCAGCACCAGCAGCAGCAGCAACAACAACAACAACAACAACAACAACAATAATAATAATAATAATAATAATAATAGCATAAATAAGAAGAACAATCTCAGTCGCATTATGATTGACAACATGAACAGTTGCAAAAGTAACAATAAAAAATTATCAGCAATAACAATTACAATAACAAAACTAGTTGTAGCATTAATATATAGTAGTAGTAGTAGTAGTAGTAGTAGTAGTAGTAGTAGAAGTAGTAGTAGTAGTAGTAGTGTAGTAGTAGTAGAAGTAGTAGTAGTAGTAGTAGTAGTAATGGCAACAGCAGCACAAGTAACAGCAGCAGTAGTAGTAGTAGTGGTGGTAGTAGTAGTAGTAATTTTGGCCAAAATATTTTTTACCAGCACTATTACTGTTGTCATTGTTCTCGTGTTCTTGTTCTTGTTTACATATGTTTTCTAATTTTAATGTGATGTTTATATATCATATTTCCTATAATCATAATAATAATAATACTCGTTTGTTAAAATGTTATCTGCCTGTGCATCAAATTGCATTTTCACATTATTAAGAATCACAGATCGTGCATTTGAAGTACCGTTCGCTAGAAGTGTCACTTATTTATGATATTCAATTCTATACAATTATTATTTAATTATTTCTCGTAGAAAGTCGTCCACCAATAATTGTCGTCTATGCAGCGCGTTAAGCGAGACGCCGTTGTGATGATACAGGAATAAATTACATTAAAATAATAATGGGATGTTCTCGGCTAAATTATCAACAGACGCCAACCTGCATAAATAAATGAGACAATGAGATCGTTTGTCGGGTCAAATAACGGTAAGACAATAGTCTCGACAAAGATTGTATACAAGGACTAAAACAATATGATGTTTAGTTTCAGGTCGTTGACAATGGTGATGATGATGATGATGAGAGTTAATGGAAATGTCAACAATCTCATTATCGTTAATGTCCTATAGGAGTGATAGCGTGTTCTAGAAGTATCGTATGGAATTTAGGACAAAACAACGTGTTATGAATATAAATGTTGTTGATGCCGAAGAAATCGCGTTCATTATTTGTCCTCCCCTTTTTACGCCAATGTAAAGAAACTCTCGAAGTCCGGTTAATAACGCACTGCACTGCGTACGTGCAGGTCGTGGAATCGAATGCCAGAGTTAATTAGGTTTTTCATATTTTTCATGCACCAGTAAACGTTTTCAGTATTATCTCGTCTTCTTAGCGAGCCACCTCATGTTTTCCGAACTAGATGAGGGTTGAGGCTAAACAAAGTAAACCATTTATTTATGTTACGCCAATGTGGAGTGAGGAATAACAGGTAAGTCAGAGAGAGAGAGAGAGAGAGAGAGAGAGAGAGGGTGTGATATATATATATATATATATATATATATATATATATATATATATATATATAAAAAGAGAAGAGAGAGAGAGAGAGAGAGAGAGAGAATGGAATTGCTAACTGGCTCATTTATTGACTTATACGAAGTCAGGACTTTTTTAGCAACCGGTTCTTAACATATACTCATTTAAAATAAAGGTATATTCGGTGCGTTGGCACAAAAATAATTCATTATTCCTATATGAGAAAAAAATTAAGATAGACAATATCACCCATAATGGGAAGTGTTTGTTGAAACTAATTCGAATAATTCTGGACGCATTTTCTAATTTTTAAATTGATTTCGCATTTTTTGTATTAGAAATATAATTTGATAACTCTTTGGATGATAGTCGGAAATAAATCGAAGACAACTCGATGCAACAATATTTCAAGTTTATTATCGATATATATATTATCGATATATATATATATATATATATATATATATATATATATGTGTGTGTGTGTGTGTGTGTGTGTGTGTGTGTGTGTGTGTGTGTGTGTGTGTGTGTGTGTGTGTGTGTGTGTGTGTGTGTGTGTGTGTGTGTGTGTGTGTGTGTGTGTGTGTGTGTGTGTGTGTGTGTGTGTGTGTGTGTACGAAATCATATAATGATGACGTGCAAGTTTTAAATTGGCTTGACATATTGAAGATATGAAGATATTTTTACAGTTCTGCCCTTTCTTCGTATAATAAGGTTAAATTGGTGGAAACATTGTAGATATCGATTTATAATTTCTTATTTTATAGCACCGGATCAGACTATACTTCTTCGTCTTCTATGGAACTGTAAACACTTTCCTGACAAAAACTCTGTTGCGTGATATTTGCATCAGAAGTTACCTGTAAACACGGATAATTAATTAAAATTAAAAAACAAACATAATATTGATTTTTTTCATCATAACACTATTATAATATATATATATATATATATATATATATATATATATATATATATATATATATATATATATAATTATAAAAAGAATTGCAGACTTGTCATCATCAATCTTTCAAGTTAGTTGGGTTATCAAATGGCTTTGTGAAAGGATATTATTAGTGTTAGTACTGGCTGCATGCGGTATATATATATATATATATATATATATATATATATATATATATATATATATATATATATCTAAGTAATAGGTATAAAATTATTATTTAGTCTATGTCTATAATTACTCAATCTACTGTTGCTATTTACTTAAGAACATATTTCCTTCCATGTTAAAACTACAAAATCTTTGTTTTGTGTCATCTTGCTGTTAGTTAGTTATTTCTTTGCCACTTTTTGTTGTCTTTTCATTGACTATTTATAGATTTATTGGTTAGCAAATCAATGAAAAACAACTACGTCATTTTAACTTGTTGATATCAAATAATGTTGTGTTGTTTATCATATTAATACTAAATCAATTAACATAGTTGACTGATTTATGTTAATTGATATTTCTCACTGAGTGTGTTATGGATAAAATGAATGGCTTCTTGAATGCGTATTGTTTATGTACTATGTTATGCAATCATGTAAATGAAACTGCAATCATAAACAACCAACATTCAATAGAAACAAGAATCTATGACCGCACACTAACCATATCTTTACATCATGTTATTAAATTATAAAAAAAAGTGTTGTCAAGTACCGGAGATAGTTGTCTCAAACAACAATGGAACAGGAACTAGGAGCACAGTGTGTGTGTGTGTGTGTGTGTGTGTGTGTGTGTGTGTCTGTGTGTGCGCGTGAATGTTTGAACATGAAAATAATAAGGATGATGATGATGATGATGGTGGTGGTGGTGGTGATGTTGTTGTTGTTGTTGATACAGTTTTAACTTATTCGTGATTTTGAACCAAACATATATTAAATTACCTTACTTCCTACTGTGCTGTTACACATATGGTCCTGGACCTAAGGAACGAAGATGTAAATATAAACAAAATAATGTGAATAGAAAGATGTCTTCTTGTGTGGACAGAAAAACAAAAACAAACAACAAAAGATGACCTAATTAAAAATGTTCCAGCTAACTACTTACAAAGCAATATGCTGACAACGCTCGGGTTCGGTACCGCATCTCTCGGAACCTTCGGAGGTGAACCGTCCACTGGACAGAAGTGGAATTTGGGATAATTGTTGTCTACGTGGAAGTAGCACCTATAGAAAGTAAATATAGATATTATCCTAGGCCTAGTGGTACCGAACTGGAATCAACAGTAAAATGAATCAACACAACCAACGGGCCAAAAACATGTCTGATAATATGATTTTCGTATTGTAAATGGCTCGTCCAAAAGACGTATTACCCATCGTCCCATGCATCAACCAGCTAGCCCATAGACAACTTACTTGTGTGTGCCAAAATCGAAATCTATGCCGTAGCATATCTGGTTCTGTATATCGTTTGATGTAGCTGGGATGCCTTTGCCAAGGCTGGCGCAGCACTTTAAGCATTCAGTTAGACATTTCACCTTCTTTTGTTCTACGCCCATGAAAATTTGGACGCCCAGCATCACTTTGCCGGCGGGAGCCTCGGGGAAGACTGAAGTGAGCCAATAAATCTGCATCAAACATCACTTCGTAAGTGCTTTATTTCAATTGCCAGTACTACAAGACAGAGATCGCCGGGTCAGATTTCGTCGAGAACTGTTATCCCGATCCAATTAAGAATCAAAAGTTATATTTTGCTTGTTCAATTTTCAACGGAAAACGATTATTAATGAAAGAAATTGCATTTTAAAGGAAATTCCAAACGAACAGTTATATACGCATTTATATATTTTGCCATATTATTTTATCGTACTACACCATGCGTAAAATAAGTTCACGAGTGTATGTTTGCTTTCGATGAAATTCCTCATCGGCAAAGGTGAGCCCCGGGTATAAGATTAGGCGCGATAAACGTTTGTCAGCAACACACCTCATAAACCCGGCTGCAACACTTACCACACGGCACTTTCTTGAAATGTACCAGTTTCTTGTTAGCATTCAGCGTGCTACATGCTGTATAGTTGCTATGGATGTAGCATTTCTTGAACCATGGATTGTAATCGCCAGCAAAACAGTTAGGAGTCGCAGCACAAGCCTTCTCGCAAGCCTTCAAAGATTTGTATTTACCGTATAGCTGAGTACCACCAGGGATGAAGAAACCCTTCTGAACCGAGATAATCTTCACTATAAGAAACAATAAAGTACTAGTAGTAATAGTAGCATTATTATATTATTATTATTATTATTAGTAGTAGTAGTAGTAGTATTGAGTATATTACTACTACTACTACTAGTAGTAGTATCAGCGAAGGCGGTAGTAGTAGTGATGGTGATGATGGTAATAGTAATAGAAGTAGTAATAGTAGTAATAATAGTAATAGTAGTAGTAGTAATAGTAGTAGAAGAAGTAATAGTAGTAGAATAAGTAATATAAGTAGTGGTAGTAGTAATAGTTGTAGTAGTAGCAAAAACAGTAGTAATATTAATAACAATAATAGTAGTAGTGGTAACAGTAGTGATGGTGGTGGTGGTGGTAGTAGTAATAGAAGTGATGGTTGTGATAGTGGTAGTAGTAGTAGTAGTAGTAGTGATAGTGGTGGTAGTAGTAGTAGTAGTAGCAGTAATAGTAAGAGTAGTAGAAACAGTAGTAGCTGCAGTAGAAATAATAGTAATAATAGTGGCAGTAGTAATTGTGATGGTGGTAGTAGTAGTAGTAGAAATAGTGGTATTTGTAATTCAATTGTAGCTGTAGCTATAGAAATAATAGTTTGGTGGTGGTGGTGGTAGAAGCGGTGGTGGTAAGTATTAGTGTCAGTAGTAGTAGTAGTAATAATAGTAGTAATGGTGATGGTAGTAGTAATAGTAGTAGTAGTAGTAGTAGTAGTAGTAGTAGATGATAGTAGTAGTAACAGCAGCAGGACTGACAGCAGAAACAACACCATCAGTAAGAGGATATGTTTGAGGGGGGGGGGGGAATTAGCCACGAAGAAGAATTAGCATTCTAAAACTAAATAATATATTTTACAGATCAGCCTCTTCCTTCCCACTAAAGTACTTACTCTTCTTCTTCTTTTTCTTCACCACGACCGGGATGTATACCTTCTTCACTTTGGGTTTATATCCGTAGCTGTGTTTTTGAGTGCTATAAGTGGGCTTTGGTTGACTATAGCTGTAGGTTGGTTGTTGTTGTTGACCATAGCCATAACTGGGCTGTGGTTGATAGCTGTAAGATGGTTGTTCTTGGTATCCCATCATGGCTGGTTCTTCATAACCATAAGACTCGGCACCTCCATAACCGTATCCCTATTGAAGTAAATCGTATTACATACATGGGATTCCTCTCTTTCCCATTCCGATGCGAACGCGATGTTTTAATTTTATCATCTGTAAAGTTTTTATATTTTTTTTGTTTTTGTTTCGGGGTTTCATAGAATATACGGCAATATAACAATGCGAATTTAATACAAAGCCATAATTGGCATAAGCCATTCTTTGATACTTCTCCAATCCATTATGGTTTGTTTTTAAAATTAAAAACATTTACATCGAACGAATTAGTTGAATTATTTAGTTAAGAACAATAGCCAAGCTCGGGTTAGACATAGACATGCACTAAATGACACCTCGTCATACGGTCTTATACGTATTTTGTGTATGTCTAAATTCTCCTTATCAAAGGATCGTACTTGTTTTGTGGATTGCTTATTGATGATAAACTGACGCACAGAATCACGAGTTACAGGATTTTGTTAAACGCCACAGGTGTACGCTCTTTTGTTGGTAGTTTATGAAATGATTTTTAAAAAGCTTTAAAAAGACGTAAAAATGGTTTCCATCGTGATCTCTTTATAAATTAGTAGCCACCATTCACGGAGAGTCAAAATACTTTTTAAGTCGTCAATTTATCGTATACGTACTACATTAATCAAGGGAGAGACATAAACACTATTTGAAATAGTTTTACCTTTTTGGGGGACCGAACCCGTTAATCTTGACTCCAAGTTTCAAGCGCGTTATCACTGGACCACCGGAGATGAAATTTTGGAATAACAGTCTGTTTTAGTATGCCATACGGATATGACCGTTATAGAAACGTATATATATATATATATATATATATATATATATATATATATATATATATCATCTGCTATCGAGTGATCAACCGATCAGGTTGTGCTTTCAGTGAATATCTGATAATCCATTTTTTCGCGCAAGAGTTGATCACTTCCTCGTCGTTTATCGACGGATTAGTTTAGTGATTTTAAGTGATTTTAAAATAATACTTTCACTGTTTATCATTTTTCCTGTTGGTTACGAACTCGTTTTGTTGTATGATCGGCATTCCTGTGTAATAAAGGGATTATACGGAAACTGCGATATATTTAACAGGCTTTTGAAAGCTGCAAAAGAGTAACAATATAATTTTCCCGATATATTTCAATGATAACCTATCTATTTTAGTGCCTGGTAATCGATGAGATACCAAGTAAAGGTATTCCCGATTTGCCCGAGAGCAATTATAAATTTCAAAAGGTCAGTATGAATAACGTAACATTGATGTGCTACTGACCCGGGACTTTTTGTTTCCCGTAGAGAGTCTATCCCCATTGATTGTATCCGGTTAACAAATCTAACGGTAGACCTGCACTAGCCATGTATTTTATCAACAAGTTTATTTTTGTTTTACAGTGATATTTATTGGCTTTTATTTAGTAAAGTGATCTATAGCTAACCACACAATGATGGGGATGTCTAAATAATGTATTAGTTCTTAGATACAATAATCAAGACAGCCTGGTTATTAATAATGATGTTCAAATTTATATAGTTAAATCTAATAACATTTATTTATTATTATTATTATTATTATTATTATTATTATTATTATTATTATTATTATTATTATTATCATCATCATCATCATCATCATTATAATCATAATCATCATCATTATGCTTCCTGTTCACACCGATTAATAATTTATTTCAAGTTAACAATGCAGTTAAACAATATTTATTTTCATAATAAAAGCATCTGTTGTTTCTTGTTGGTGTGCATGCATACATACATACATACATACATACATACATACATACATGTATATAAATAAATAAAAGCAATAAAGCCACGAACATTCAAAACGCAGCAAAATAAAAATAAAATGTCCTTATGCGGATATCATGCAGCACATTTAGTATAAGCGTTTCTACATATATAGATATTAAATATATACATAAATAATCACGTAAACATACGCGAAGAGACAGGTTTTTTTTGCATATGCATTAATACATCAAGGCCAAAGAAACTTAATCTCCTTTCATAAATCCATTCACGAGATGATTTGCCGCAAGTCGGAAGTTAATTTGGTGGCCACACAGTACAAAGTAAAGCTTAACAAATAATAAACTGATTAAAACCTTTACTAGTAACAACAATCTGGAACGTTATCGAATAAAATGTGTGGTTCGTTTGCTTTTGTTCTACGTTTTGTATTGTTTTATTTATCTCTTTGTTATCTGTGTATGCGTTGTTTTTTGTTGTTATTGTGGCTGTGGAGTTTTGTCTAAAACCAGTAAATCTGTTAAGTGAAGTACACGTTTCAGCCATAATCGTATGCGCAATTTATGATTGTGTCACTTCACATGACACTGGACCGTTTTGCCATGAAACGGAGTTTGCTGCGTTGTTACTGATTAATTTATAAACGCGAATCTATAGACGGCAAAGGAGATAGATAACAAGTGAAACGTAGACACCCCAATCACCACATTACCACCATTACTACAACCACCATCACCTTCACCACAACCACAACAACAGCAACGGTAAAAATGAACTAATACAAGTTATACTATATAATCATAACGATCAAAGAGACATACTCACCTCTTTACCATATCCATTATTAACTGGTGTATTGCCATAATTGCTTGAGAAACTACCAGGTTGATTGTAGCCAATCCCCGATAAATCGGGATTGGCGTATTGAAGATCCTGAGAAGAAAACGTTGCTACTGGCTCAAGATATTCGTTGAAGCCACTTTTCGCGGTTGGTGCAGCTTTCAGAATTTCATCTGAAAACGAATGCGCAGATCGGAAAAGGTGATATCCGGTTCCTAAATCTTTTTCGTTTTGGCTGTCAAACGCTCTTTCATCGAAATTTGAAATGAAGTTGAATAGGTACGCTTGAAATACTCACCAAGTAACTGAATAAGCTCATCTGCCTTAATTGTTGCTACTACGCACATTAAGTACAATATGATTCGTAAATCTAGGCGTGCCATTGTGGCACGTTATGTTACGATCATACAAGGAGAACCCTTTTCAGGATGTTCCTGTATGGTATTAAACGAAGGCCCTTTTGAATGCAGTCTTAATTTTTCGAGCTTATATTGCACGCGATGAAGTCGAATGGCCGCTTCTCTGTATGCTCTATATAAACTGGCCAATCAGATGAGGCGATCCTGCTTAGGAATTTGCATACCTGCTGGGCGCACCCATAAAGTACAACGACTGAGGTAGTACTTGCTGGTCTAAGGCGTAATTAGGAGAAAAAGACCAATAACGTTAATGGCTTCATTAATTCTGATTGCTACCTACAATGTGATTGCTACCTACAATGTGATTGCTACCTACAATGTATGGAGCGTGTTCATTCTAGTACGAGTAGCATGCGTAAATAGAATTACATGGGATGTGTCACTTTGGTGCTTTGCATAACGATTCTTTGGTGGTTATGAAGAAGCCTTTTGTACAGAGATCGATCCTAGAAGTGAAGAATGTGATTTCCTTCATTCAAGGTGAGATTATTGGTCCTGAAAACATTCCATACGTTCTAGTTCAGACACACACACACACACACACACACACACACACACACACACACACACACACACACACACACACACACACACAATTATATATATATATATATATATATATATATATATATAGGCACGCGCACACACACACACACACACAGGCACACAGAGACACATACATACACGCACACACTCGCTTGCTCGTTCAAAGTGGAAAATACTTAGCGCCATAATATTTATTATTATAAAGTAATGGCAATAGTTTTATCGTATCAAATTAATTTATTAACAAAATTTGTCAGCTACAACTGTTAATGATCACAGTTTAACGGAAATGGTGCAACCTGATAAAATATTTAAAATATTTTTGTCACATTTATTAGGGAAAAGGTGGAAATATAACATAGCCGTTATCCTTTGGCAAATTATCCAGATCGCAAACACATTTTCTGTTTATTCGATTTCTAGACCTATGAACCTAATACAAAGCATGTAATGGCTTTCTAGACCTTTTGATTTGTAGCATAAATATGTTTATATTGATGTAAAGTGAGAACTCTTCCCGTGTTTAAGATATTTTACACTACGTAAGCGGCCATATATATATATTGCGTACTGAAGCAGAATTTGCTTAAGGTATGAATTCTATCAGTCCTTAAATAAGGAAGTACCTATAAATAAGTAGATTTGTACTTACAGAGTAGTATTGGTATAACGCTGGGATTGCTAACAATACGATTTTCACTTGAATATGTGACATCCTTCATTTTGAATGCCAAGCTTCCTATTCAGATGTTATCATTTATTGATCCCACTTACACAGACCCATTAAATCTATCTGTATTAAACGGTTCCTTAATTTTTGTTTCGGCTACAATAGTGCATATATCTGGAACCTACAGTCAATGTTAGTTGTAAGGTATGCCACATAAGTAGTCTTTCTTAACTTCAGTAACGCTCAGTATATATATATATATATATATATATATATATATATATATATATATATATATATATATATATATATATATATGCTACTATTTATGGCTGCCAAAGTCATAATTTATGCCCAAATATATATGTTTGGTAAAATCTTCAGTTCTGGTTCGAATGTCCATCCCAGCAGCAGTGTGTTTCTTGATGTAGTCAATTAGGAATTTTAAACCTGTTTTTATTTCATTCCCTTGAACATCTGTATCCCTATCATAACCCGGCCTGGTGATCCCTGCGGGAAACTTGTCACAAAGCGAAATATGATATATTTGATCAAAACAAAAGATATACATTACAGCATTGTCTACTCGTTAGCTTTTTGTTTATATTATCCTTTAAAAAAAACAGTTATGTCTAGTGACATAGTTAATGTTAATATTCAATGTATGTATGTATGTATGTATGTATATATGTATGTATATATGTATGCATATTTATATATACTTGTCTGTAAATAACAGAAGTACAATGTTATTGTTACCCATTTGTAAACATATTATGTGATACTTGTTTCGAGTAAAGCAGTTCACCGTGGCCGTAGAAGCCTTCTCGTAAGCCAACAGGGATAAAGAAACCTTATTGGACGGAGATGGTCTGCACTGGACGAGAAAAATAAAAAGTTCATCAGAAATATTAAAAAATGTCATCTTTTCATTGGCAGATTTAGATACCATCTTGCAATTTTGGTGTTGGGGAAAATCATAGGTTCTCAACCAGAAGGCATTTATAATTTCATAGCTTATTTCTTTAAAACGGCTGGAATGTAGACTTTCTTGAACTAGATTGGATTGGACTCGTATCCATTTGGTTTTGGTTGATATGAAAACTCTAACTTATATAGTCTGCATGTGGTCGTAACTAGATCCTGGATGATAATTGCGTACGGGGTCGTACCTAGGAGTGGGTAAACTCGTACACTGGATTGGATCCATACACTGATGAGGGTACGTAATGCGGAGAACGGAACAGAATTTCTTTTTCACAGAGTTACTGTATGCTGGAACCATAATAACGTGATTCTGCGGAGTAGTTTATTCTCATTATATCATTATCACAGAGATGTTTTAAGTAAAATAAATTAACTGATCATAAAGGCTTGTCTTCATCAACACAGCTCTTTATTATGGTGGTGGTGGTGATAGTAGTAGTGGTGGTGGTGGTGGTGGTAATATTACTATAGTAGCAGCAATAGTAGTAGTAATATATAGTAGTAGTAGTAGCAGCTGTTGTAGCTGTTATTGTTGTTTTACATTCGTTTATTCGATAATTTAGGCTGCTGGACCATATACATGATACACCCATTACAAAGTCAATGTAAACATTCCGCTAATTACAATAGAATTATGACAATAACATAATAGTTTTACGGATGTTAAAGGCGTTGGATAGGAAGATACTTAATTTTCTTATTCTATTTTCAGAATTAGTACTAGTAGTACTAGTAGTACTACTAGTACTAGTAGTAGAAGTAGCTGCATTAGTAGTAGCAGTCATATTAATACTAATGCAGTAGTAATATTACATGAATGGAGCTTTGTTTGTATATATATATATATATTAAAATATATATATTATAATAAATATATATATATATTATAAGTAAATAACATTTTTATCATCAAATCCGGTCAATAGTTTTGTTTCTTAGCTATAGGATATCACACACAATGGCTTTTTACTTGCCACACATCTTATTATATTGTCTTACAATTGCACTCTACAATGTCACAAATCAGCAATCAAATCACGTACTTACATCAATTAAAGTTTTGACAAAGTGCACAGAATGGAGCTCGCTTCTCGCACAGAAAGCGGCCGCTTCTTGGTGCGGTTGCATCTTATTAATATTTTATTTGTATTTTATATACTTAGATACGACAAGATTTCTCCTTATTTTCTCAAGTCGGTGGCGGTTTGTTTTAAAACCATGGGAATATTGGTCACATGCCTCTATTGTCCACGCTTTGCCGTATATATAATCACAAACACCACTTGCCGAAGGCTACTAAACGCCTCATAAGATATTTAAATTAGGCGAAACAGCGGAGACCCTCATGCAAAGTAGCCTAATTGTTATATGGAGAGCAGATGATAATGATGTTAACTATATGCGTCGTATTCTACAGTTAAACTTTATTACCCACAGATATGTTAGCATCCTAGATGATGTCACACGGAGGAGAAAATCAACGCATGCGTACAATTTGATAAAAATCGACATGATAATTGCATGTGTTTCCCATTTCCGTTTTAACCTAGAAGTATATATATATATATATATATATATATATATATATATATATATATATATATATATATATATATATATATATATATATATATATATATATATATATATACGTGTAGTGGAGAAAAGAGAAACCAAAATCTTCGGAAACATTTCCAGTTCTGTTGAATTGTCACAAACATCGCGCAAAATAAATGAATTTGATAAAGACATCACCACATATTAAAATGAGATACACAAAGGATTAGTAATATGTGTCATATGTGTATTATTGTTTGATATCAGAATATTGTCACATAAGAACACCATATATATATATATATATATATATATATATATATATATATATATATGTGTGTGTGTGTATTAAATATACATTATTATTATTATATTTTTTATTTATGTTTTATTATTATTATTATTATATATTTTTTAAATTATTTTATACAATTACCACATATAATTGATAAAATGTATTATAAACATTGGTTTAAATTATGGCATATAATGCCACAAAAAGTATTCGAAGCCAAAATGAAGCTGAAATCAGCATCTGTGATGGAATCTGTGATTGTAAACTGTGGTGTCTTGTACATGTATTAACTTAACATTGGACCACAGGAACGTATATAACTAATATCCTCCCAAAATAAATGTCTTTAGCTAAGTTTGCTTTTATTCACATATATTTATCTTACATTTATTCTAGATGAGCATATTTTAACAAAAGTAATAACCGTTAACTCTTTCCATAACGTTTTAGTTTGTTGTTAAGCTGGTGTACCTAAGTTTATCATTAAGAATCCATCCCTCGGTGTACTCGTTTATTTCGGGTACTCTTGCTCAAATGTTGATGTTCTATAGTCATTTTTATGTATACAGTAGGTTAAAGGGACCGAGCGAGATCCAAACATAAGGAGTCGAAATGAAAACCCTTCAGACATGGCCGGGCTATTATAGGGAAAATAATACTGTTAATTGTATATAAAATTTTGAATATCACGGATAGATATTATTTAGAAAGTCTACACAAATGTTTATAAAGCTAGTCATTTAAAGCGTGTTTTACGCCTACAAAGATTTGTTGTGTATTAACACTGTACGGAATTACTGTTATGCATCTCTTAAGCTCATTTTATTCCTTCGAGGATTTAAGCGTTCTACAGTTAATAGAATTTGTATATGTTTATTATTAAATTCTCTCATTTAAAAAAGTATTTCACTGTTTGTATTTTTTTAAACCAATCATCTGATGACGAACGGTGGTCTAATGGCACCACAGGCGTTAGTCAAAGATATGCCCATAATGGGAAGTTTCATTCATGGATACAAACGTGTTAATTGTGCTACTACCTGGCAAGTGACACTGATGCGGCAATATAATGATGCTCTCTGTCAAACAATAACTTTTATGCTTTTGCGGTACACAGACACTTCGGATTCGGTACAGATATATAATTGCGGGGTTTGTTTTCTTTTCGTGCAATTAGCATACATAATTACTGCAACATGTCTTTGTGATTGGAGGATTGTTTACTTAGCATATCACCGAGTAACATCAACAGTTATGTTCTTTCTTAATGACTTTCTCAAGACGTTATAATAATAATAATAATAATAATAATAATAATAATAATAATAATAATAGATTAAATAAAGTGATAGTTGGGGTTAACAAAGGATCAAAAGCTACGTGTAATCAACCACCCAAGGTTGTCCGCTATGTGTGCTATATGAGTTTACAACATGTTTTAACTATGCCTTAGAGTAATTCAAGTTGAATCAGGGGCTATAAAATACAGGACCCCACCCAGAAGAAAGTCGACCCCGAAGGAACAGTACACTTTCGGTTTGAATGGGTTTGGAAGTTGATCTCAGGAGATATATGAGTTTTTTTTTTTATATTAAATGACGGGTGGACATGATTTCTGATTCTCTGTATGCCAAGATGATATACAATAGAACACATTGTATACATAAATATACGGGTCTATATGTTTTAAATAGAGTATGCGAGGGGGGGGTTAAAATGATAATAGCATGCAACTTAATAAACTTGAACTGAACTTCAATTACTTAACATAAAATTTCGATAATAGAAGATAATGAAATATATTTTATGGTATGAGGTTTGTAGATTATTACCAGCAAAGTGAGTATGTAAAATATTGTATAAATATTAATTTGAGAAATTAAATAAAAAAATTATAACTGCATAAGACTGGAGTTGTAATGGGTTGATCTTGTATACATTTGTAGCGCAAACATCCCTGGAGTTCATTACTTCTTTGATATTTTAGTATTTCGTCATTAATTATAACCAACATTTGCATCCTGTAGAGAAAATTTCCATTTCTATCTTTGATCCTCCATGTTGAGTTGAGTTGAGTTGACTAGTCACACATAGCACATATTGTAGTCGAAGGGCGACTCTCTAGGATACCATATTTATAATATTAAAAAACAAGATCTGATCCTGATTCAAACCCGTAACCTTGATGCTTGCACCGTAGAGTTCTTATAGGGCCAGCTGTCAGAAGGATTGGTGACAGCTGGAGTTGTTACAGTGCCGGTGGAAACTGATTCAGAAACTGATAGTCAGTGTCGTTGGGGCACGGTTGTCAAAAATACATGTATTAAGTGTTCATCGAGTTCGGACGTTAAACAGTCGAGTCCTGTCGCGTCTGTGAGGAAGCAGCATAAAAACTGTCATTGGCTGTGCACAAGTTGAACACATTACTGTTGTAATGTGAAACGAAATAGAACAATAAAATTTGCTACACGCTGTTTTCCCCCGACCACAGTGAAGATGATCTGAAACGATATCTGGACGGGAAGCTGAATGTCGGCGTAAACCATTTGCTCGTCAAGTTTAAGTACCCAGATTACTACCGGGCTGTCTGTGTCTCAGCCGAATTGGACGTTCTTGGGCGGACACAGCTGGCGGCATGAGGGCATCTTTGTCCGATGGCACAAACCTTCAGAGAAGGTACAACGCTCAAATATCAAAACGACAGACAACATGGATGATGACTCGAGTGAGGACATAAAACAAATATATTCAATAAACACTTCGTGAAGTTTGTAAGCTACAACTGTCACGAGCTGAATTTAGGGTCGAATATATGTTTAGCTAAACAACAGGAAGAAGAGGTAAAAGCTATGAGGAAGGGGTACAATGCTGTAGTCAACTCACCCAATGACGACGGTCTGGGTATAACATTAAGTCGTAAGAGCTGTTCTTTGGAATAAAAAATATGATGAATTTATTACTCCACATAAATATGATTATGATTGAATGGTGAGTATTGAGATTACATCCGGCAGAAAGAAAATTTACATATTTAATGTTTATTTACCTTATGATAAAAAAATACGAGGACAAAATCTTGACCCTTTAACCAAGTCTCACAATTTGGAGATGAATATGACATCTCCTGTGTAACAGTAGTTGGGGATTATAATGTTAATGTGTTAAAAATGTAAATTTTGCTGTTTTATTGAAATAATGTTGTGTCCAATTTAGATATAAGTGGACTAGCTGCCTTAAATTACCAGAAGAAACGTATACATATGTAAGTGATCCGTGGGAATGTCATTCATGGTTGGATCACTTAATCTCAACTGAAGATGGTAACACTGTCATAATTAATATGTCTATGTTATATAGTACTATTCCGCCTGATCATATCACGGTCATGGTTGAATTTGATTTACAGTTAGCTCCTGACATTGAACATGGGACATCCAATAATGTCAGATGCAAAATTGATTGGTCTGCCCAAAACAAAAATGTGATTAATGAGTATGGTGTACATACAGAACATCTACTGAAAAATGTTGCGATACCAAGCGGGGTTTTATGATGTAAAGACTGCAACTGTACTAACGCATATAAAGTAGCCTTGCAAATATATTATGACGATATCATGTGTGCGATAACCACTGCTGATCAGAAGACTAGAAAAACATTCAAACTATCCAAGGGTAAAATTCTTAACCTGCCAGGTTTGGAAAGAATTTGCATCAGATTTCTTCGATATGTCTCGAGAAACGTATACCATGTGGAGAAATGCCAGTAGTCCCAGACAAGGCCGACTTTCTCATATGAAAAATAGAGCTAAGGCTAGATTTAAAGGTGCTCTGAGATTCAACAGAAACAACAACGATGCACTAAGAAAGGATTCACTTCCTAAAAAGCTGTTGTGGAAAAATTACAAAGCTTTTTAGAAAATAAATAAAGTTAATGAATAATAGTAATCTGTATCTTTTCCAAGTGTTATTGATGGTGTAACTCGTTCACACAACAAATTCCATTATGAAGATCTATTCAATTGTCTAAGTAACGGTAAAGATGTGAGGACCATTCGTAAAATTGTTGAATTTCAGAAAGGTTGTAGGGGTGTCACACTCACAGATTATACATGCCAAAAATATTTGAAAGACAACAAGCGTTGTGGTCTATATTATATATTTGCGGAATGCCTGGAACATTGCAGTGATCTTATAGTTTCACTGTTTTCTATGACTTTAGAAGCTTATTTGTCCATGAGAATTTACCTGAATTCATATCTGCTGTGTTTGTGCCCATTGTTAAAAACAAAACTGTTGGCATAAGTCGCAAGGGTAATTACAGATATATTGCTTTAGCCAGCATTATGTAATTGAAAACAGTATTTATTATTTATGACCGTATTGCATAAAATATTTGGGTGCTTCTAAACCTTTTGATCTTGTAAATCATCAAGTTCTATCTGAGAAACTTATAAAGCGGGGCATACCTTTGTATATGGTTAGGATTTTAATATTCTGGTATACTACTAAACAAATGTACGGGAAAATAATATGTCCTACAATTTTTCCGTTAATACCAACATGGGTCAAGGAGGAATTCTTTCTCCTTTTCCTTTTTGTATTTATATGGAAGATCTTAGTAACAAATTAAACAAGGTAAACGCTGGATGTATAATATGTTCCACGTTAATTAACCATTTGATGTATGGTGATGACTTAAGTGCTCTTGGCTCCTTCATCTATGGGTTTATCAATGATATTATTTGTGTTCATAATATGGGTTATAATAGTAATACTGATTACAAAACTTCTATAGCACCAATATCCTCGAAACAGCGAGCTCAGTGGCGCACCTAGTGGAGGGGTTGGGCAAACTCATATTCCGGGTACGATGAAAGGTTCATCAACAATGATCAGATGGAAAGGAAACTTAACAAGGATAAGCGAGTCTGAAAGGGTGAGTTGTCAAATGGTGACGGAAAGAAACTATACTATTTGATGACGTAACATGTTCAGAGAGTGAATTCCAAAGAGTAGGGATGGAAAATAGATATGGAAGAAAGAGTTTGAT
The DNA here is from genome assembly GCA_025642065.1 of Paralvinella palmiformis. NCBI lineage: Eukaryota > Metazoa > Annelida > Polychaeta > Terebellida > Alvinellidae > Paralvinella > Paralvinella palmiformis. The sequence continues at coordinate 1,038,189 of JAODUP010000045.1, read as the reverse complement.
AGGCAGTAGTGCATAGTTTGAAAATGATGCGAGATAGAACAGGGAACCAGTGAAAAGATTTCAGAAGAGGGCAAAGAATGGGAAAACCGAGGAGATAGTGTGACAACCCTAGCTAAGCAGTTCTGAACAGAGTTAAGTTTTGGAATATCCTTAGATGCAATGTTATAAAGAAGAGAGTTGCAGTAATCAAACCTACTAGTAATGAGTGCTGTAGCAATGGTTTTAGCGACTGAAGGAAAAATATAGCGCCGAATACGCCGAAGGTAACGAATATGATAGAAGCAGGAACGATATGTAAGAGAAAATGTTTTCTTAAATTATAATCATCCAGCCAGAGATAGCACTGAGTCGGTCACCAAGTTGTTTAAGGGAAAGATCAGTGTCTGCTGTAGATAAAGATATGTATACTTGGGTGTCATCTGCATATAAATCATAGTCTAATTTGTGGCTGTGAATAAGTTAGCTTAGTGGTGTGTTATACAAAATAACCAGTAGTGGTCCAAGAACAGAGCCTTGGGGAACGCCGCAAAACAAAGGCACTGCCTTTGAAAAACATTTTCTTATTTTTATTGCTTGAAACCTATTTATTAAGAATGAGCGGATCCAGGTAAGTGCTGTACCTAATATGCCATACCAATCAGAGAGGCGATCTAGAAGAACAGATTAATAAGTGGTGTCAAAAGCTGCAGATAAATATAAAAGTGTTAGTGCTAACACCTTTCCTGTGTCCATGTTTAGTGATATGTTGTTACGAACTTTCGGTAGTGCGGTTTTTATAGAGTGAAATTGTTTGTAAGCAGAAATAAATTAGACAGGTGATTATAGTTTAAGTGAACGTTCAAACGACAGGGTACTGCTTTTTCTAATACTTTAGATATGAATGATAGATTAGAAATAGGTCTATGACTGTTTAGTTCATCGGCTGGTAGAGATGGTGTCTTAAGAAGAGGGATTACATGGGCATGTTTAAAATGAGAAGGAAACACTCCGGAGCTTAGTGATAAATTATTAACTTAGTTAATTAGAGCAATTAGTGTGTGAAGACAAGATTTTAGCAGAAATGCAGGAATAGGATCATGTTCACATGACTTATTAAGGGATGATAACATCAGTTTAGAAACGTCAGTAAGTGGGGCTGGTTTAAACACTGTACAAGTGTGATGTACAACTGGAAAATCAATATTACAACTAGAAGCAGAACCTGGGAAAGAAGCATTAATTGGGTGATCTTACCCTTAAAATATTTGGGAAAATAATTCCAGAGTGAATTAGTTGAATCATGAGAGGGCAGAGAAACAGAAGCCTTTCTATGGATAGTCATATTTATACAGTTCCAGATTTGACGAGGGTTGTCAGAGTTGTTGAAGATCGTGTTCTTATAAAAGTCAGATTTATCTTTATCCATGAGTCTATTGCAGAAATGGCACTGTTTAGTATATCTAGTAGACGTGTTAAGGTGTGTGCATGATTTCCTCCATATGCGTTCTAAATATCGGGGACGCACTTTGGCATTGATAATTTCAATGGCTATCCATGGTGAAGGTTGTTTAAATGTTACGGATTTTGATCAAACAGGTGCGTGTTTGTTAAGTAAGGTTTTAAGTGTAGTGCGGTATTGTTCACATAACTGTGATAAGTCAGCTTTAGGGTTGATGATAAGTTCAAATTTTACTACGTCATCATTAAATGCAAGACTGCCAATATCATTAGTATACCGATAAAGAATATTACACTTAGAGTCAACTGGATTATGCTTAGTTCTAATTCTGCTATAACAGTGAAATGATCTGATAAACCACCTGTAGCAGTTATTGTGTGGATATAATCCGGTGTAGAACATGACATTAAATAAAATAGTACAACGGTGACTTAATGATATTTTGCTTTAAACGGTTTGAGGATATACCCATTCGGAAATTTGTGCTAAATAGTGAAACGTTACCAACGGTTAGTAAGTGTAAATATATTGAGCATATTATCACAGAAGACCTCAGTTACAATGGTGACATGTCTAGATAATACTAGAGAAATTATTCTCGCGGAAATGCCTTGATTCGAAAGTTTTACATACGTACAGAATCTGTAAAATGTACTTTATTTAAATCCTAGTGTACTTCATTATATACATGCCAGTTGTGACGTTACTATATATAGAGCAGAGTCAATTATAAAATTGTGTGTAGACTACAATAATGTGTTTAGAATGTTATGCCGTAAACCTCGAAATTGTAGTGTGATTTATATTTTTGTTTCAAGAGGCTTACTCGCATGTAAAGTGTTAATAAGGAAAAATGCTTATACTATTTTGACGTGCATAGCTAGATCGGGCAATGCAATAAAGAGTATCATGAGTAGTGATACTCTGTATACTTCACCACTGTGTCGCCATTGTCGTAAAATGGTTTATATATATATATATATATATATATATATATATATATATATATATATATAGTTATTAGTCATATTTTAGTTTACCCTTTTATATGGATTTAATGTTCCGGAATAAAGTTATTGAATTGAAAACAAAATTAATAACCAGTGCTTCATCAGAACGTTCATTTTTATCCCGATTTAAACCAGCCATATATTGAGACTTCGATGTCTTTCTGTGAAGAAAATAATATCCCAAACGAATGAAAGAGCTCAAATAAAAAGGTACACCCAATTATCAGTTACTGGTCTAATAAATATCCACCTTACTGTGTTAGGTTTCCTCAAATATACTCCTGAACTATATTACAGTGTTTTATCTATGCTTTACATATTTCACATTCAGTAATAAACTCCTATCAGTCGATTAACAAGGTAAATCTGGTTAATATCAAAATCTGCTGACTCGATTTACCGGTCAATGGTCTAAAATTAAGTTATTTGGGATAATTACAAACTGATCTAAGAGTAACCAAAGGTCAATCCGATAAACACTATCGATATTGGTCGGATAATAATAATAATAATAATAATAATAATGATAATAATATACTAAAACGCTCTTATTAAGATAAGCCATTAAAAGGCACTGTGATATGAAATTAGGTAATAGCATACATCATACGTTTAGATATATTCTGCTGATTACCATCTGAGAAACGTCTCCTCCATTAGAAAAGCGTTAACCCATGATATTTTTGTCGCAATGGTCCATAATGTTGTGTCTTACAGTCTGGATTACTACAAGTCGTTGATCTCTGGTATATCGCAGGAACTATTACATAAACTCCAACGAGTACAAATATGTCAGCCAGAAGATCACAGGGATAAAAAATCATGACTACATAACTTCAGTGTTATGTTCAAGATCCTACTGTTTACTTTCAAAGCACGAATGGCGTGGCACCCTCGTATATCAGAAACATGTTGGCAATCGACGAAAGGGACTTGGGCAACTACGGTCTAGTTCCAAGAATATTCTTGTAGTCCCCGAGACTTGCCTCAAGATAAGATTTTCATCTACCAGGATGGAACTGCATGAAATACCCTACCAGATACCATCAGATCCATGAAGACTATTGCAACATTCAAATGCCATTTCAATTCGTTTATTCGCATAGTAATCTGTTAATAGTTGATCCTGTATTACCGTAATACTGGTTAACCTTAATATGCCTGTCATATGTATTATTATGTAGTTGGTGGGCCGACGGAGTGATAGCAGGCGGACCGCCAGCGGCGTGCTATCTGGGAAGCTTATGAATTATAATTTCGAGTTGGATTAGAAATATATAACTATTCCAAATCTGGGTAAGTTAGGTACTTGTATTGTTGATAGTTTATAGCCATGGTGGTGTTGGTGTAAATAGAATGAGATGTAGGATGAGGTGAAAAACATATTTTGCCCTTATGACCTGCTTGTACTATGTATGACTAGAAGAGTTTACGGGCCAGTTTTCGCCGGTTGGTCAGATTGTGTATAATGCGTGAGCGAGTGAGACTTTCAATGTTTCTTACCTATTTCTACTTAAATGGTTAAATTTGCAATTTGCACAACAAACTTCTTTAATAGTTTTGTATTGAATCGCGCACACACACGTATATGTATATATATATATATATATATATATATACATATCCAACTAACACATAATGTAATGATAACATTATTGTTTGGTTGTATTCGGGTTATGGAAGTAATAACGTAATAATAACGTCATTTTCACGTAATTGAGAAGCAGATTATATGATTATCAGTAGTGAGTGCAATTAGGTGGGTGAATATAAAATGAATAACTCTGGTTGGCAAGCTCAATAAATACATTATATGAAACATATGCATGCACAACGTGGCAATTAGGTTATTCAATTACGTTAGTACAACGTACGTTACATAAACTTACTTGGTGGTCAAACTTAGTTATATTTTGTTAATGTCATGGATATCAATTGACCAGCACTGATGACATTTAATCTAATTCATCTATGGTATGGCTGCGATATTGGTAAAATTGGTGAATTAACGGTCTCAACAAAGTCAAGTTTTTCTGCCTACTAGATTCTTGACAAGGTGATATCGTGAAGCATATTAGATTGTGAACTGGGTTGTGCCAATATTTGGAATGATCAATTGTTTCGGAGGTCACTCGATAATTTCCCGCCCGTCTTGTGATGTAATACTTCCGGAAGCTCATTCATGGTTCCCACAACCAAGAACAAATTATTTTACAGGACAAAGGTACCATTCTCCAGGATACATTATACAAGATATAAAAGTAATAAATCAAGATATGTGCGAAAAAGCATATCATATTTATTCAATGTAGCTGTCTGATCCATCCACTTTTATTTAAATTTTAACTAACATGGTATATCAAGACAATGTACTGGTACTCTTTCTTCTGCAATAGAAGTTTTCTTTATCAGACATAATATTTATTCACGTTTTTTTTTAAATTCTAAGTAAACATTTTCACAGGCAATATTTTTCCAGGATATTTCCGGATTTTGTCAAATTCAAGGACAATTTCTATGACCATAATTTCTTTTTACAATCTTGAATATTCAAAAAGAAATGTTGAATATTCAAGAAAGTTTTTGGAATATTTATGCAAAAATGCGTGCAAATAAATCTAGGCCTACTTATGAATAAATATATGTAGTTAATTAGTTTAAATTTATTTAACGACATGCATTTGTATGGGCAAAAATCTCGTTTTGGAGCAAAGTGGGATATTTTGAGGAAGTTGATTTAGCAACTTAGTCAGTGTTGGTGCCCTAAATAAATTCAGAGAAACTGCATGACGATCTTGTGCATGCTTATTTTGGCTTTGGATAAGACATATAAATAAATAAGTCATTTTTGTTTCCTAGCTTTCAGATATAGAATAACCAGTACTCTTCACGTACATGTGGCTTCCATCTATCATCAGGACATTTAGGCTACTATTATGAAATAAATTACAGTAAAAGTTAGTTATAACTAAATTCAAGAATGAAAGACACGGAGAAAATGTGTTCCAAGTCTCTGATTCGATGACGATATCTTATCCTGTTGAAATTTGGGTATAGACCCCTGGTTGTCGCCTATTGGGCACAGCCACCTGGTGTTGACTTCTGTTATAATGATGATGAGCGAAATGGTAATTGTTTAACCTGGCTTAGCTACCTCAGTTTACAATAGATGGCATGTTCAGCGGAGAAAACCTTGCTATAGTTGCCTGGATGAAGGAAACTTTCCTATATATAATGCCACGGCTGGATTCGAACATGCGGCCTCCCGTACAGCATGACCATGAGTACGAAAGTCCGACGTTCTTACCCACTAATCCATAGCAGCAGTCTGGTTTGTCCTTATTGTTGTTGTTGGTTTTGTAGGGGTCTTTCTGGAGTAGTGGGGTTATGATGTCTGGTAGGAATTTTGATTTTCTTATAATCAATCCTGCTAGGTGATGATCTGGAATTACGTAATATTGTTAGCTGCGTGTATAGATGACTTCAGAATGTTTTGATTTAAAGTAGGTCAAGTTGATGCGCGCGCATACTCCATAGCAGAAGGCAGACTGGGACAAGCCGGCTCGGAATGGACGTTTGACAGAATTTCTCAGCAAACTATTTGCAGTGATCACTTTGTTTCAGGTTTGTTTACATTTAAATTAAAACACAATTTGAGCGTTAAAGTGTTGAATGCTATACACAAATTAATTACACTTCATAATATTTATATAGACGTTATATTGTGTAATCTATTCTATAGCCCCGAGTTAATTGGAGTTGCCACGCACACTAGACTAGTCTGATGACTATAGAGCCTATCGTAGTAGTAGTACTTATTTCCAATTTCAATATCAAATAACGTATACATAATACAATTATATTACATATAAAGAAATTGGGGGACCAATGTAGCTGAAGCTGTCTTCCCATTGGCCCCGAACAATCATAGCTAATAATTATAGTCAGCTCAATAAAATGCCGTTTGTGTATTTGCAAGTCTGGTCGTGTGTTTATTGGAAGTATGTGGACCAGGTACCAAGGAATCATATAATTACCTAGACATGTGTGCATTGACAACAATAAGGGTTGTTGCATTATACAGATGCTGAGTAAGTAGCTAAGATATAACTTTTCAGGGTTTTCTTAGTTTTTTATCTTGAATTACAAGTGGAAAGGATACTGTTCCAATTGTTCCATATAATGGGGAAATTGACTAACGACAACTTACTGGATAGTGCAGAGTTACATCGAAGTACATTCATATGACTAGATTGCTTTGTCACGCGATTTTCCTGTACATCAGAATTTAGACGGAATAGGCCATCGAAGGATATAGCATGTCTCTTGCTAATAAAGGCGTCCATGAACAAACATACTTCATATTAATATGTCACTTAATTTTAAGATTTCACAGTTTTTGAATAAAGGATCCGTATGATTGTTATAACCCGCATTATTAATAATACGGATAGCTCTTTTCTGCAAAGACACAGTTTTCTGAAGGATTGATGAATTGGCGTTCCCCAAATTAGTATACCATATGAGATATATGCTTGTATGAGAGCCACGTATAATGTTTCCGAGAAATCTTATTTTTCACGAAAGAAATGTGGTGGTTTTCTCTTGGAATTGAGAGTCAATTTGCTCTAAATCAGTACCACCAACTGAAAAGTCCAAGATGTTAAAATCAACATTTTTGGTATCATCTTTGAAAACCATATATTTTGCTTTTATTTAGCGAGAGACCATTTGCACAAAACCATTCAAATAAGTTATTCATTTCCACATTTGCTCTTTGATAGAAGGTGGAAATATCAGTATCACCAATGACTGAAAAAATGTCGTCTACAAAAGATAATATATGTGCATTTTTATATATCATTAACATATATTAAGTATAGCAAGGGGCCTAAGATAGATCCTTATGGCACCCCACAGTTCATGAATTCAATATCTGACTCGGAGTAATTTAATTTATTTAATAACGTGTCTGTCTTTATGCTTTTGAGAGGTCGCAGAAAATAGATTAGGTAAATTGCTTAGGAGTCGAATTATTAGCTAATGCACAATACATGTATAATTGGGTGAATTGTTGAGTGTTTCTCACGAAAACCATACTGATGTTTGTAAAGAATATTATTACTATTGATGAAGGTCATTACCGTTACATGGATCCATGACTCACGAGTAAATCATCTTCTGTAATACTGTATGGTGCCTGTTGATCGAATAATGAATGATATGCAAGCTTGGCCCATATTATTTGGTAATTTACAATAAAATGTGTACACTTTATTTTATAGGTAAACGGTCGGACATGCTAGATGAAGTGGACTTTGTTCCCTCTATTTTGAAACATACATCATCACCACCTCATGGAATTAAAGCAAACTGGCTGAGAAAGGAGAAGCTATGTACACTGCAAGATAGGTATAATGTAAGTCAAAGTACTGTTCATTGATATTATTAATAATTACTTAATTTAATTGTGATTAGGCCTATCCCAGGTGTCAATGTAATTTGAAAAATTAGGCTTTAATTTAATTGGATGAATACATGGTCATCCAATACTGAAATTTTTAATTTTTGCAATATTTTTAGATGCAAAAAGCAAGCAGTAAGCAGAAATGTGGCAGTCACAGATGATGCCATTAGTAGTAGTGCCATTGGTATTGAGAACCCTGCCCCAGCTAATGACTTTGAAGCTAATTATGTTCGCTGCTAGACAAATCCAATAAAGGAAGATGAGCTCCTTCAAGAGTACCAAAGTGATTTGCTGAGTCGTAATAAAGAGGTTTATCGACTTAGAGCAGAAAATGATATGGTAACAAGGAAGTTAATATATATATATATATATATATATAGTACGTGTAATTCAGCTCTTTGTACTTAAACATGAACCTTTCAACTGAGACAGCAATATTTTTCACCATGTTTGTAATCAACTGGCTGTACACAATCAACAAAAATAATCAACAGGAACTTTGTTCAGAACAAATTTCATCTTTCCTCAGATTACACCAGTGCATGCACACTAAAGAATACTAGCTTTATCTAATAAAGACCCATTTAATTCCAGTGCTGTATAATCATCGTACATCGCTTTCCTGTCACTCAGTGGTTTAGAACTATTCCATTAATCGTGCAAATATTATAATATTTGAAAATACCTTAACTGTAATATTTAAAAATGCCATAATTATGATATTTCAAATTACCATAACTGATCATTGTAATGAACAAACTTATTAACCTATAATCAATTACACTTTTAAGTATGAAAATCTGAATGCACAATTATATAAATATCATCAGAATACGATGTTGATAACTGTAACAAACAATGATGATATTAACACAATATTAAAAAAATTAAATACATTATTTCATACTAATATGATATAGTAGCATATACCTAGCTGTTCCATCATTCTAACTTTTTAATTATTAGGCCTATTAAGAAATTGTGTCAACTAATTCACAAGTAATTTTACTCCGTCACTACATGTTGAGCTTGTCATCTATTGAAGCCAGTAAAGTACTACTTGGTCGTGTAATACTATTTAATACATGTTACGCATATAAACATCAAGTTACAAAAATAGAGTAGAGTAAATCAAAGTACGTACGTACAATCACAGCTTGTAACAACTCATAATTATGGTTCTGAAAGAAGCACATACTATAATAGCTCATTATAATTAGTCTTTGTTTGATATTCGCAATCCATGCAGTTCCTAATCTGCTTCTTCTAATTTTTCAAACTCACACGAAGGCAAGCATAGCCTAGCAAATCATGAAACATTAATACCTACAGTACCATTTGATTTTTTAAACAGTAGTTATATATATATATATATATATATATACCGGTATATAACATTAAAAAAAATCATATTAGATCATATCGGATGGCAACCCATTGTGTTCTAAATTTGCAAGATGAAACGTTAAATATATAAAACTATATTGTGGAGGCAAGTCATTTTTGCAATATTTAAATATTGTTAACTGAACTTTACTTAATCCGACAGATAGTAGATAGATCGAGGAAGACATCGTTGTTGATAGCTCTAATGGTTAAACAAAACAAAACTGATAATAGTTAAATAATGGCAATACCAATTAACTTGAATATTAATTACAAGGCTAAAACACATTTGGAAATCCGACTCTCGTCAGAAAACACGGCGTGTTGTCAACGTGATGAAGTGGAGTACTGTCCACGAATACAGGTCATGTCCGCGCTTCGACAGATGTACGTCGAACAGGCCTACAAACCTAGCCGATGTAATAATAAATACAAGTATTGTTTGTTCTAATCGGATAGACTCGATATTATTAATAAGGTCATTTTATATAACGCTAGTAAAATTATTAATATGGACATATAAAAATCATTTAAAGAATTATGGTACGATCATATCATTTTGATTGTGTGCTCCATGTAATGATAGGAATGTTTTATCATAACGCAATTACAGGTGATATGTATGTTTGAATAAAAAAATACTCGGTATGTGTTATTTGTAAATATCACCTTTGCAGCAAAATAAATAATAATTATAAAGAATGTAATTCAATAGCAGTTTTCAACTGTAATTGTCATATAAAATAATCATAATTTATCTAGGAACGTAATTGTGTAATTAGAACTGATCCGTGTAATTGAAAATAGATGGATCGATGCTGGATCACAAATATATATTGTACTGATCTCTATAGGCGTTAATTTCACAATCAACAACCCTGATGAATTACAGAATGTAAAGGTGCAGAAATATTAAATATCTAGTTTTGTTTCATACAAATATCTAGATACGCTAATCGTTCAAATCTATTAAGCATAAAAAAGAACTCGGTGGTAAAAGAACTCCAAATAATATATATGCCAAATAGTCGATAACCAAGTATTATCAGATTGAAAAATTATGATTAGTGACATATAGCAAACTTTCAACCAGAGTATATGAAGTTTAAACTGCACACAAGAAGCCAAACTACTGATGTAGAAAACCTCTTTACTACTAATACCAATACGTACAATGCAACATATAAAATTACATGGAAATGAAACATTGCAATAAACCTTATGGAATGGTGACTAACACCAAAAAGTATTAATTTTGTGATGTACATATTATGTCAACTATTTTTGGATGATCATGACCACTGTACTTTTGTTCTACCATTCAGCAAGAATGGTATGCCAGCCACTGATTCGGGGGAATTTGAGGGTGACTGACTGAACAGAACATTCTGTTCAGACGATAACTGGTTTCCTTTTTTCACAGGTGACAGAAAACCTGAAAATTCCATGCCCAAATATTGCAAACTTTGTGTAGTAAAAGACTGAGAAGAGATCATAGGTTCACCACAGGGGATAAATGTAGCAGGCACACATGGAGATCTTGAGATGAAAGATTGGTCACTAAATGTTGGTTGAATCCAGGATGTGACAGACAAATCTTTACTTTTATCAGCTTCTGCACTGACAGATGATGTAGTGAAATGATTTAGCACCGGAAAATCAGCACTATGACCAACTTCTTCTAAACCAAATACATTAGCACTGTTCTCATCAATCCACGTGCTGCCTTGTTGAAAAATTGCAGTTTCTAATTCACTCAATCCATACTGACTGTTGGATACATCATAATCCGATTCCTTAAAACTTTTCGTCAATTCTGCTTTATCACAGTTACTCCGAATGTTTTCTGGCTGACTCATCCAGTCCTCAGTGTTAGCTTCATTATTGGAGCAAACAACTTCTTCATTATTATATCTAATTGGTTTGATGACAGGGAACGATGTGTGTCTTTTAATTATAACTGGACTTAAACAATCTCCCTTCCTTTTATTGGATACTGTCAATTCTTGTCGTGTAATGGTTTGATCCGATATTTCTGCAGTTCTTTTCATTCTTTTTTTCAAGGGGCTTAATTTTGTCATATACTCAACATTTCCACGACAGGGACTGATTGAAAGCCTCAACTTACTGCTTCGGTAATCACAAGATTCACTTAGGAGTTTTGGTTTGTCTGGTTGTTTTTGTAAAGTATTTTTGGCTTTTGGATTAGCTCCATCCTTCTGAGACAATGGCATTCTCTCTTCACCACTAGGACAGTGTTGTTTCTTTATGACACTACACTTTGGTACATAACCCTGAAATGAAACACCACTTCTGTTCCTTAATTTGGTCTTTTCAGGGTTACTTCGTTGTTCAATATCAATGAACGACAGTTTAGACCGTGCTCCTTTAGGTAGATATTTCAACACTTTGTCAAGAACTGAATTTTGCAGCTTAAGCGATTCATTTTCACTTTTTTTCATAGAATACTGGCCCTCCATTGTTTTTGCCGAGTCAACCTGTGAACTTTGTTGAACTGGCTCAGTAACATGCCTTGACATACTGTGACACTGGTAACTTGAAGAATGGCAGTCTGTTGCTGAAGGAACATTACCATGACTAATCACTGGGGTCACAGCTGAATATATTCCACAATCCATTGTTTGTCTTCTATTTTGGAACTGATCTTTGTCCTTTAAAAATTTTGTACGCATCTGCTGTATTCTCTGCAGGTGGGCTGATTGCAATTTTGTTGTTGATACATTATTCACAGGTTGTCCTTTCCCTCTATTACTCTTGTACCAATTGGTCTGACTAGATTTAACAGGTAACCTAGTTTCTGAATTTTCTGGATCATCAGAAGTTATCAATTTGCTTATACCCAGCCCAGGAACAAAATGGTTTGAGGAATTAACAATACTGTCAGTCTCTTTTTTTGAAACACCGTTCACAAGCTGAGTGACATCATGCTCAACAGCATCGTGATAGCTCCTAATACTTGGGGAAGGAAGAATGTTGTGAGTCTGTTCTTTTGGAGTGCATGTGACATAATCCAATTTTCTATGTACACTCACATCATCCTGTATTTTCGATGAATCACTGCATATTTTTGATATAACTTGTCCATCTCCAGGTATACCAGTTGCACAAATAGCTTGATGAGAACTTTTCATTTCCTGCGATTCCCACATCATTATTCTAGCTTCAGTAAGAGGAAAGTCCAGATTCTGAACACTGAATGAACACAAGTTATTCTTCTGGTTATTACACTCCATCCAAACACCACCTGCAAAATAAAAGCACACCAAAATGATATGGTATTAGACATATTTATAAAATGTACAACGAAACACAAACCAGAAACCTGAAATCATCAGCATATAGATAATAACATGAACATCAGCACTTACCTGAAATGCTACGTCAAATTGTAATAATACCAAAAAAAATGTACAGGATGAATATTAATTACAGACATTTGGCCCAGAGAGATGAACTTAATCTAAAAAAAAAAATCTATAAAAACCATAAGTAAGACTATATGTTCACACACTGGAACACTATCAGTTTGACAAATGGAAGAACACAAAGTTGAAAACCAACAAGGGATCTCTAACAACACAGACAGATCACAGGCAAACAGGTCAAACCTCCATAACAAAAGTTTCCCATGGATGTCAAACGTCAGCTGTAAAGGAATCTTTTGTTAATTGCTTTTGTTTTAAAACCAACTTTATAAATGTAGCAAGGTATTCCTGTATAACTAAATTAAGTAATGGTTCATAGGTCAGCATCAAGTTACTAAAGCTGGCTTAATATAACTGGCACAGCTTCAGTTATGAATATAGAACGCCATCACAAAAACACCAATTTTTTAAATTAAACAACTCCACACTGCTGCTACTGAAAGAGAACATACTCACATTTTCAAGCACAAAAACTTACAGTAATTGCCACTTGAGTGAAGAAATATATTTTCACCATAAGCACTTTGATATCCACAAACATTATTGCATTTATCATGGATATATCATGCACCAGAAGTAACAAAAAGAGCAGTAATAGCCAACCAGTTTTAAAGTCTTAAAAATCATTTAAAATTAATAGTTTATATATATATATATATATATTACAAAAACAAGTCCCTGGTTTCAAGAAATCTTGTTTTATGGCCACTTTCATATGTAGAACAGGCTAAATATATAAATAGGCCATCCAGGTTTGGAGGGATAATAGTTTTTAAAATATGTTTTTCTTCTAGGCATGTGTATGCTTGTGGTTATCAAGCCAATATTTCAGCAAACTCAGATATGAACATAAATATTTACTACCTGACATACAAACCTTGACAGGGAGTGAGATATAAAAGTGACAAAACTTTCTCCCAGCAGCCCGAGTTGTGCAAAGGGCTTAAGGAGCACACTTAGATAGCAGATATGTGATGTCGCTGACACTACCGCAGGCACTCAGTGACTGAAAGTGAAAGCAGTAATCAAAGCAAAGTATCCAACACAACTTCTCAGCCATGGTTTTAGTATTTCTTGGAGATCACAATCATCATCATCATCTTGTACATCAATGGCATCATCATCATCATCGTAGAAGAAAGCCAAGTATTAGTGCTAGTTACATCAGCAAATTTATTTAAACAAAGTCATATAATCATTTTCACTAGACAGACTATTAATGTTTTCTTTGTTAACAACTATAAATACCCACCATAGGCTTCAGTCTCTCAAAGCTGTTCAGCCTACTCTGATAACAATGGTCTATAGACACAGTTCATATCAATTCTTTAAAATGATGTTCAAATGCCAAGAGGTTTTTAGTCTATCTCAATATATGTCTCATCTAACATAGTTTACAAGTTGAAAACAAATTAGCCTTTTCAAGTCTTAGCAATATTGGATTTGATGTTCAGAAGTCAATCAGTGTATCAGTTTGTGGAGGGTCGAGTTTTATTATGTATGTGATCCAGGGGTGATTAAGCAAACCTGATCAACAATTCTGAAAGTGTTCATCCAACAATTAAAACAAATATATGTCGTGAACTTGCAGGTTAAAATATATAGTTCAAAAGCAGTACATTTTTTGGAGAACCAATTCTAGCTGTATTATAGAACACATAGCATTACCTGTTTTACATTAAAGTCATTTACAAGGTTTGATTATATCATGAATAAATTTTGAGAAAACTAGTCAATATTCCATATTAAAATACTATAAGCTCATCAGGAGGTACCAAATCCATAGATCTTTTAGAACAAATTTGGGATATTTTATAATGAAGTACAATGCTCTGGGATACAGTTCAGTCAGTGATGTTACTGTTCATTTATAACACCTTTATCTCAGCATGTAATGTAGACCTATATAGTTCTGAACATGATAAATATGTGGTCTTGCAGTGTGGCCTGTGATACTTTTAGTTTAAACAAGCACAGACAAGCTACTTTTTCTAACCATTTGTTACTAATACATTTTGCACTGATTAATGATATTCCGTGATCCATGACTAGTTGTGTATGCCTTATGCCTGCATTATATAAAAGCCAATTACTAAAATGAAGATCCATCTTCCAGTAACCTCAATGCAAATAATGTGTAACATTCTGTAAAAATTTCACTAGCACATTAAACAATTTAACTGGAATCATTGAAGTATTTAAGAAACTATTACCAAAACATTCTGAAGGCGTAACCTTTCAGGAGAACACATTGGTAATTACTAATGCCTCCTGGTTCAGGATAAGAGCTGAGAGTGCCTACTTGGTGAAATTAGTGTTCTTGCAGTCTCACTAATGCAGTATATATATATATATATATATATATATACATATCCTCTATACAAATATAACTAATCTATCAGTTATATCATTTTAAGCCAAAATTCTCCATTTTGAGCTGATGTTGGAACTTTCAATATTACTGGTGGTTTATATTGAAATATCTGACAGTGCTGATCACTGATTCAAATATCCACAAAAAATATGTTTTGCAGTTAATAACCTGGCCAGTAATCTTGAATTATTCTCCCATTTACAAATAAAGCACAATATGTTTGAAAGCACTTGATACAAAAAAAATTCACTGACATCTTTCATAAGTCTCCATATGTTGAACTAGCACATATGTTTATGCAGAATCAAATTACAGTGAGGAAAATTTGTAAATAAGCACTATGAACCATATCCGACACAATATCAATAAGTGCCTATCTTTTAAAATCCCACCTAGCAATTGATGGAGAGCTTTGTTTTACTTCCCTTGGCCATAATACAAACGTCAGTGACTGTGCTAGTCAATTGGCTTAAAAATATTACTTCAAAAACAGTCATCAGTTAATCATATTTAATTATTTATAGGCATATTGAAGGATGAAATATTCCACAACCACAACTAAAACTGGAAACTAATCTATAAAACTGGAGGTGTACATTCACTTCAACTATAGGTGTCCTCCTTTGGAGAATATGCCGTTTTGATGTGAATTATTCACAATAATACATCACATCCAGCCAATCACTCACATATGAGTCAACCATTGTGATTCATTTAGCGTCACCATGTATTTATCAAACAAACTAAAATCAAATAGTTACTGGGCAATATTTGACACAATTCAGTGACACAAACAAAACAACAGCATACAATCTTTGTACCTTTATAATAATGTCATCCATGCTGCTTCATTATGTTCCATAGCTCATCAGTCCCTTCTGGATAAATATTAAAAGCAGGGATAACTTAATTAATAATGACTAGTTTTCCCGTCAGCATGAAGGATGAATCAATGTAGGAATATGTGTGTATGGACACATACATATTATATTCAAGACATCCCACAATTTACTATTTCAAAAGATTATTTTCTTCTAGTAAAATTGTTAGGACAAATTTAATTTTGAATGGTTGTTCCTCTGGTTCTCTGTATAAAGAATATTACAATGAGCCATACTGATAAACGGCTACTTCACATGTCAGATAGTGCGTCATGAAATTCAAGTTGTCCAACTCCATTTTGGGTTCAACTTATTATCATTTCAGAGAAAAAAGTTGTTTTTAATGTGTGGAATTTAATTTTAATTGCCTTTGTTACTATTTCAGAATTTTTTGTAACATCATTTCAGACCAAATCTTTTGTGCCCTTGAAAAGACTCACAAAATAGGTTTCTTTGCTTATCCATACATTAACCCGCACTGGGTCAATACAATGAGTGAACTTTTACAACCTGTGGTTACTTGGATATAAATAAGTATACCCTAAACTGACCATTTAGGATATTTTATGGGAGGGGGGGTCACAGATTTTTTCTTCACACAGTTATTACCAATAGACCAGGCAGTTACTGAATAATCTGTGAACTTATCTCAAACTTATCCCATGAACTACAGACTGTTATCACCTGGTTTCCTACACAGATCTAAATTCTGAATCCCAGCTGTGTCTGCGTTATAAGCTCTATCACGAAGCCATCACTTATATGCAGAATTTAGCTTCTCAAAAGAATTCAATCCCAACTGATATTATCAGGGTAGTCACATTCTACCAACTTAAGTGATAATAAACCAGTTACTGAAGCAGAATAGCTATCCGCCATATAGGTGATTATGTAGCTAATCCACTGTTTAGTGTATTTATACAAGCTGTGAAGAAATAAAGAAACTAGGGGAAAAAGTAATAATAATAATAATAATAACAATAATAATGCTATGGTTCTTGACGCTTTGCAGCAGCTATAATGTAACCAGGTACTGAGCAAAACTATACCAGTACCCAAATATATGACTTAACACAAAACAATCTCATTAATACCACAGCTATGCACATGAATTTTGAATGAACAGTATATCATAGAAACGTGCTCTCTTTGTGACACTTTGCAGCAGTGCTCAGTACCCTGGTGCAAGAAGCATTGTATGGACTAAAGCCCAAAATCCTGCTAAGTATGCTGGATCAGGCCAAAGTGTGGATAAACACAATTAATTTGTGCCTTTTCCCTGATGTGGGGGCTGACCTATAAAAAGAACTAGCTCCAAATCTGAAAGAGACACAACTAGACAATGAATACTCTTAAACAGTATACATAGATGGGAAAAGAATCAATTCCATTCTTATGACACCATGATGCAACAAAACTGAGCTGTCCAGCTAGCAGCAAGACACACTATATATTTTAAGCCTGAATGAGAGAATACTCACCATTTATCTCTAGGTTTAAGCACAGATAATTTATTTTCAATCGTAGACCTGTGTTGTAATTTTCTACTAAGAAATAACAGCCCACTGTGCTTACAGCATTTAATAAAAAAAACTATTCCACAGATCATAAATATGGTGAAAAATAAATTTACCAAGTTGACTCACTTAAAAAGCTGCCACAGCTCAGAAAAGCTAGATTTAAAAAGATTAAAAATAATAATCGTCTACAATTATGAGTTAGATTATTTATACTTAGTGGACACTTACTCTTCATATCTCTGATCCATGTCACATATCGACCTGTTTCCTTCCCGTGTTGAATGATGCCTTTTAGCCTGTAGAGGGCACCATTTGCTGTGTTAAAGTCATAACCTGTTACTGAACTGCCTTGTATTCCATGCATGCAGTGAACAAACAAGACCAGAGGATAACTGAAAATAAGAAGTTATTCTTAGATATCTGGCAGATTGAATCTCCATTTAATTATTCTACTCATATTTAAATCACAAATGCTACAGACTAATACTGAACAAATACTGGTTTCCCAAAAGAAAGAAAAAACTGAAATTGGCAACCATTCATAACAAATGCTAACAAAATGATAATGGTGCCACTATAGGATGGGCCAGTATACTGTGAAAGTAGATAAATGATGGGGGGTGCTTTTCTATTAATTATTTGGATTGAACATATTAAAGTTTCAGTGATTTTCCACAATAAATCCATTGAAAATGTTTCCATGGCATAGGCTATTTATTGTTCAAAATAATAATAATTATGAAATCATAATATATCTTCTGCTACATCTAACCAAGCTAGTGATGATGACTGACTGACTAACTGACTGACACATACAACACCCCCCTCCCCCCCCCAGTAGTAATAATAATTATATCTTTCCTCCAATCTGTGAAAGAAATCAACCAGTGAGATCATCTTATTATTAAATGTTGAGATCAACAGCATCATGAAAATGTTCCTAGACACTAATACATATCTGATTTAAATCTTTGCTTTAATAAAATGTACAGATTCTATCAAGTTAATTATAATTTTATAAAACTGGGTGCTTTCTTTAGTTGCAGAAATAATCATACTTCTGACAAATTGTTGAGGAGTGACTGCCTAGAGGAATGACACAGATAAAACTGGGATTCAAACCTTTATCGGCTCCAATACAGTGCAATACCAACTGCACTATAGGAGCATGGCCTCTTATTCTAGTAATGTCTGAAAAATTTAATACTGAAATGCGCACATAAATAATAACTGAGGTAAATAATAAGCTACTGACTGATTTATGGTGGTTCGGATGCTGGCTGAGTGGGATGAACAATTATCACAAAGCTGCTGGGCTTCTTCAATATCTGACATCGTGAAATCTTTCTGAAGCTTGGACAGCATCAATATTGGCATCTCAATGCTGTAAACAAGAAAAAAACACTTATTATCATACGTTGTCAAAAATAAAAACATCAGAGGTTCATAACAATTATAGATAATTACCAATCAAACATGCCAAGAAATCCATATTTTAAAATTGACAATAAATTAATATAAATGCCTGTTAAATTAAATAGACCCACTTCTTCAATCAGCACAATGATATACATGTATAGATATAACTGCCATAATCTGTTTTGATACATTTAAAAAACTTGACTAATTAAATAATCATATGAATACTGCAAATGATATAAAGTTCAAAATCTGCTTTAAGTGAGCATTTAAAAAGCAGTCTATGACACTGACAGGTCAAATACATTTCTATTTGAAAGTATTTAAATACATTTTTTCAAGTAATTGAGCTTTATATAAAATAACTATTTGTTCTTAAATACTTTCATAAAGTATTGGATTTTTCAAAGACATGTTTAAAATTAAATACACTAAAAGACTTTTCAAAAAGTATTTCATGTTTTGATCTGAATATTTTGTCAACATGACACACACACACACACACACACACACACACCAATAAAGGAATTGTCTTCTCTCTGTAATCATAATGAATTGCAATTAATGATCTCTTTGGTGTAATGACTTCTGATCAATTAAAGGGAGATGATCCACAATTGTGTAGTATAATTAGAAGAGATCAAGGGATAATATTAAATATCTTGTGAGTAAATCCAATGAGTAGATCTAATAATTCCTATAGAAGGACCAACTTTCCAGAATATAATCATTAATTCATAGATTCCTTATTCCAGGTGATACACCCTGACATTGCTACAGCTTGCTGTGCTTATAAAACATTTGGGAATTATATTCAGAGAATTTAACTACGTCAAAAATGCCTGGAAAAGCCCAGCCTAAGCTTTTCAGGTTTTTTGAAGTACCAGAGATTGTTGTTGGCAATTTCAAGGCTAAGTGCAAGCATTGCCCTGCACAAATATCAGCTTCTACCAAGGCTACATCCTTTAAGCAACTCTATGTCACGGTAAAACATCCCCTCAGTTTCTGTCAACCAGCATAATGTCAGATAACCCTATTTCAAGTACATGTATTTGTTCTCTTCATTTGAAATAATTCCTAAAGTATGTATATTTAAATATATTTACAAATATATGTATTTCACCAAAAGAATTGTATTTAAATAGATTTCAATGTATGGTACACGTTTTCAATTAATTTTTTATTATTCATATGAACATATCACAAATAATTGGTCTTTCTTTGGCTGAATCAGTTGTGGTATAATGTTCATAGTATATGAGTGTGCAGTTATAATCCTGGTCATGTCACAATACTGTACTAAATTTATTTAGAATTAGGCTCCATGGGGAACCAAATTAGTTACTGAGCATTTACATTTCACTCATTGAAGTAGAACTAGTTATGTTAAAAATTTGATTCCAGCCTCAACTAGCATTATTAGTATTCATAAATTAATTCTGCATATTGTGCACTTTATAATATGCATTCACTTAGAAAGTATCAGTCCACGTAATAAATTAAAACTAATCTCTGCCAGCCATCAATTGGCTTGCCACTTTGTAATTTCACTATACGACTCATCCTAAATTATTATTATGTGCTTTTTGCTTAGGTAAAATATCAATAGTTTATTTGTGGACCTGGCAAAATAATTATATGAAAAGAAAGCAGACATCTGTTAATTGGTGTAGTTTTATACATAATCAAGGCCCAAATATTATTAAAAAAACATGCACTTACCTATTGTTGTTTTGTCTGTAGCACTGGTGACAAAAGGTAGATACTGAACCCTTAATCATCCATGTCTTCCGTAAATGTGATGGTTCACAGTCTAGTAATGATTTTAAACCACTGACTGTCTGAACTTTTTTCTTATCTATGTACGCTGCTTTGTCCTGGATTAGATGTGATGTTTCTTCTTCAAGGATCTGTTCAGCTCTGTCAAACATCGACTGCTTCTGTTGACTGGACTTACTAATGGCTTGCTTGCACAATTTCTGAACTAGATTATATTTATTTATAAGCCTAAGCAGATCAGACTTTGTGTGATTCAACTGTGTTCTCCGCTGTAGCTGTCTGCTGTGAACCAGAAGGTTCAGTAGAGCAGTAAGCCAACAGTACAGCCCTTGATGATACCATTGTGGATACATACAGCCATTCTTGACTGATAATTCATGGTCTGACATCTTGATATGATCTGAAATACCTGTAGTGGTATCTGATGAGCCTTCATGCAAATTCTTGACTTCAGCCACGTATGACTTGAATCTGTCATTTTTTCTGTTGGTTTTAGCAAGATATCTGTATTTTTTCACATCTGTCAAATGTTTGGATAACATTAATCCACCTGATATAGACTTGTCAGTTGTAGAATATGACCCTTTCATGGAAGGTGATGATTTTAGATTTTCAGATAGCTTCGATGCTACACAATGTGGAGTCTGTCCCTTTCCTGATTTTAACTGTTTTTCAAAGCAAAATGGAGAAGCCTGCACCTTCAGCTTCTTGCTGAATGTTGCAGAAGCAGCATCTCTCAAGAAGATGATATTCTGTGATGGTTCAATGCCCATTGGATAAGTACACTGTAATATAACATAAAACAATTAAAACTAGTATTGACTATCTTTATTTAGGGTTCCCACACCCAATGAAATATTATTTTCCAGGATATTTCCAACACAAAATTATCATTTTCCAGGATAAAGTATACAAGACTTATAAGTAATAAATAAAAGATATGTGGGGAAAAGCATATCATATTTATTCAATGTGTGCTTGATTACTGACATTTTTATGGTACGGCCTCCTCCTCACTGTCTGATCCACCCACTTATATTTAAATTATAACTAACATGGGCTATCAAGACCAAATGTACCAGTACTGTTTTTCTTCTACAATCTAGACACTTGAATGCAACAAACATAATGAATATAAAAAGTTAACAAAATAAAACCTCAAGGCGACCAAATATAAAGCGAGGTGTATTACAACAGACCTGCCAGTCCTTAAAGTTGGACTATTTGTAGTTTTCATAAGAGCAACAGTCTTATAATTGAGTGACATTATCATATATGCAACATTTATTCAAATAAATGGAATATTGTTATATTTAATATTTCCACCTAAGCAACAACATAGTAGAGCATGGGAACTTTGTCCCTCTATGGCCAAGTTAATCATTACTAGGCCTCATCCCAGCACTGAAGGCATATAATAGCATGGAACTATTACCACTATGGGCCGCTTGTTGCTTCTGCTCTATCTTATACTATCAAATATGACTGTTAAGCACTATTAGTTTTATTTTCACTCTACGTAAGCTCAGTATCGATGGTCCAGGAAACATTCTTAATACCCTGAAAGAAATATATGCTAGTTGTACTGAAGATTAGTTAATATGAGAAAACTCTACCAACTATAAAAAGACAGACCAGCTATTGAATGAGAATCAAAAAGAGGCTTTCAATACCTCAAAGTATCATAATACTGCTATGTATCAAGATGCATCTTTCAATGCAACCAAGTATTGATTAAAGTATTGAACCAGCTCTCATATATAAAAAAAACACATACACACTGTGTGGCTCTGCTATAATGCAGTGATTGTAGTCCATAGTTCATTGACCAACTATAAGTGCATTCTTGTATGAAACTCTACTATAAACATACATTAAGTTCAGTCAGAAGCAAACCAGGAATGCAAATTTTGTCTCATTTTAGCAAGTTTACTGAAGTTAGAATGACAAGATTGTATGTTTAAAAACTTTAATGAATCCAGAGATCAACATCGCAGAATGATTAGAAAGTTATTACATTTTGATTATGCTCAAGATATTACATGCATTCTAGTAATAAAATTTAGAGTAGAGATTGAAGTTGAAAAACAGAATATATAAAAATCTGGTGTGAAAACTGAATGTAGAGAAAATAACTATACATGGCTGAGTTTTGGATTGACATTAACACTACCTCTGTGGTGTGGGGACCTTTTCCTTACATTACTATTATAACAAGTACTCACCTTTTCCCCAGTACACAGAAGCACTGCTTCTGTTAAATTGATCTGATATAATCTAAGCTTGTTTGTCTTTCCTGTTGCTTTACACAGAGGGCACAGTTTTGTCTTGCTGCTGGTGTTTACAGAATCAGACATCACAGTTAAGCTATCGCCATCTGAAAATAAATAAAGTACAAAATGAAGATCAATCAATGACATACATGTCAAAATTATTATAGTTATAATATAGACTTTCCAACAATTATACAAATAACAGTACAACAGTGACACTGCTAAATCTCTAAACATGGGTCCAGTTAAAAAAATCCCCAAAACTTCCATGCCATATCCCCCAAGCTGTACAGAAGATGATGATTGGTGTTTTATGGCCACTTTTGTGCACATGGCAGGCTAAATGGGCCAAGCGACCTCCAAAGGTAATGAAGTTAAGATGAAACAACCTTATGCCCACACCGAGATTCGAACATGGGTGGTAGTGATCTGTGGTCCAACACGCTACTGCTAGACCACAGAGGCACCCCCAAGCTGTACACAAATACAAAATGCATACAAGGTCAAATTCAAATAATTTTACTAAATATGTCTCTTCAGTTGCACTGTTAGAGTAACAGCATTTCACATAAATGTCATGTTGTAGCTTTCCTGTGGATATCACAAAAAGTATTCAAATAACTACCTAGCCAAGAAACCCGGGATGAAGCCACTTGGTTTCTGTGTGATCACTGTAATAGCTTTACCTAGTCATAGTTTATATTTGTTTAGAGTGACTACCTTTTATAATCTGCATAAACTGTTCTTGAAACTTTCATTTTTTTATGTAGATCTTAAGATATAATTGAGTTCTCAACATTATATACATATATAATAGTGCATGTCTCCAGGTTAGTATTACTAACCTGGAGACATGCACTATTACTCCAAACCCATGTTAAGAGGCCTTTGAGTGATCCCGATTTGGCCTACTTTTAAACTTGTGGTTCTTAGTTACTATGACATGTATCAAATAAAAAAATACACCACAATAGACTTGTGGCTTTTGTCTTTATGTCTATCATTTTTTTATCAACATTGGTTACTTGATTGATTGGTGATACTTATTTAAACGAAGCACTATAATTTGACCGGACACAGCAGCCAAGCGCTTTGCGCAGGTTTTTAGCCAGACACCACCTCTTCTATTTTGCTTTGGGTTCGACGTGAGACCCCCACACACTAAATATAGTATGCTAATTAGATAGAGCTAAGACTACTCTTTAGTTTCGTATGAAATGGGTAGAGGCAAAAGTTATAAAAAAATCCAATGAAAGCTGTTTATGTTTTTTAAGTGCAAAATTTTCCCGGTTACAGACCACTAAAAACTACTCCAGTTGCTACACATTTTAATTATGTATTTTTCATTATTATTGTAAAATTTCAAGTTCATTCTATGATTTCCCACCGAACCCAAGGTTAAAACCCAAAGCTTGTGTAGCTCCGTATGTTGACGCGCATCTTTCAAAATGGCTACTGCAAATGTTGATGTGTGCGAAAAAAATCAATCCAATTCACCGACCAATGTAACGAACTCAGTTGATGTATCGGCTTCAGAACTATTATGTGGTAAGTTGAATCTATTTTACATCGATTTATTGTGATTTGTTTGTGTGACAGTGCATAATTATTGAGAATTGTCATGTTTAGCGTTTCATATGCCTAGTTAAATTAAGAAGTTTGGTCGCATCGATGATCACCTTTCGAATAAAGTTGCTCAATTTACGTCAGGCAAGATGTTGTTGATTTTCCACAAGGGGATACTTTCAGGAATAGATTAATATAGCATCTATAGTTGTCAGATGTGTTATTTTGTTTAAATTTGAAGTTTTGTAAGGTCCCGTGACCTCTGGCGGACTCGGTTTTTTAAGCCGGTGAGCCAAGGTTACAGACGATGTATTTCGCCAGTGGGTTTCTGTCTGTTCTTATGCTTAGCAGAGTCAGTGTACTCTGTTGTACTTATAGACCTAATACTGAAATGAACCTAATACTTTACATAAATAAAATAAAAAATGTCAATGGAACATAATCACTTTTCCCTCTGGTCTTTCCTCACCAGTTTGACTTTTATTTATTTTATAGTTTTGCAGGGTACAGTTCTCACCACATTGACAAACACATATTTATCTACTTTTTGTCGTTAATTTCAGATGATGTGTACTCACAACTTGTGAAATGTTTTACTGTATCAGGTAGAGGCAATCGACCAAAACCTCCCACTGGTCTTCCACTTACAAACAGGATACTACTCCAGTTACGCCGATTGCAAGATGAAAGTGGAAAGACATCTACTGCAGTAAATGGGAGGTTTGCAAGATTGTTTCCCAACATCAGTTTTCCTGCTCAGCGCATTAGTGGGGTGATTGACAGGACAGAGACACAGTTCAAAGCTCTTCAGAAAGGTGGCGGTGATTTAAAGACCTCTGTACAGGAAGAGCGTGACCTTGACTTTGTATCTGATGTGCTTTCCACACTCGGTCTGAAGCGGGGAAACCTTCTTGCAGACACCAGGGCTGTTAAATCACCAGAAGATGATGATGATGAATGGTGTTAAATCACCAGAAGGATTTGAATGTACTAACCAACTTATCATTTGACCTGGAGAACTTCAGGAGCAGAGAAAAACTTGGACTGAAGTTTACTGTGAAATGGGTGCAGCTCCTCTCCAGTGGAGAAAACGACAGTGACACTGAAAGGTCCATCAAGAAGGTCATTGATGAATATAGGACCCTAAACCGTCACAGAAGTAGAGCTCCTAACAGAGTTACTGCATTTCTCTGCTCTAGGTTATCGGCTGCAAGATCCTCACCTTCAAGTACCGGTCAACTTTTACTGCCATCTGACAAACAGATTGTCAATAACAAGTTACAACAGGAAAAAGACCTTCTGCTTCAATGCTCTACGTCTTTGCACCAGGACAGTCAAACTCTCCAGGATACTGTTACAGGGCCAGTGGGTGGCTGTCTTCTATGATGACCAGTTTTATATTGAAAAAAAACAGATGGCCAGTCCGCAGTTGTGAAGTATCTTGAGCCAACAAAGGGCCGTAAAGATTATTACAGGTGGCCTAGGTCAGAGGATGTGGCAGAAACCTCTGCCTTTTTATGTGTACCAGTGGGACTTCGAAGTAACACCAGTCAGTAATGATGGCCGAGTTTGGGAGGTGGCCAATATAGAGGACATCGCTTTGGGTTATGAATCAATCAAGCGTCGGTCATAAATAGTGTTAAGATATTCCCCCCACAGGGAATTTTTTTCTTTACTTTTTTATTTGTTCAGTAGCTCAGTTTAACAGAGCTTTTTATTGTGATAATTTTTATATATGGTTCATGCATGTAGGTAAGATACGAGACAAGTTATGAATTTTTATAGAATTAATTTTGTCCCGCTGAAAAAATTACACCAAAATGCATGATTTGGTGAATTTTGATCCAATTTTGTTAGAAAATCTATTCTTAGCAGACTCTTCAAAAAATTCCTCTGCAGTGCCTGATGTATAAAGATCACCATCACATCAGTTGTTTAGCTTTCCAAGATTTATTCCTGGAGCTATGTGCACTCAAAATCCACATTTCGTGCAATTACAAACTGGGACGTAAATTGGCAAAAAATTCAATCTTTAAAAAATCATAGCTTCTCTTATAACCAACCGATCACAATAAATTTAGTATCATAGTAATCAGTTAATCAAGGTCTTTCCAGATAATGATGAGCAGAAACAGCAATTTTACAATACAAAATCACTTTGGAGTACCTACTATTAGTAAAGACAAAAAGCTCCAATTTATTGATAAATTCAACTTGATGCATTAAACAAGAAATGTACTGCTAGTATAGTAGTAAGCTTTTCTTCATCAGAAAAAAATAAGGACAGCTATGACAACGTTGAACGAAGGTGTGACTTTTAACTTTAACTTTTAATACACAGACAGTAACACACAAACAAATGTTATATTATTATTGCATGTGTTCATTCCCAGGAATAAAGCAGGTCAAGACATGTCTCTGCTATAGATTGGAACCAGATGTGTTGCATTGCTGCAAGCCATTCAAGGCCTGGAGTTAAGCTCAGTAAATTTTGACAACATAGTGGATATCTGGAAAAATATCAAAGACAAGGCATCTCCTCATTTAAATCTATTTCAGCATTTAACGTTTTTGAATGATATGTTTTTAACATAATACTCTGCTACCACATAAAAATGTATCACGTTATGGTAAACCTATATTAACATCTTGTAGCTACAAAGTACAATCCACAATATACAGCACATATACAGTTTTATGTTCTTAGTTGCTATATTTTTGTTCTTCAATTTTTAACATTTTATGGTTTATAGCAAAAAAAAGAACAAATGTATGTTGTATAGTTAGGCCATTAAGTCTGCTTACATGTATGATATTTTGTGAACTTGTACAGTTTGTTGCACAAAGAAACTTTGTCAGACAATTAAAATCTACTATTGATGTACATATCTTTAAAAAACAGCAGTTTTGGTCTTAACAGCACTGACTAATGTGTTATTAGTGTATGGATAATGCAGAATTTGATGCATAGTAATTTGACATGACTAGCATTTACATGTCAAATTTGTTCAAACACAAACATTTGAAATAATCTTTGACATTAAGTGTCACAGTGACATGAAAAATTATTTTGGGGAGGAAGACAGTCCAATTATGGGGGGGGGGGGATAGAAAATCCAGACAAATTAACATTGGGGAAACAGCCTGCTACAATATAATCTAGTCCTTTCAGAATTTCATTTGAAAAAAAGTACTGGCTACCAAAGATTTGCTTTAAATAAATGTACGCATCGACATAATCACATCAAATTCAATGTTTATACGCAAGTACCTATTCAGTATCAGAAAGGTTATTTATATAAGCAAATGGCGGGAGGGGAATTTTGACCACAGTGTGGACCGGATCGACCACACACACACATATATTAATAATACCTGGCAACAAAAGTTCGAATTTTGACACAACCACTTTCAGTCGCTAATTCATGAACTGTTTTTGGTGGTGTATTGTTTTGCAAATTGTTTCAAAGTAAACACAAAACAGTTATTCAGCGATATATCATGTTCCAGGCTAAAACTATTAAGTGGAATTAATAACAAATTACGTCGAATACTCGGAATAGGGTTTTAATCATTGTTGTGGTCGATTCTCCCCGATTGGTCGAACCTCCCCACTTGGCACTTCTCCCTATTTATTACTAATAATACTAACAGAGGTCAACAACGTGGCATTTGAAAAAAGCAAATATGCTTCTATGTGAATTATTATATTAAACTGGTGCACATAACTGAAAAAAAAACATGACGAGTGTAGCCTAGCCCTAGCCTAGGCTAGGGCTAGGCAGTAGGCTAACCAACACAAAAAAAGACTTACCAAACATTAAAGCCTTGAAACCAAGCCAATTCAGTTGTGTCCGTTATTTATATTAGAAAGATATGTAGAATACAAATAACTCAGGACAAGATGGCAACGTGCACGTGAAACAAACGAAGAAACGTCAATCAATCGTTTCATACCGACCACGCCGCCACCATTTTACTTGCATTGAATGAAATGTCTAAATACTATCATCAGTCTGAATATTTCGTATTATATTTTCGAAACTAAATTAATAAGATTATCATAATCAATTATTTTTATAATCTACTGCTAATATTTTTTGGGCAAGTTAATCTTTTTTCCCAATACAGTTAAAATGTACAGTAATATATATGACGATATAGAATATTTTTTGTAAATAATATATATATATATATATATATAGAGAGAGAGAGAGAGAGAGAGAGAGCTAGTTTAATTTAGTACCAAATTCCACTATGTACACTCATCATAGCGCCTTAATTGACTAATATACTCAGACTTTCGATTATTAATTTCTAAAAATCTTAATTTATAACCGGGCTGAAGCATGTTTTTATTCAAATACAAAATAATTAAGTGTCTATAAATATAACACTTTATACACCAGCTATAATTACTTATAATTATTGAAATAATTCTTTCATTGTCACTAATTAATTCGTATGACTTATATTGGCTACAATTAATACTTATACATAATTCTTAAATAATATATTTTGAACCCTATATAAAATTCAAATGCAGCAAAATAAATAGATTTTAACGTTTTGACGGTGTACGTCACAGAAATGAGGGATTCATAAAACAGAAGATAGAAATCATAAGACTCTGTGTTATATATATATATATATATATATATATATATATATATATATATATATAGAGAGAGAGAGAGAGAGAGAGAGAGAGAGAGAGAGAGAGAGAGAGAGTGAGAGAGATAGTTATAGTTATATCCTGGTATAACTCACAATTATTCACATCTTCACTACTTTTCAGATGTATATATGCAAACATTCGAAGCTAATTCTAATTAAATCTACATTTAAAAAAAACTATCACCATTTATATTCACATACAACTTCGGGTTTAAAAGAATCTTTACCGTACCTTCAATAATATAAATTATTAATGTTTCCATTTCCTTGGCGAATACGTACTTAGAATCGAAGATAATTTTCCGACTTTCCGGTTAAGTCATGTACACTGGCAATTGAAATAACGCTGTTTTATATTTACAGCGTGCTAACCACAATTGCTACCTTCTGTTGAAACCATGGCAACATTCTTGACATTGTTGACATTATACTGACATTTAAATGTCAGACATCCACTATAATAAGTAACTCTATTTTAAACTGTTTGATTTCTTTCATTGATATTTGCCTTTTAGCGATCCTTACCTTTATGATGATAAAGGGAGGACATTGTTTAGATTCGTCTCTCGTCTCTCGTCACACCTAGCTAAGTACAGACACGGATGAGGAAACCTTACCTTTATAACAATCGAAATAAATGAAGTGAAGAAAGTTACTATTTGCTTATATTACAGTTGTTAATTTAGGTTAAAAAAACTAATTCATGTACGATTGACTATATATATATATATATATATATATATATATATATCACAGAGAACAAAATTAATCTGTTAATAAAACAATTTATAAACTAGGTAATGGCAAGCAATATAATAGTTTGCAAACAATGTCAACTGTTAACATTTAATTATTTCAAAATTTATCCATAAAGGAGACATAAAATTGTCGTTTTATAAGTAATGCATAAACAATACAAGTAATACGCGTTTACAATTAATAATTGTAATTATAAAGGTTTAAAACATAGTTGACATACAGATTTCTTGAACTTGTAAAACGAGTGCTCCTATACCCATTAACTAATTACAGAAGAATCTGTTAAGACGATGTCGACATCTTATTAATACCAGCGAGTTAGGAAACTTGAAAATGCCTGTCAGTTAACCTCGGACTGATTAAATGCGTCTCGTAGAAACTGGCCTATGTGCTTGGACCTATATCCCACGAAAGCGGCTTGCATCGGTTTTCTCGCGCACTTGTGGGGTATAGCAGCTTGACTTGGGAATACGTGTAACATAATTACATACTCTTGGTCCAGCTATCCATTTGTGTAAATTACCAGATATCTATAGCGCATATATAGTCATTTGTTCAAGAAGTCTAACAAATATGTAAAGCAAACAGGATATATTAAAACAATAGAAAATGCCATTAATAGTGATTGAAACTCGGGAGGCACTATTTTCGTGCTATATCGGATTATGCACAAACTGAGAAAACCAACATTCAGGACAAGAACAAAAAGCGACAAAAATATCATACTATTGATATATGCTTCTGAATTGAAATGTACGTCTCTCCCTCCCCCCCTCTCTCTCTCTCTCTCTCTCTTACACACGCACGCACGCACACGCACACACGCACACACACACACACACACACATACCTCTAGCTGGCTTATGTAAGGAAATACGCTAGTGATTTAAGGGAACCGAAGGGACTTGTTGCAGATAACTGAATTTGTCAAAGTTATTTCATTGTGTGATGGAAACATATACAATTTAAGAAGCCATGCGGCCTGGTTGCGTTAGTCTTCGAAATAACGAGTTATAACAACTGCCGGTGATATATAACGCAGACCCATAGGGCGGAAGTGAAAATGTCCTCGGCACAAACGGGATTATATGACTTCTTAGGCTTTAGTAGCCAACGAAAAGGCTGATCTGAGAGTTTAGACCATGAAACAATTGCGAGCGAACCTTACAGGAACAGTGTACTTTCATTTCAAAATGATTGGACTAACACAAATATCCTCACACAAATTATAAATGATGTCAAAATATGAACACGACCAACCACATATTAAATAATCCAGTTCAAAGCGCTGGTTACTCGACTATAATTAGTCTCTGTGAGCTCCGCCATTTTGAACCCAAATACAGACCAAATGCTACTGAAATCTGACGTCACCTAATACAAACTATTTGTATTACCAAACATGTATAACCAAACATGTATTTTCGGAACAAAGGTGTATAATAGTATTGAGAATATACATAAAATGTTTATGTTGTGCTCAGTGTGTAACTGTTGATACTATTTGTTACCCAAAATAACATGAATCCTAGACAATGGTCACATTAAACAATTACAGTTATTGTACTTCATCGCTAGAACTCTCCAATAGGAACCTACCTCTAATAAACGCCTATATTCAGCAGCTGTAGCGAGTTATATGAACACTTACCCCTAAGGAGACCCTACCGTCCGTAAGCTCAATAGTGAAGGAATGGTGCTCACTGTTGAATTTACCCTTGTTTATGCCCCTCCACACTCTTCAAAATATTCATAAGTTGATGCAATAGCCATCATAGAACAAATCTTACTGGATTTGAACAGCGTCATTAACCCTTATGTTTCAAACACAAAATATTAAAGTGCCAGAAACTATTATGTGTTAGCAAAATTTGAATTGAAAATTGGTTTTACAGCTATTTCATGGCCATGTAAAGACAATTAAGCAGGACACCCATGCTCGCATATGCGATAACAAAGGTTCTTTTACATTCCATTTCACTTATGCACTATATGAGATGAACAACGCCTAACATAAAACTAAACATATTAACTATTCATCACTAAGCAGGATGAAGCTACTGTGACAATAACGTGTGTTTTGGGGGCACAGTTGAATTGTTTTGTTGTTCGGGGAGAATCCCCAGGCTGTTGCTTATTCGGCACAGCCTCTACGTGGTTAAGAAATATCTCCTCTCCCACCACTCATAGGGGAGCAGTACGGAAAGATGGAGATGAAATACTCTGAGGGTGGTCACTGCCAGAGTGTTTTACGTCCACAGGGGGGTTTTAACGTGCCCCTTTATTTTTAATAATTCAGTGAATAGGGCAGCGCTATTTAACGTGGTCAGCACCCACGATGTTGTGAGCCGAGAAATTAATCACTGGAAAAGTTTCAACCTCTTGCGGGGTTCGAACCTGTGACCGTTGTCACCAAGTGCCGGGTGCTTAACCGCTAGGCCACCGGAGCTCACAGGCACAGTTAAATAAATAAAGTGTGCCTTTTATATAATCTGTGTGGTCGCGATCGAGCAATTAATGGAGAAATGTCCTCATGGTTTAAAAAGCTAGACATTTTTTAGCTACCAGGAAAATTTAAATCTGGTAAATTTTAAATCATGCATACAGATATTCATTCACAAGTATAGTTAGAAATTGAAATATATATGTTGTAAAGTTCAGAGTATGTTTACTAATAATCATTTAATGTAATAAACTAGCCCCCTCCAAGGTCAACAATGTTATGGGATAGATAATGTATGAGTATCGTCAGAATGTGAGGAGATAACGGAAGTGGGGGGATATTCAGAGGTGTTGGTTGAGAGAAAGGGGAGGGGGGGAGGAGTATGGTATGTTTCTGAAAGAGAAGAATGGGGCGAGAGGTGAAGGAAGGGTTCATGAAATGGTAAGAGAGAGGATGAAATGTGTTTATGTGTGGAAGGATGCCACATATAAGGTACAAGGAAGAGAAGGCAGAGTTTTGACATATAGGTAACAGATAGATGAGTAAGGAGAGGGATGAGAGAGACCGGTGAGTGTAGGGAGACAGACTAAGAAAACGATGCATGTACGACATCAATATATAATCACTGGATCCTGACAATGAGTTAAATATCTGCTCTTCCTTGAAGAATTTAAAACATTGTATTGCCGATATTCGGCTATGGATGAGTCAAAATCTTCTAAGACTAAATGATAATAAAACAAATATTATATATTTGGCATCACCACATTGTGTTGTATCTCTAAAGACACCAGCAGTACAGATGGGTCCATCTTCGATTACCTCTAATGGGTCAGTAAAAAATCTAGGGGTTATTTGTCGCCAATGTATTAGCATGTATGAACATGTCACATAAGTATACAGAGCTGCCTAATACCATCCACTGTTTAAAAGATTTTTTGACACAAGAAGCACTTGTAACTGTATTCCATGCCTTTGTTACAACTCGTATAGACTATTGTAACTCCGTGCAGCTCGCATAGTGACAAATACTCGAAAATATGATCATATCACCCCAATTCTTCAAAAACTACATTGGCTACCTGTTAGACAACGTATCCATTTCTAGATTTTATTAATAACTTATAAAACTATTAATGATATGGCGGCAGAATACCTGTCTGAACTGGTGTCCATTAGAAAGTCATCCCGAAAACTCAGGTCATTCGGTCAGATACTATTGCAGGTGCCAGTGTCTCGGCTCAAGTCATATGGTGATTGTGCGTTTAGAGTCGCAGCCCCTAACTTTGTGAAATAGGTTGCCGGCAGACATTAGAAATGCGTCGTCTCTAGAATTTTTTTAATCTGCTCTAAAACACAACTGTTCAAGGTTGCTGTCACAGATAAATAATAATTATATTTTCAATCTCTTATAAGGTTTTTACAGACATATTATTTGGGGTATTATTATACAGTCAGAATCTGTTAATCCAACAAGGTTTGTTACATGATAATATGTCGGATAAACGAGAATGTCGGAATATCGAATCAGTGACATACCGGTAATCTGTGTCACACATTTTTAGATCTTAAAAAAGATATACCTTTGTATTTAAACCAATATTCAATAACCGTGCGCAATGATACGGAATGGCATTGAAGCCATTGATCATTTTGATGTTTGTTAATTACAGACATTATAAAGAAATACTCGTGTCACTTTGTCTATCAGATTAACTCATGATCTGCTCATTGGAAAGATCACACATTTGTGTTTTTAATTAGCCATGAATGATTATGATTGGCTATTAGATATAGCCACAGGCAATGGAAGCATCATGTGCCTGTGTGTATGGTCAAGGACGATTGTAATTGGTTACGAAATAACAATTATCGCGAGTGGGCAGGTTAACTAACGGTTAACTAATTTTACCAAATATTCGTGTTGTCGGATTATCGAGTTAATTTTACATTGAAATGTCATATTCTGTTGGCGAAATGAACTGTTGGAGTCGGAACGCGGAACACGATTTTGTTGGATTAAAAAATCATTTATAATGGAGCTAAATCCGTCAAAGTCAATAATGTGTCGGATGGTGGATTTGTCGGATAAACGATGTCCGGATTAACGGATTCTGACCGTGTTACATATTATTTGTACAGCGCCTTTGAATGGCCCCTGTTAGTAAGAGCGCTTTGCTAAATTTATTATTATTTTTATTTTTATCAATTTTATGATAACCTAAAATCAAGAACGCTTACTATGTGAAACTATTATAGACACAAATATTATTTAAAGTTAATTATTCGCTTTGTTAACGAGATACATGAACAGAGAAAAGAACATCATTGCATCAAGCTTATTTATAAAGACGAATATCACAATAATAACAATGTTTATAGTATAGACCACCACCAGTTATTAGTGTCTTAGTCTCATAGCCCTCACCGGGTTGATTATACAGTTATGCAAACAAAACACATCGAAACATCATACAAAACAAACTGTGTATGTGAAGAGTAATAATCTATTTAACACTATTATAACATATAATACACAATTTAACATATTACGGATGTACACCATGATCACATTTCTTGTTCTTTTTAAGCTCAGTTGGAAGGTGATGCATCACCGTTTGCCTTTTAGCATCAACCACCTCCTTTTCCTTTCTACATTCCTCCAGTTTCTTCCTTGAAGCTTCCATTATTTTTTTGCAGCACCGAAGAGTCCTTGCACAACAGTCATTTCACCTGGGTTCTTATTATTTGATGGCATCTTGCATAGTCTCCGATTTGCTTCACGAAAGAGGTGTTCTGTCATACTCAACTCTTCTTCTTGTTTTTTGACGTTTCCAGTTTCATCGTACTGTAATGTGAATGCACATCCAGTTGTTGTTGTTGTTGTGTTTTTTTTTTTTGGGGGGGGGCACATGCTAATTGAAAACTGCCTTGGCGATTCACATGGGAACATCCTGCGGATTAAGTCGAGTAAGCTCGCATACTTTGAGGCAATGACAGTTTGTTCTAACTGGGAAGTTGTCTGTAATACGATCCATCAGATTGTGTAGCAGTGCTTGTCGAGGGGGCTGCGTTGCCCTCAATAGTTATTGCAGCACAAGCTGGTCCAACAGCACTAGCCGATGCACTTACGTTATTTTCAATGTCTACGGTCATTTGGTATTGTGATTCCCAGATATTGAGTATTGTTCCTTTGAGTCCATGATAGGCCTAATGAGAAGGCAATCATCGGCAAAGAGCCGTAATTGAAATTGGACGACAGATGGCAGGTCGTTCATAAACAATACAAATAGCAATAGACCCAATGATGGTCCTCTGTGGAACGTCAGACGCCACGTGTACGTTGTCTGAATGCTCACCATTGACTATGACTCTCTGGTGGCATGATGTAAGGAAACGTTTCTGATCCAGCTATGTAGATACCCGTTAAAACAATTATGGGTGAATTTATGGAGTAAATTGTCATACCGGACGGTGTCGAAAACCTTGCTTAGATCTTAAATGGCAACATCGACTGTAATCTTCTTATCAAAATATGACATAAGAGTAATTATTAGCTGTGATTCACATGAATGGCGTTTACTAAATCCATGCTGCACGGGTGTTAGAATGTTGTATCTATCCAAGTGTGCATGTATATGGGTATATATTATATATGCTCTAGGGGTTTACAACAAACACATTTGTGCGAGACAGATCTTTAATTCACTGTCTTGTGGCGATCTCTCCTTTCCTGAAGATAGGCGTCACGTTTGCATTGCGCCAGTCCTCCGGTAGAGTGTTGGTTTCGATCGATTATTGGAATAGTATTGTAAGTACTGGAGCTAACTGATTAGCCAATTCTTTGAGTACTCTGTTGGGCAACCCGTCCGGATCAGAGGCTTTGAGATGTGTTAGTAGTTTGTGCATGCCATGCACACTAATGGACAGGCGCGGTATATCCGGATATTGGCCACCTTCCAGGGCAGGGACGTTATCACCCCCTTTGGTAAATTTATATTGACTCAAAATTGTTCGTTTTATATGTGCCTTAGCTTGGCTACTATAGTGTGACGTGTGCCTTTGTCAAGGATAGGTGCTGCTCAGATAGAATCTTGTCGTTTTGCTTTTAATTATTTCCAGAATAGTTTGTTGTCATTAGAAGACAATCATTGCAATAGGATGTCATTCATGTGCATCCATTCAGCTTTCCGTGGATCCTTCTGTTGGTTTGGTTTTGTTGTTCGGGAGAATCCCCAGGCTGTCGCTTAATCAGCACAGCCTCTATGTTGGAGTGGTCGAGAAATCTCCTCCCCCACCACTCACAGGGGAGCAGTACGGAAAGATGGAGCCGAAATACCCTGAGGGTGGTCACTGCCAGAGTGTTTTACGTCCTCATGGGGATTTTTAACATCCCCCTTTATTTTAAATAATTCAGTGGAGACGGCAGCGCCATTTAACGTGGTCAGCCACCCACGATGTTGTGAGCCGAGAAATTAATCCCTGGAAAAGTTTCGACCTCTTACGGGTTCGAACCTGCGACCGTTGGCATCAAGTGCCGGGTACTTAACCGCTAGGCCACCGGAGCTCACTATCATTCTGTGTTTACATGCCTTATATTTAGCCCAAAGTTCAGGTTGTTTAGTTCTTCTGGCTTTAAAGTAAAGTTTATTTTTCTTATTAATTGTCTTCCGGAGTTGTGGTGTTAGCCAGGGGAGTGTTAATCTGTTTGATGACATTTTAGAAGGCCCATGTTTAGAAATAATATCAAGCACCGGAGACTGATATTTTGTCCAATCGTTATCCACACTTTATTGTTTCCAGTCTCCTGACAAGAATGTGTTCATGAAAGTGATTGCATCAGCATCCTAGTTTGCCTTCGAATACTTTCCTAGGTGGCTTCTTTTGTAATACTGGTTTAACAACGGAATCGGTTACAATCATGTAATGAGGTGAGACACCAGAGATGGTGTAAATTCCCTTCAATAGACCTGGATTGTTGGCAAAATACAAATTATTGGTTCCCGCTGCAGCTAGCTCAAGCCAACTTCTGTGTTTTGTGCGTACATCTATCTCTGGCTGACCCAATTTATACCGCTGCCATTCAAGTCATCCCCAAACGTTATCAACTTCTCTTTAGTGGTCGATAGATGACTCAATGTGGTTCGTGCAGATATTCTTTGATATAGGTGTATCCCATGTACAAGAGAAATTACTGTAGCTAATAGGACTCTAAAACCTTTTTATCCTCTTATATACGGGTAGATACAGAAACCGTCGTATGGTTCCAAGATTTAATACAATTTATATTTTTGGCTGAAACATCACTTACTTTGGTATGATCTTTTGGTTTATTTGGTGTCAATTTGCCTCCCCTGTAAACGATTGGATAAAATACGAATAGCTTACTACAGGTATATTATAATCCACATAAACAAACAAAATCTTATTTAGTAGTTTTTCATTTATCAATAAAATTATTTAATTTGGACCACAGGTTTTATGTTACAGTTTCATTCAAAACACAAAACAGTTGATCCACCAAGTAGAATTTAAATACTACTTGTATGCCAGCCACATACATCTTTATATATTACTTAATATTGACACTTGGATTGCTGATATTTGGCTGAAGATGACTTGAAATCATTTAAAATTAAATGGTGATAAAATAAATATGCTTTTCAACATATGTCAAATACATGAACGCCAGCATTACACACTGATGAATTATTCATTACCTATAATAGGTCAATACGAAATCGAGACCTTTGACAAATGTATTAATATGACTGAACAAATCACCTCAGTTTGCAGCCCTGCCTAGCTGCTAGCATCTTCAGAACACACACAGTCCAAAAGCATTCTTTAGACAAAAACACTTTACAATGGTCCATATTTTTCTTACACCTTACATGAGCTATTGTCACTTCCTATTATGTGATATACGTGTTTATAACTAACAATAACCTTCAGCATATTGAGAATACTGCAGTAGACATAGTGATAAATATTCAAAAATACTAAACTAATTCAAGATTTTACTATCAGCTCATAAATGTATTACTGGCAAAGCACTTAAATATATGTATGAACTCCTAGCTGTCCATTAGAAGCTTAACTTGAAAACTCAGGTCATCACCTAGTATTGCAGGTACTTGTATCTCGGCTCAAGCCATAGTGGTCTAAATGGTAGCACATTGGATCACAGATCACTAC
The DNA here is from genome assembly GCA_025642065.1 of Paralvinella palmiformis. Taxonomy (NCBI): domain Eukaryota; kingdom Metazoa; phylum Annelida; class Polychaeta; order Terebellida; family Alvinellidae; genus Paralvinella; species Paralvinella palmiformis. The sequence goes on along the minus strand of JAODUP010000045.1, from coordinate 999,553 downwards.
CACACGAGTTCGAATCTCGGTGCAGGCATATCTGAAGGGTGTTTCATCTTTGACTTCTCTTCATTACCTTTGGAGGTTACTCGGCCCTGTTTAGCCTACCAAGTTCACAAAATTGGCCATAAAACATCAATCATTCATCATCATCAAGCCATATGGCAATTGTGCGTTCAGTGTATCAGCTTCCACTTTGTAGAACAGGTTTCCAGTAGCGATTAAAAGTGTGTTGCAGAGGGACTTTGAATGGCTCTAGCTTGTAAGTGTACTTTATTAAGTACATTTCCTACAGTATTTTTGTTTTGCAATACACTTTACCATATACCCAGTATGTGTATGTAATCCAATAAACCTGTTTTAAGACTTGCCATCAAACATATATCATTGGTTAGTTACAGGAAATTTTCATTATTAATTCAATTATTAGAAATCTAGCTGATGTGGTTCAATATTTATATTCTTATAATGATCATCATCATCATGATAAATAAAATATGATAATATGGAAAGAAATTCTTTTGAAATAATAAAATTATAATAAATTATTTAAATTCTGATAATGAAATAACAGGATTAATTGAATAAAGTTATGTATCTTTTCTTATAGATAAATGACAACCATTGATTTACCTTGCAGATACATAAGGTTTTAATATGTTACTTTAGCACATCTACTACCAATATTTATAAACTTTAATCAGAGCCAGGTTTGGAGACCAGAACATAAAAAATAACTTCAAAGAGATGAACAATTCTTCCATAAAGTGGTAACAGACAAAACACCGTATGCTCATTTCTAATAATACAAAAAACATATTAGTGTTTATAATTTAGAACATTCAGTGTATGTGATTTTGTCAAAATTAACAATTACTTGGATCTAATTGGATGCTTAAACCATAACATCCTAAAGTATCTGTACATTAGACACAATAACAGAGAATTGTATTTTGTGCAAAAGTCATATCGGACCCGAGCATTTCCAGATTAGATGCAAAAATAATAATAATAATACATTAAAAAACTTAAAGATATGGTAAGAACAACAATGTAATATATATAATTATTATATGGTTATTAAAGATTTCTTGTAGACTGCCACTGTCTTAGAGACTGTAATCAACGGAAAAATTTTCCTCAATGGGTTGTTAGATCCCAGAACACAAGTCACATTCCAGATGTGCATTACATCATTATTAGAATTTCATTTTAATATCTACCATAGCATTTTAAAAGCCAGACATTACAAAGTTGGTTAATAAAGGTGATGGCAGTTGCTATCAGTCATGGTATAGCTGAATAATACAGCTTATAATAGTACTTAAATAACGCTGCCAGACTTTAAATGTGTTTTGGCGTGTCCTGAAAATAAAACAAGGCAAATAATTACTGAACTGATTTAAGCGGAAATTTCCTCATCACCTGTGCAGAATACAACCATCTTGACAATAACTACATTATAGAATTAAAGTACCTCAAACAGATTTCTAAGACCAGATTCAATTAATATCTTTCTGATTTTTAAATGATATTTCAATACCGATCAGTGTAATACGTTGAACTTTATTTTCGAGAATCCACACTTGTATACATCAAATTCATCAATTAAACCCTGAAACAAAGGTATTTTTCTGTTCATGTTGATTAATGTTTATTCATATATGATATGCTCTTATTTTAATTCATATTTGAGGTATTCTGTTTATGCCTATATGATACTGACATATTGTAAAGAATAGCTAAACTCTTTCATAATAATCTGTTAGAGGAAAGAAAGATACACAGAAGACAACTGAAAGGATAAATAGACAGCTACAGATGGATTTCTGATAAGTAATATCATGTTCAGCATCGATCATTTGTATTCATGAAGGATTTTGAATATGCAATTTTATATTACGTTCAGACAATTAAAATAAGATGATCATTGATCAACAAAATACCTCAAATTTATTTTCATGGATTTGGTGGCAAATCTGATGCACGAAGTAATGGATTCTCGCAAAAATAAGTTATATTACATATAACAAAAATAATGTTTGAGACGAGTAAGCGGTAAGATTTCATAAAAGCCCAGGCCCCTTTTAACCGTATGTGATATAGCAAGCAGAAAAACACCAATCATACTTTGAATAGATGACATTTTTAACAATATTTTGCTAATCATCAAGTAGCCTGTGTACATCAATAAGTACCTTAGAACTAAACCACTGAGTGGCACTATAGTGCAAATAGGTTAAACATTGCTGAAAACATTTTAAGTGAAGACGTCGAGCTAAAATAATATACTGGTAGTGGTTACAACTATTTTAATATTTGAGTAGTGTGAATTTTAAGAAATTTGCAAGGTTAAAACCTGCAAACTTTGCTGATAAATAATGATACCATTTTCTTACTATAAAATGGCAATTAAAAGTTGGTACAAATGTCAAAATAATTATAAATCAACATATTTAATAAATGAAATTACACACCCCAACCAAGCACTAGCTCTCTGTTTACTGTGAAATATTTGGACCTGTATAGTTATATAAATATTCTACTCTTTTATTCCATATGGATAGAAAATTTGAAGGAAATCTTTATATACCGAGAAACTATATTAATTAAATAGGTTCAAACAGAAGCTTTTCAACTGTAATGCTGATTTTAGAAATTTGAAATAATAATATCAAAGACAATCTGGATCAGTTCAAGACTGTTACACAGATTTTTGTTAATCACTTTATAGCTACATGTATCCAAGATACAAATATTAGTCTATGTTTCAGCAAAATATTTTGTCCCAGCAACCTTTATTCCCTGCAAAGTCAACCATAATACTGGCTAAGTTATTGTTTAAAAGCTTCTTGAATTTGGACAGTAAGAAAACAGTTTTCATCAATCCACTGAATAATCTTTATAATTTGCTTTTATAATCAGCCATATGCCATAATGAAAGAGGCTGTAAAACTAGAAATTTTTTTTGAAAAAGGATTCGAAGGCATTCGTTTCCAAACTTTTACCTGAAATATACCAACAATGAAGCTGTTTCTTGGTAAGACTTGAGAAACGTTTTTACATCTGTTCTGCTCCAACCAGCTTGTTTACATGGCTCAACAAACTGAAATTATGACAGAAATCACAAATCATTTAACGATGGAGGCCAATTTAATTAGTTTGCATTAAAAACATTTCAATCATTAATTTCTACATTTGCATACGCTATAAAAACTGTTTTAAGATGGAATCACTTAGAACATCAAATATGATATTTAATGGTAAATGACCTTTAATGCAGTTGTAATATCATGTCTAAAGGCAGTCATAACAAACTGCAATAGGCTGACAATCGATCTTAATATTCTTGAAGTTATTAGGTTGTGTAGTTTTATAATGAAGGGTAAGTGTTTAAAAATCTCCAACCATTTCACATAAAACACTAAACTTTCGCCACTAATAGATGATCTGGGAAGGTACAGTAAAATAAACAATTGTTTTTCTAAATGTTGATATATGCATCTATGGTTCGTGGACCTCATCCTGAGATTTTGAACTGAGAGGCTACTATAAAAAGAAATATCCTACAATAACAATAAAATATGAATATTTCATTATAAATGCTCATAATAAGCAGCTTTATGATTACAGCATAGAATACCTTTTGGGCTGATTCCTTTATTTGAACTTGAGTAAATTATCAATTCCTTTTCATCTCGTTCAGTTCTGTATGGAGAGTCTGTTTATAGTGCTTTGTTATATTTGTTAAGTGCTGTAATATATATAGTATAGCTAGACAGCTTGTGGTTAGCTGACTCCTGTCAACACAAGTTTGACACTGTGACTGTATTTTAATCATTGTCAGTGTGTGAGAGGAGCTTACCTATATAGGCAGCTTGTTCCTTTCACCATATGTTATCAGTGGGTGTTTTATAAACCCAGCAGTTGTCATCTAGTTCTTGAACATTGCACACATGTTTAAATTCTTATATCGCTTTCTGGCTTCCCATTCCTGTTGTAATATGTTTATATATTACTATTACAGTTAGTTTAGTTCAATATATATATATATATATATATATATATATATATTATATTGGAGTAAATGATTAATAGAGAGAGTTCTGCATGAAAATAAGTATTTGTTATATTTAGTATGTTTTTAAGTTTAATGATCTCATAAACATATATTTTGTGTGTGTGTTGCACACTGGACTGAGAAAAGTGCATGTACCAGCACTTTATTAAAACCAATATTAGTCTGTGATAATCAAATTAGTTATGAAGAACGTTACCAAAGAGTGAAGATCTGGATATATTAGTATTTATATTAGCATTAGTTACTGGTTCTGTGGTTTGATTATTCCCACATGTCTCTCATCCAGATAATATCATTCCACACCTTGTGCTTGTATGAAACACAAACAATTTCACAAATATGTTTGATATTTTGTGAAATACAGTCATGACTATTTGTTTAAACAATACTTTTGTAGATCTGTTGGCATAAATACACTTATATGAAGGACAAATCACTGGGATTAAGTAGCAACAATCCACAACATTCTAGAGTAGTCTACTGCGTCATGATGATCTGATTCTGGCTTTGTGAGATGTAAGCTTACCCCCCCCCCCAAAAAAAAAAATGATAAGAAGTATGAAGTCAGTAAACTGTATATAAACAATGATAAATGTCAAAATACATTTCTGTTTGGTGGAAATACTACGAAGGGCCTTTTGTGACCAGTTCTACAGATAACAGACACATTATGCTAGATACCAATACACCACAGAATGAAGGCCATGCTATTGGTCTGGAACGTGTAGCAAAGAAAATGGATAAACCATGTTACTTCACTGTTGATTCTTCCATTTAAATGTTTAACAAATAAATACATGATAAACTAGACAAATACTTTGGAAATGCATATGCAATTGCCCTATAAAATTCTGACCACGAATTGATGGCACAAGTTTAAATGAAAAGAAGAGGATGTTACTTGGGGACACTTGGAAAATGCTTATCTACTACAAAGACCCAAATTTTGTTTCATTTGTTCAGAGAAAGATATAGAGAGAATCATCGATCAATCTCATAGAGTGTTATTTTTATAATTAGCCTTGGAATTAATTATGCCTGGTACTTTGTATGCTGTATACTCTATCAGGAAATGTATTCTACAGTCATGGTTAATACTGAAATTTGAATCCCTAACTGTACGTCTACAGTACAATGTGCTACCAACTGTAGTATGGAAGTGCTGACAATAGCCACAGATGTTGATATAGTTTTAAAATATACTTACATGCTCTACTAGATCAACAAACAGGTCTCTGAGCTCTTTATTGTGGTTTAAACCATAAGCAACATTCACCAGTGTTTTAGATAATGTCTGAAAATATAAAATTATGATGGTAACACAACAAAGAGAGGTAATTCAGCTAACAACTAAAATGAAAATATTTGTTATTATTGATATCGTACCTTGAAATTATTTTCAAGATGGTGACTTGCTTTGGGTGACAATTTTCCAGCAACCGCCTTCATGACAAACCTGATTTCCAGAAAGAAATTCATTTTTATTGACTGATAATGTCTGGCATCGAACTAAAACAATCAATTTTATGTTATTTCAGAGGATCCATTATAAGCATCTTACAGAGTAACACGTAATATTTACTAAAAGGTATTTACTGACAGTATATATACATTTTATATTTCTCCAGATTCTCTTTGTCAGACAATGATTTCACTTCTCTAAGTCCAATAAGAAAATCTTTTTCAATCCCAACATCCACATCTTCACTGGTGGCTTGGTTATCTGGCAAACAAATTTAAGCAATATAATTATATTATATTAAATAAAACAGTGGTTTTTGTTTTGTGGTTGATATTTAATTAATAATTTGCTAACGAAATATATCAATGTATAAAATATTAATTTGCACTTGGTCTACCTTTAGAAAAAGATATACATGTTTAATCAGTCACATTTTAGGGTTTCATACAAGACTTTGTAGTACGTTAGATAAATGTTAGGATGATATTTACAGTTACCAAAATTAGTAATGTATTCACCATATTCCAATATGTCTCACTGTGTATTATTATGTCATGTTATAGCATATCGTATACTTTTTAAAATGTCATAATGTGTTCAAATAGATTGTGTGTGTGTGTGTGTACACAGTCTTATTAATTAAAATGATAATAAATACAGACTAAAGAATTATGCCTGCACAAATGAGTTTTAGTAACCAGTGAATGTAAAGCACTGTTCTCTACATTAGATACCTACCAATATATGTACAAGACCAGTTCTGAATCATCAGATTAGCACAGCATATAAAGTCTGCAAATGTTAAATAGGCAAGTTTCTTTTTTGTGGTCTCAAATCTGTTATTTGCCATGAAAACAATAGCAGCATATTGCCTGTAACAATAATGACAGTAAATAATCAGATCCTGCAACAAAGTTAACAGGTTTCATAAATCTGAACCATGTTAACAACAGATTATGAAAACTTCTTGAGGTCTTACTCTTAGATTGATGCCTAATTGAGGTGGAAAATATTCAAGGTTATGGCTGAATAATCCAATTTTGTTCAATATTTGGTTTGTAAACAGAAAAAGAGGTGAACATTATTCAATAACATTATTTCTGTGAGTATGCTTAAAACATGGATCTTATATAAAGATATATTATTCATAACTGCAGTAAACAAAACAAATAAAATAGCATTGAAAAGAATAAATGATTTTATCTAGTGCATGCAGTCATATGATAAATACTGGTTATAACTGGCTAATTAGTGGATAATTTGGCAAGTGAGTGTTCATCTCTGTCAGTTGTTAGATGTAAAACCTGCTCTGTTACATCAATACAATTAATATGTCCACTGATAATATTTATGAAGTGTCAAAAATGAAAGACGAAGTCAAAGTTGCTTTAAAAAATATAACTATCACAGTACATACAAATCTACAGAACTGTGTCAAATCACTTTTGAAAAGTATTGCTCATAATGTTTAAGAACTTAGTATTCATCATCTAACTATGCTATCCTTAAAACAATGGTCTACCAAACAGCAATTTACTGTATTAGTACTATATTTGGGTACGTCTTACACTGACAAATAGAATATTTGATTTATAGCTTGTTACAAGTTATTTCAGTTTGCTCTTTACGTGGCCATCAGAGTCACTAAATTATAAAATAACTTTTATTTGATTTAGAATATTAATTTCAGCTATCCTTAATTACAACATATGTGGAAACAAGTAATTTATACTGAGTGATCCTGATCTCAACATATCAGAATGGAGCTTCTAAAGGTGATACATATTAATCTTTAGGTAACTTCTCTAGCAGATATCTATTCCATTTATTACTTTTTGTATCCAAATGAATGATAGTGATGTTATGTGTATTTGTTGCTACACTGAGGAATGCCTTTACTGTTAGATGGTTTGCTTTTATGATTATTTATATGATGTAATTTTTAATACCATGTAGGATATGAACATCTGTGAATACTCATTTACTACTGTTATCTACTCGTCAGGTTAAATATCTTTGTATACAAAACAAACAAGAATATTTTGCCTTTTTCTCCTTTAACAGAAATTTATATAATAGTATTTTACTATGTACACTAGACATTTTTTCATCTGATATCTTATGGTTGTTAAATACAATGGTATATATGATCTGTCATTTTTGTTTTTTGAAGCTACTCTGATCTGATTTGTTATTTTTCCATTGACTTTTGTGATAATTTTCTATATTTTCTATAAAATTGACTGACTCACTTTTGCGAATAAATTTCCTAAAATAAATAAATAATACAAATATTTCATGTACGGCACTTATGATTATCTGACATAAACAAAATACAATAAGATAATAATGGTGTTAAGTTGCAAAGAGGTCAATAAAGCAGTATAGAGCACAGAGGGTCAAGGTATTTTGCTTTAAATAAAGTCATTAGAACATCAAATGAAAATTAATTAACCAAATTAAATACATAAAAGAAATATGAATCCATATCCTATTACCATTAGTTGCCAAGAATACTTATTTTATGTGATGACCAACCCATTTTTATAGCAGGACTGTCCTCCAGCTACAGAACACCATATTCCAGATTTGATTTTATGGACACTTCATGTGCATATTTTATAATAAATTAAAAGACATAAAACAACCACATAATAACAAGATTCTTCATAGTGTTTTTAAATGACAAACATAATATTACATACCGAGATAAATCATCAGACAGTTGGAATGCCATCTTTATGTTTTCAATTAGTGATCCCTTCAATTCTTCAACGTGCTTAAACACTCTTTTTATATTATCAAACTGAAATTTAATGAATTCATTCATCAATGTGATCATAAACTGAATTTCCTAAATATGATTTACAATCCAGTCTGAGATAAACACAGGATGTTGTCAAAAACGTTCTAACAGAAGGCAATTTTGAATTAACATTTCATCAATTTAAGTTTTACTGATTCAATTCCACCACTTCTACCTGTCGACGACAACTTTTCAGTGGAATCATTGTCTTCTCGCTTATGTCATCTAGACAGTTCCTGTCTCTAGAACTAAGCTTCTTGCCAAGGATCTCTCTTACAACAACTGGGTCAAAAGTATAGTATCTGGAATCATTATAATAAAAATAAAATATTTAAATGATCAAGTTATATTTAAATTAAAGAATACTTAATAACCAGACTAGCTGCATGATAAATTTCATAACTAAAATGAGAATATCAAACCTGAAGATATTGTGTTAATCAGAAATTTATAGCAAAAAGAAAAAAAATGTACATTTTTATCTACATTTTGAAACGCCTAAAAACCAGAGTTACAAGGAATTTAAATGATAAACCATATATATATATATATATATATATATATACATGAGTGGATTCCAAACAAGATTATAATCAAACATACTCCAGACATTATGCAAGCAAGCTGGACTAATATAATATAACTGCCACTCACTGAAATAAACAGAATGACTGTTTTCAGTTTAGTCGATTTTGTCAATATTGAAAATCCTATATTTTAATATATTGGATACCCACACACCCTGAAATATACCTTTCAATCATCATGACTTGTGTATCAGGAGAAATCTGGAATGCCAGTTGTGTATCTAATCTGTGTGGAATCTTCAAGTATCTCTCAATCATTGTGTATGTCCGATAGTGATCCTGTATGTCACTCAGTAACATATCTAAAGTAGCACCATACTGTTGTAATATCCCACGTTTGTGTAAAACATGAGCAGCATCCTCAGCTAATAATTATAAGATGTTGAAACTTGTAAATATTAAAACATATTCATATATGTTTTAAGGAACGAAAACTATTCTAGTATGTATTCTTTTCAACAAAAATATAAGATGATGATGATGATTGATGTTTTACGGCCACTTTTATACACCTGGTAGGCTAAATGGGCCGAGCGACATCCAAAGGTAATGAGGCGAAGTCAAAGACGGAACAACCTTCAGATATGCCCACGCCACTATTCGAACAATGGTGATAGTGATCTGTGGTCCAACACGCTACTGCTAGACCATGGAGGCGCCCTTACAAAAATATAAGGGATCATACACAATTATTATCATTTTATAAGTATACAAACAGCATGACATAAATGCACACTTTTTTATTTGAACAATTATGAAAAAGATGTGCCCCTCAAATGATCTTTTAATACATTTCAAAACTTTTAATACATTATTACTCTTCCCAACAAAAGTTTCCCTGCCCACAATTAATTTTAATGAAAAGTTAGTTCAAAATTCCCCATCCCAAACATTACCTGCTCTAAATCCATAAATGGGGAATCTATATCTTGAAATAAAATTAATAAGAGTGGGCATACATTTTGCGGCTTCCAATCAAGTAGTTGTTTCTATGAGTCACTCCCTTACCAGACTCTCTTTGACCAATGGAATTATTTTATTACTTAGATATGGCATAAAATCTGAATAATTATTTGCCATTTTTTAAACCAAGGTGGTAGTGGTCAAAAGTAAACTGCCTTCTGCATTGATAACACATATATGACCAAATTAATCTTGCTTAATTATGAAGTGATCTGATTCTTGAACAACTACCTTGCCTTCCAAATATGTATAAACCGCCTCTTTGGCCACATAGATAGAGCATGAGACTATTTACCTATGGCTATGGTCATTCTGTGCAGGAGGTCGCGCCTCAGCTGTGGCACTGTGGAGGAGTTTTTCATCCAGCCAGGCAACTGGCAAGGTTTTCTCCAACGAATATGCCCTTTATTCTAAATTTATTTAGAATTAGATTCCGTGGGAAGCGGTAAATTACAGACCATTTGCATCTCCTTCATTTGAGGTTGCCAGCCACGTAAAAAAACTGCCATTTCGGCCACTATTATTATAAACATTTTCTTTTATATGATAGGTGCAGATTTTGTTCTTACAATTACTAAATTTAATTGCTTTCCTAAAAGGATATACATGTCCCACAATTTAAATGCTTTATCCACCCCCAACATACTGTTCGACTTAAATCACTGCAAAAAAATCAAACATTTATATTTTTTTATTATGTTTGTTAAATGTTTTGTCTAATTTGATTTTTATTATTGCATTTATTTTAACTGATTATTTTGTAAAAATACATTCATCAATTAACAAAAAATAACTTTTATTGTCACACAATCTTTTTGTGAGTGTGTAGAGAATAAGTGATATATTAATGTGTGTGTGCAGTATATTTACATGGTCTGCTTCATGTTTCATTGGTGGGACTGCTACAGCCTATTTAAACTAATATTATGATTTGTCATTCATATTTCATTGAAAATAATATTACGGTTTGTCATTTGTGAGGACAGTTTGTCATTTGTATTTAAAAATGTTAGGTTGTATGTGCATGTGTGAAGTTATCATGTTTATAGCATTTTAGACTACTCACTAGCAACAAATGTACGCTATTATGAAGTACATTTATTTTGAAAACAAATATAAACCTTTAAACTGAATTAATGATATTTGTCAATATCTCATACACTGTGGGATTTGTGCTACTGTAGTAATAAAACATGTTACACTATCATAATGATAATCATAATGATAACATATAACAGATTCTTGCATTTCTTCTAGACTACACGAGTACATAAGATTGGAGGCGTCTGTATCATCTACTATCGATGTTCCTATAGTCTTCTATGACTAGTCTACGTATCGTACTGTAACAATATATGATTCACTTTCTGTTAGAACCTTCTCTCCTCTGACATTAGGAATTAAAGGCATGTGCAATTTTGTAAACTGGTCAATAACAATGTTTGACTGGTGCCTGGACAACTTGGCCCGGGGCTGAGCTGTCTTGGACAACTCAGTCCCGGAAAAAGATATTTTAATTAATTAATTAATATTTGTGTGTGTGTATGTGTATATATATTAACAGCTTGGTAGTTGTTTACTTGCAGTGTAAGACTGATATGGAATAAGTACATGTAGCTGTGTGAAATGTAGCACTGTATTATATTGAATATATGCTTTTGACAAATGTTACCAACAATTAACTATCAATCAATTTATTTTATATCGTTAAAACAATATGACAGGATAATGATAACACAGGCTCATACAACTTCCGCACGAACATAATAATTTAGAGTAGACATTTGTCAGAATACACACATACTTCTATTTGTCCAAAAATTACAATTGCAGCACTGTATTATATTGAATATGCTTTTGAGAAATGTCACCAACAATTAACTATCAAACAATTGATATTTGCTCTTTTAATCATGCCATTGATTGGCCTAAGTTTGATGCTAGCTCACCGTAGGACTCATGGTGACTTGAAACATTATACACCACCCATTGTCATCATTTATCATTGGTACCCGGACTATGAGTATCGCCAACCCCTGTTTTCTAGGTGTTTTTCCAAAATTTTGTTTCTTATTATTTTTCTTTTAGGATTATTTTTGCTTTTAAAAGAAGTTTTGTAATTATTTATAAAAAAATTATGATCATCAGATTTATTTGATTATCGGGATTAGATTCTAGTCTTTACATAGGGGAGAGGTGGGGAGGTTCGACCACCTTATGCTTCAGTGGTTTGATTTTAGTATATGTGATACAGCAATCGACAAGAAGTACTTTTCTGGTGGGCCCTTAATGCTTAATGTTCCTAATAATGCAATGATCATGTGATTTGTGACCCAATTCAATGTCGTAAACGTTATTTACATAAGCAAAGTGGCGGGAGGGGAGGTTCAACCACAGCGCAGGCGGATCTACCACACGTGGCAGGGATAATTGACCAATTTTGTTTGCTATGTTTTGAACTAAAATTTGCTGTTTCTTATTTTTCTTAATCTTTCAGTATTCACTTTTTGTTTCTTTTCATGATTCACATATCAGCATATATATATATATATATATAATACTTTATAAATTCATGGATTTACAAAAGACGTAAATTTGATTATATATCTATAATGTCATTTAACATGGTACATCGATGATGATGATTGATGTTTTACAGCCACCTTTGTGCACTTGGTAGGCTAAATAGGCAGAGCAACTTCTGAAGGTTATGAAGCAAAGTCGAAGTTGAAACACCCTTCAGATATGCCCACGCCAAGATTAGAACATGGGTGGGAGTGATATGTGGTCCAACGCACTACCAACTAGACCACCCTTCATCATTTCATAAAACTGATAATTCTTCATTTCAGCTAGTCCACAATTTTATTAATTTGTTTGCAATAAATGAAGACACATATTTATAGCATATCATAATATTACTATTTCATTTGTACAAAGAAAAACACTAAATTATGTGTAGCTAACTAACAACAAGTCAGAGAAAAGTTTACCACAATACTGGGCTTTGCGTCTGACGTAAATTAGGCTATAAAACGTCACATAATCATCACATGATTCAGAAGGCTGTACCCGGAGAAAATGGTTGTACTAACAGTTTATGTAAATTAGAAATATGTCACATGATCTTTATCTGATCCATTTAGGATAGTGACACAGAAATTATTGTCTGCAAAGAGCGAATCGACAAAACTTTTGTTTCCCTTGTTATTTATAAATTTATTGACCTAAGCTTACATAAAAGGTACATTTTATTTCTACATACATTTTGTTTGAAAGGATACCACACAGAGGACTAATGAAGATCAAACACCTGTGAAAATCTAACACAAACTGAATGGCGTGAATGTTGCTTACAAACTTTTGAAATGTTCACACCTAGTGGCAAAAGTTCGAATTTTCACACCCCCGCTTTCAGTCTCTAATTATTTTTTGATAGTGTATTGTTTTATTTTGTTGCAAATTGTTTCAAAGTAAACATAAAACAATTAGTCAGTGATATATTATGTCACAACCTAAAACTTATTAAGTGTAATAAATAAAGAATAGGGTTTTAATGTTGTGGTCGATTCTCCCCGCCTGGTCGAACCTCCCCACCTCTCCCCTATAGACTAGACTATAGTTTAGATCTAGAAAATACTCTATTATCGCCAATACGCCATCAATTCATTAATTCGATTTGAACATTTAAAACAAGTATTTTATCACAAGTACCTGAATAGCCGCCCAACCATAATTGATACACTTCTCTGTCAACAAATGTACCATTGCCTACAAATATATCAACAAATGCCATTAAGCATGACAGCATTCACACATTATATCTAGCTGTCAAATATAGTTCGAAAAGAAGCCGTAAGGTGGCTGACTTTACTAAACACCGACATAGTATGAACGTGTGTGCTCGTGTGTGTGTGTGTGTGTGTGTTCGCGCGCGCTCGTCCCTCACTCGCTCTGTGTGCGTGTGTGATAGACAGAAATATTAAAAATAGTTAGATAATTTTATTCCATTTTTACACATGATATTATATATATATATATATATATATATATATATATATATATATATATATATATATATATATATATATTAGTGAAGCAAAATAATGTCACGAGGATCATAGACATCAAAAATATGTTAGACAATAAATTAGCACTTCCTTTTCCAGGTTACAGAAATGAATCGCTTACAGTCTGGAAAACGAGGTTCTTTGAATCATGTAATTTTTTTAGATACATTGCAGTTGGTGGCAAAATATGACGTCACATTATGGCAGCTCATGTTTCTGTAGTGCAAAGCAATTCTAGACAAAGAATTAAACTATTAGAAAGGCTCAAAGTAAAGGCCCTGGTGGACTTGTTATAAATACTTGAGTAAATCAACTATCAACATGTTAATTCAAATTATGAAAAATATGATAAAAGAAAGAATTACTCATGAAGTTTTTCAAGTCGAATATACTCTATTAAAATTGATGCAATACAAGATAATTCATCCATCGATCAGTCTAGCATTATTATTTGGTATGTGATTAAAGTTGTTATCTGCGAGCGACTACTTTCAGTTTTTCCAAATAATGATAGTACAGGACATGCAGGGACTTTTTGATCTATTGAATGAAATATTACAGCATCTTAAAATTAGCGCAAACATATTTATCTGATAGTTCAGTTCGCCCTACAAGCTACCGAGGCCTATTATAATGATTAATCCTTTATAAGTAAAAAATTGGTGATGTGGCTGTTCGACATATGTTCATATATGCATGGTGCTCTGTCCATGTCTTGAATTTGATGATAATTTAGCAACTTTGTGAAAGCATCATTCAAGAGAATTACTTTATGGATAGGACAAGAAAAAATGCAACGACTGAAGCTAATTTGTGAGACCAGATGGTCAAGGAAGACAAAGTTAAGAAAATCGATGTCTTAGGTAGAATTTGGAATCATATATTTTTATATCCATTGAAGGAGAATTTTAGATGCATTGGATGTAAAAACAATTATTGACAGATTAACACAATCATCTAATCAACACAAACAATTATTCTTAATAGAGTGGACTGCATGCAATATACTTTTGTACCGTTGAACTATCTGTTAATGTGTAAGTGTGTGCATTACAAGTAAACTATTTAAATATATTTATCATTTATTTAAAATTAAAAAAAATTATTTAAAAATAAATTATAAGCATTCTGTTTTTATCTTTGGTATCTGCTGTATACTGACAGTAGTATATACACTGTAATTTCAAAAAAAAAAATATGCATGTATAATTTATTTGCAAAAAAATATTGCACCTTTTTATCCACTTTTGTTTCATTTTTTTAAAATACATTTTATTTATTCGTTAACAAATTAAATGATAGCATTATAGTTGTGGGTGAGTACCCTTTGCAACAACAATTAAGTAACCCAAATTTTGTAAACTACGTATTGGCTTTATCTCGATCTTTGGACACATATTTTTGGTCTTTTTATATATCAGCAGAGCATGCTCGGCCGAAAACAAGCATATGATTACTGACACATGGTCACAAGAACATGGATCATGTATACATATTGACGCAGTTGCTCTAAGATATGTAAAATGTTGTTGTAAAAACACCTGATTAAACCATCACCACGTGACATACCCCACTGGCTTGTGGAACCTTTCAAGATACAAGAACATTATGCATTATTATATTATTATTTTTTTGTTGTTATTATTATTATTATTATTATTATTATTATTATTATTATTATTATTATTATTATTATTATTATTATTATTATTATTATTATTATTATGCTTGACCACCTTTAGAAATGTAGTTAAGATAACAAAATATTTAGATGATAGAGATTTATGTCCGTCTTTTGACTTCAAACTAACCTTGTCAAATGACCGTCAATTTTTGGATTTTATTTTATCTATATCTGGATTGAACAGGATTATTTCATCATTGGTTCAACTGCCCACACGCGCGTATGTGTGTCTGTCTGTCTGTGTGTGTGTGTGTTCTCACTAAACATTTGGACAGGAATGCATGCAAATTGCACGACGTGGATTCCGTCAAACACTGCCACGTGACCTAACAAGGAAAATGAACAAACTGATAAATTATTAAGATAGCAAAGTAACGGCCCTTAATGGCCCGATCAGGACACGAAAAGAACTAGTATAACCACCTTCAGGATATTTATTTATTTTACGTCTTTATGTTCTACTCCAGGCCTCTGAGTAGTGAGGGATCTAGTTATTTGTTCTAGCCACTCACCTTGTGTATGGATCATACTGGAAATACGTTCTTCGAAATTTCTAATTTTTTTTAAATAATTTGTTATGTGTATTATATACTTCACTCTATCATACGTATATGTAGGATAAGCCGCTTGTTTCAATTTAATGATAATATTATTAATTACAAACTTGTTTTAGCGCCAATATCCTCTAAAATCAAGTTCACTGGCGCACCTAGTACAGGGGCTTTGGGCAATCTCATAGTCAAGGTAAAATAGAAAATTCATCAACAAATTTTAGTGCAGTTTGCTTCAGCACCAAGTTATGACATTGGAACTGAGTGGATATTTTGTTTTACTGATTAATTTGTATTGCGTCCATTGTTCGTGGCATGCGTCTGTGTTTACAAACAGGCCGAACTTGACCCAAATGCGCATAGGCCGATTATTGGGATGGACTGAAAATGGGGAATTAACTGATACTACAGTTTGGCCGTAGTCATTAAGGTTTCCTTAATAAAATTACGAGAATGTAGTTGAAAGACATACTTTTTCTAAGCGTTTGACTGCTATTTTATTTTTATTTGCGAAACACTGTGGTAAATGCGTATCGATTTGCCGGCGTACCAGATATGCATGCTACGCGCAAGTCTTGCGACAATAGCATCAATTATCGAACTTCTCCTTCCCTAGCATCACGTTGTTCAACTGTGCGGAAGACTATACGACACCGCACGAGCCTTCCGGCGAGATTTATGCCATCATTTTGTATTTTTAATATGAACTAGCAAGATGTTTCGAAAGATATCTACAGACATTTCTTTTGAAGGACAATAACCAGCGTTTGTCTCCACCGGTAAAGTGACAGAAAACGGAACTCACCGTACCGCGTGTGGTTGCGATGTAGAAGTAGCTGCATTTGGCATATGTGGTGTAAATATGCACCTACCCACCGCACTACGCAAAACAAATGAGGCCAGGGCGAAAACACACACACACTAATGATGTCGCTCTTCGCTGTGAAACAGCACTCGTTCTCCGCCGGCACGAAGTCGGAAGTACTCTGCACAGTTTGTGGCCGAGCATCACCTCTCGCCGTATGTAGCCGACCACTTCACCGACTTAGTGAAAGTTAGGCTTCCAGACGGCGTTTTGTTTTAGCATTTCGCAAATTCTACTGTGCTGTTGTGCGGAAAGTGCTGAAGAGTTTCCCATGCGACGACAAAGTGATAAATGATTGATTGTGCTGGAACGACCCAACCAAGCACGACAAACTCACGTATGCCATAATTGTTCATCTGGCTGAACGCTTTGCTTTTCTTGTTGACCAGCTTAAATATGGCTTCTGTATCAGAGGAGATGGTGTATCTAGCAAAGCGTGTCACACACGAGTACGACATATAGCACCAGTAACACGTCATGGCTGAACCTACATACTGTCTGCACAACAATGTGCTATCAATGTGAATATCTGATTCTAACAATACATGTTAATAAATATGGAATCAATCAATAATAGTGGTCACCAATAATCGATTCGTAGTCCTGTTTTCGGTGAACTTATGACTTTATTGACATTCGTGATTTTACGTATCCTGAACTACTGTTTTATTTCTGGGAGGTTGACAAGTATGCAGGTAATAGTCCAAGAATTGTCGGCTAACAATTTGTAACAGACGATTTTAAAGACGCATGCATAGTGCCTGAACTCAAAATCGGCTGCATTTTGCGGGTGGAACAGCAAGTGTATTCGTTTGTAAATTTATGATTTTTTATTTACAAGATCATACCGATTTAAAGTTTTTCTAGCAGTTTCATGGAATATCCATTATGTTAAACATGACAGTTTCTTGTTTCTTGATAGGATTATTTGTCGGGAAAACTTAAATTTTACCATTGGACACGCTCGAAGGTGCGATGCAATGGCTGTCACAATACAGGTTAGATATTTTGAAAATAAACTCGAAATACTTACTATATAATTATAATAACGAAAATATTATTATCGAAAATATGTTAGGATCAATACAAATCTCTTAATTATTCGCATAGAATAACAGGGTGTTCATTGTCTGAAACGGTTTGTATTATACCAACATGGTTAATGAATATTCAATTGCCCTATAGCTGTGTGGGTCACAAATTATTTCAATCAAACTTCAATTAAGGTAGCTATATATCACATAAAATACATGTTTATGCATTTATGTCTGTCTATTTGTCTGTCTTTCTGTTTGATTATCGGTCTGTTATTGATTCAAACCAATAAGTTAACGCTCTAGAATTGTCCAAGTCGCTAGGTTAGGTATGAATACCCGTTGATGGTGTATGACATGAGTACATTGTATTTCACCTCCAATGTCATCTGAAGTTATAGGAAGGAAGACAAAATGAGACCAGAATTGCCAAAAAATCCCCTTTGTATGGAAGCCGCAGATCCACTGAACCACTATTAAACAACCGAGTTCGGAACCAGCGTTGAATCATTTGATACGGTTATTGATCAGACTCAAGTGATCAAATATCCAACAGAGTTCGTAAATTCACTGGAACTTACAAGATACCCAACGCATTGTCTGAAAGTTGGAAAACCGATCATGTTCCTTCATAACCTTTGTCCACCATCCCTGTGCAATGAAAAAAATCTGGCTTGTCAGTGAAGCTACAATTAAATACTGTCTGGACGTAACAAGGGAGAAGACTTGGTCATTTTAAGGATTCGGATCATTTCCACTGATATGTGCCAGTTCTGTTCAAGAGACTCCAATTTTCCACATTTCTAACCGTTTCTAGGCCCATTAACAATTAAGTCCCAGAGTTAGCCATTAAAGTTAGGTCGACTCCAGTTGCCAGGAGGAGCTAGGCTTGCTTCTCTCTTCGACAGCTCTATGTTGAATGTTCACTTCTCCAAAACCTAAACACGTTTTATTTTAATACTACAGATGGAAAAAAAAGGATAATTCTTTATCATGAAGCCTTTATAGATGAGGATTGTTTGTCTATTTTTTGGCCAGAAGTCAAGTTAATTTTGAATCTTATATTATATAACAAAGAAAATAAATGTGTTTGATAAAAGATATTTAAACACAATTACAATGGCATTTTTCTACCATAATGGTCACCAACCGAATCCTTTATTTTCCGGGTAACACCGCGTATCCTGGTAGTTATTATTAAATTTCATTTGCTGTGAAACTACAGCTATACGTATATATAATAATAGATCAAGTTGATTGTTTTTCGGGGGACAATGGTTCGTCTAAATGAACATTAAATGGGCAGGGGTGGTGGGGAAATCCTAAAATTAAATATGTGAACAACAAATGGGTACTGTATTTAACAATCGTAACTCTCATAATTACGTTCATTTACAATTCACTGACATATTTTATTAATGCGATAATGCCAATTTTGAAAATATTATAAATTAATAGTTGGTATATATAATTCTGTATTTTATAAATAATTTTATATTGCGTTAACATAAAAATATGATACCTTGATACCAGATCTAAGGAGCAGTGATGGCATAGCCTGTTAAAAACTTCAGTCAAGTCTTGTTTTCTATGTAAGATATTTCTTATTAAATGGATCACGGCAGAATGTAACGCTCCCTAATCCAATATGTTTGTCCAATCAGGACTTGAATGTATTTAATATAGGACTGTCTACTACGGGCGCTGGTAACCCGTTCCACTCGTTTGTCACTCTCTGACTGAATACATTTTGCCTCAAACTTCATCTTGAGCGGCGCTTCATTAGCTTGAGGCTATGCCCTCTGGTTTTTGATAGGTCAGTCAGCGAGAAGAATTGGTTAGATTTCAGCCTGTCTATACATCCTTCAGGATCTTATACACCCGATAGCACAAAGATGGGAGTCTCAGGGCTTCTAAACTATCTCTCTCTATATGGCAGACTTCTCAAGTTCGGTATCAGCTCTGTGGCTTTCTTCTGGATTTTTTCGACTTCCAGCTTGTCACGTCGGAACCTTGGATACCAGATCACATTTCCATATTCCAAATGAGGGTGTACCATAGTGGTGAATAGCCTGAGGAGTGTCGTCTCGACGATGCAGGTGAATGTTACTCTAACAAGTCCAAACATTCTTGATACTTTGTTCACCGCTTTGGACACATGCATCTGGAATTTCAGATTCCCGGTCAATGGTGACACCTAAGTCCTTCTCTCCGGTTATTGCTTCCAGTGATACTGTACTCACACTGTACTCACAACATGGGTTTGTTGAGCCTAGATGGAGAACACTGCAGTTGGCCTCATTAAATCCAATCTGTCATTTCTGGAACCAGTCCACTAACCGATTTAGGTCATCTTGGAGTTGTAGACAGTCCTCATGGGAACTTATATCCTAGAAGAGCTTGGTGTCATCTGCAAACATCTTTGCAGTACATGTGACATCATCAGGTAGGTCATTAATAAAAATGACGAAAAGAATTGGCCCAAGTGCGCTGCCTCAATTGTGGTATATGGCGCTGAGGATTCCTGCCCAAGTAGATAACTTGCCATTCACCACTACACGTTGCCGTCTGCCTGAGAGGAAGTTTCTCAAACCAGGTGAGGAGGCCGCCTTTTTCTGCCATATGCCCCAAGTTTCTTAATTAATCTCCTATGAAGAACAGTGTCGAAAGCTTTTCTAAAGTCAAGGTAAATGACACCCACAGCTAGGTCTCCACCATCCAGTAACTCATTCCACCGCTCAAGTGTGATGAGTAGCTGAGTCTTACATGAACGTCCCGGAACAAAGCCATGTTGAGCATCGCAGAATATATCGTTATTAATCATATTGTTGACTAGTTTGTCTCTAATTATAGATTCCATAATTTTACCAATAACTGATGTTAGGCTTAATATAATTATTAATGGTCTAAAATTTCATCGGGAGATTTTTTAATCCCTTCTTGTGGACCGGTGTTATGTGGGCATCCTTCCATGCTTCTGGTAGAAACATAATAGACTTACTGAACATTATATGCAAAGGCACCTTTAATGCGCTGGACAGTTCCTTAATTTAGTACCCATGGATGGAATCCGTCTGGGCTTGGTGACTTGGAAACATTCAACTTATTTAGTTTCTTCTCAACCAGATTAGGAGTAATTAGTACATTTCTGGGTGTAACACCTTTCTTGTCACTCATTCATAATAGGTATGGTGTATGTGTCTTCCCTGACGATCGAACACACTATAGTGAAGTAGAAGTGTTTAGAATTTCTGCCTTTCACGATCATCACTAGTGAGGCTCCCATGCACCTTACTTCAGTATGTCACCAAGGTCTGTTTAGTTCTTTAGCTTGGACTTGTAGTATTCATAAATCTTTTGGGTTGTCCTTCAGACGGCCTTCCAGCTTCCGTTCAAAATATCTACAGAAGTTTCTTATAATTACCTATTCTATATTACAACTATATATAGTACAAAATCGTGCAGTTATAATTGTTTTATGTGATACTCTAGCTGAAGGCCCCATTTAAAGCACACATAATTGCATAATTCTGGGAGCCCAGATTTAAATCGCTTCCAATTACCTATTTTTAGAGCTCCAAAATAAAGTAAGGATCCAAATAAACAGACAAAGATATGTGTGTGTGTGTGCGCGCGCACACACACACACACACACTGTGTGTACTGTAACATATATATATATATATATATATATTACACATGTCTCAGCAAGAAAAGTCGCCACTCTGGATTCAGTCCCCTGAAGAAACGTCCAGAGTTTGAATTCATGGTTCGAGATTCTCTGTGCCTGTGCCTTATTATACACAGCTAAAACACACACACACACACACACTGCGTGTACTGTAACGCATATATATATATATATATATATATATATATCTACGTACGTCACAGAACACAGTAGTTTATAATGTTTTTTTTAAAGAATATTATACGACTAGTTAAGCAGATTTGTTACCATAAATTAGTAGATCTAATATACGCGGCTTGTATAGTTGTAACACTAGCTTTAAATATGGTCTCACGATTTTGTGGCACCGCGTTCTTAATTAATATTTAATTAATTACTTCTTGTTGATACCTGAATAAAGCACATATATTTTCCCCTTAATTCTTATAATTTAAATATGAAGCTCCAATAATAATAACTGGATGCAAGGAAAAGAACAGGTTCATTTACTGTCGGTTTGTTGAAAAAGCGGATCAAAATCCGGACTTATACTCATAGAGGGTGTTATGATCTTGGAGTTAATGATCTAGCTGATCGTAGAAAACCCTATGAAATAATTTAATTTATTTTATTTAATAATTAGATCTATATACTTGGCCTGATTCTGATACGTACTTGTATGGTACGGAAGTGTTTAGGTATGAATTGGTTCGATGCCAGTCATCATGTTTGTAACATAACTTTTATCTTAGTATTTTCCTAAAATGGGATTTCGAAGTGTTGTTAGAGGTTATTGAGAAATTTTCCGAGGATATATAGAAAATATAGAGACATTACACATAATAACTGCTGGAATTAGTCAGGGAATACACTTACATGACACGGTAACAGTTGAGAGTTCCCGTTCACCGTTGTAAAAAAATACATCATAACGTACTTGATCTGTTGTTATATAGAATATGCTGGTAGGTAGTACCTGATTGCTACATATTACTAGGTAAAGGGTATATTATATTTTTATGTCTTTCTTTGATATCGTTATACCATGCACAGTAAATGGAAATAAAAATAATGTTATAGATGTATACACTAATACAGTATGAGTACTATATATAATAGACTTATACTAAGTTATAGAGTCTTCTGCATAGATCTGTGCATAGAATTAAGAATAGATCTTTTCACTTTTGCACAGGGTACTTTTCGCGTTGAACACCTGTAAAATTATCAATTTATATGCACTTTGTTTAGCATATTAATTCACACACACATACATACAATAACACATTTACTTCATTAGATTAGAGACATAGTTAACATCCTCAAGCCTTAACTGTAGCCTTTACTCACTTGAAGATTCTTGGGCTCTAGTAGATCTAGGTAATCTCCTTTGTAGCCCACCTTATACTTATATTTTACTTGTGCTTAGTTTATTTCAGGGTATAGGTTGGTTAAGCAATAATAATATTTTTTTAAAGAAAAACTAGTTTCGGTGGTGGTATACATTTTGGTGGTTTGCCCAGTGTCTGTCCATCCTATTCTTGAATGCATTCATCTAGTAGTATTGTATATTGAGAAAGTCTCTCAGTGTGCACCTTACACTATAAGAACAATATATTATCACTAAAGTATGGATGGGAAGAGCTCTTTCTAGATTTCTGTGAACAACTTGTAAAGGTGTTGTATTTTGTCCAATAAGAACATATCTTTTAGCCAGCAACAGCTCTTCTCTGATATCTACCAGTATTTTGGTCGTGTTAGCTGATAGATAGATTTAAAAAAAATATTTTGCAATATCCCTATGCATTACAAATATAATACAGACATATACATCTATACACATACACACATATATAAAATTTACATGAAGTACAATTTTGTGATGTTGGTTTAACAAATGCAGTTATTAAATATTTCCTTTTGACTCTTTTTCTTGGATAAATTTTTGTATCCTGATAAATTATAATCTTATTTTTCACACATCCATGTCTGTATTAGACAATGCATGCTTATTTGAATAACACATAAATTTCTAATTGAGACTATCACCTATATCTCCATCACTTTGTTCTCAATAAATATCATCTCTACACCAGAAGACTCATCTGTATCTTCTAGGTAGAACATTATGCACCCTCCCCAAACTATACCTTGATTTGTAGCAGTTCGATCTATATGCTGTTTCCTTAAATTGTGTTAACAAGCTGCCATCTTATTAATTAATATTGTCAAGTCAGTGTAAAAAACTTTTTTACATGACGTTAAATAACATTAATTAACACTTACAGTGTTAATAACATCTGTGTAAAAACCTGCCAACTCTGGATTCTCAGGTGTTTTCAGTGCTGAGACTAAACAAGGAACTCACTCACTTTAATATATACTGTGCATATTATATGTAGTGATGTACAACTCTTTTCCAGTCACTAAATCTGTTATAAATAACTCAACAAAGTTAAAATGCACAGGTTCCATATTTTTTGTAGTATTCACTGAACAGTTAATAAACAGTTTGAAATTATTTCCATATCAACTGTTTACTCAATAAAAATTATTTCTTTTGTTCGACAATTCTACCTGCATTCATTATTACCATACATGATAATAAACAGCACTTATATGTGTGTATATATATATATATATATATATATATATATATAAATTATTTCTGCTTATAGATTGTAATGGCTGTATGTGGTATTGATCAGTGCAGTTTGATTCAGTGCTCCGAACAAGGTATTGTGAGCGTAGCTGCTCGTATAGAAGTGTGTACCATCTTGCCTTCAAAAGTGACAAAATCAGAAAGAGAGAAATTTGTAATCAGATGGTCAAGGCGAGGGGAAGCTGTCTTCCATCCAGAATGCTGGCAGATGGTTATAACCAGCGCTAGGGCAAGAAATAAGAAAAACATGAAAGTAAAATTTCTTAGTGCTGCGGAGAAGTTAATGGTGAAAGAAGCAGCTAAGACAGCAGAAAGACATGACAGCAAAGAGGCTTTTGAAAGAGAAGCAGCTAGAATTGCAGAGATACTGAAATCATCAAAACACTGTGTTACCTTTACAGGTGCAGGTATATCAACATCCGCTGGCATAGGTGATTATAGGTAAGATTATGGCAGTTAAAAAGTAATACTTGTTTCTTCATCAAATTGTAATATTTATAGACTCGTATGTAGTTTGTTGAATTTCCGCTCTGTCTCTGTTTGCCAATCTCTATTATTTTCACTTACTTTTTTCCCACAACACTTTTAATGTTTATAACCTTATATTATTGGTAGAGGTAAGAGTGGAAAATGGACGGAAGATGCTCGAGCTGTTGTCAGGCTAGACACAGGAGACAGTCCAAGTGGCAGCCTCTCGGGTGAGATATTAACTATTACAACTATATCTAGGTGTTACTCGGTATAAATTAATCATTATAGATATTAATCAGTAATGTGGATAGTGCTAGATAGACTATTAATAAATAATATTCCCGACAGTTTCCTGACTACCTATACTGTCCATAGTTGGTGCACCTGGTTAAAGTAATGAGTTGCAAACCTCCAGGTCAGGCTTTGAATTTGACTCATACCTATATTTTTGGGATGTTTCCTTAGAGGGTCACATCTCAGTCATATAGCCCAGGTGTAACCAGCACCGAGGGCAAAAAAAGAATTCACTCATTCAGCTGTCCACTCAACGAGGGTAGATGATGAATAATTATATTATCAATCATAGTCATTTAAGCTGTGTCTGTTCTGTTGCAGTATTTAAAACAATTTACATATTTACATCAAATAGCCTTAGAAAACAGATACATTGTGAAATATTAAAATTTTTTTGATATTCAGTTATTACCAAAGCATGTGTAAAATATGGTATTAAGACAGTTGAAAATCATTCTATGTTATATAAAAATTTTGTTCTCAACTTTTAAACTATGGTTATTGAATAAAATATTTGTTTTATTCATATAATTTTATAATGTTGGTGCAGATTCAGATGATAACATTGATGAGGAGCAGTCTGGTGTGCCTTATGAAGATCTTCGTCCTACGTATACACACGAAGCTCTGTGTAAATTAATGGAACTTGGTTATATTAAGTACATCATCAGTCAAAACTGTGATGGCTTGCATGTGTTGTCAGGTTAGTTAATACAACAGTGACAATATATTTTGACAGTAAGAGGGAGCTGGTTATGAAAAACACTTATAATATTGATATTTCACTCTCAAGTAGACTCATATGCAATCACAGACATATAGAGGTACTGTCACAGTTTATGAATCAGTCTCTGTGAGCAATTTAGACATTCACAAGAATCACTTGGTTTGGCAAGTTTTAAACACCATTTGTAAAAACCATAGTTTACCATTATGTCCAATGCCCTTTCAAAATGTCCAGCAATTCAGAATAGCTAGAACAATATCTTGTTCATTGGTATTTAAACAATAGTGGTTGTTATGATCAATGAGGGCCAATAACAGAAGCTAAATTCTTCATAAATACATTGTTTATTACCTAAAAAATTGCTTTATCATTAAAAATTTTATACATTTTAAACTTAGGGCCACATTGTGCTGATGTCATAACTGGAACTCTGGTTATTACTAGTGCACATACATGATGCTCACAATTAAAAGGACCTGAAAACATAAAAGTGTGTGTAATATAACTGTACAGTGTTTATATATATATATATATATATATATATATACGTAACAGTAATATATTACAGTATAAAGAATTGTTTCCTTTTTAGTGGTCTTCATATCTTTAGAGGTTCACTGTTCATATGACAGTGTACAAATACCATAACAGTTCACAGACAAACAACAATACCAAAACAAAGAAGTATTGCTTTGTATATTTATATGATTTTTAATTAATGCTGATTGTGAATTAATATTTCCTGTTAGTAACAGACTTTCTAGCCGATAGGTATTAGGTAAGAAACCCTGGCAACTTACCATTAATATGGGAATAAAGCAGATGGGTATATATATATATATATATATATATATATGTGTGTATGTGTGTGTTTTTTTAATGATTAATATTAGACTGATTTGATGCTTTCAATTCATCTAACTTGAATGTGAAAATAAGTCTCCTATTCTATACAGTGCAAAACTATCTTGGTACAATAAAGCTTGAGTGGACATCTCATAAAGCAAGTAGTCTGACGCGTGTTTGACCGATGCACTATGGCACCATGTTTTGACAGGATTTGTTTCTTTGGTTACGATAATCACATACAAAAAATTTGTTCCCGATCAAAAGGCCTATTTAGTAAATTTACTATTATACAGCTATGAATGTAATTATGTGTTATAATATGACATTGTGTGATATGTAAATTTACCCTTGTGTAACATGAATTGATGATATGCATTACAGTGGTAATAAGTGCAAACCTTAGTAATACATTAGAGAATGCGTTGAAAACTGAATGATTACATTTTTTTTTATCTAGGCTGTTCTCCTGGACTATAGGAATTAATCAATTAGAAACTATAAAACTTAAATCACAAGATAAGACTTTAGAAAATTCAATTGATTGATGATATAAATATATTTATTAATTATGCATTGTTTACTTCATAACAGATACTTTTATTATTAGCAAAAGAGTTTTACATTATATGTTTATTCGAAGGGTAAATGTAATATTATATACAGCTACACAAATATCCATAAGACTAACTGTGGATGTTATGTGGGCACTTTTTTGTGTTGATACACAGAGCCTGGCTTAATTTTCCCATACTGATATTTTACACACTCACACACCTATCTATAAAATATACCATAAGTAACTGCTTAATAAGCCAGGTTTAAATATATGCCAATCTTAAGTAGTGGTTGGTGGTGCTTTATCAATTGTTGGGAATTCCATTCTTTTGGCCAATAACATACTAATGTACATTGATACAAGGCTGTTGCTGGTAATTTTCAAACATACTGCATTTTCACAGATCATTCAATTGTGCTTAAAATTGAGTTGTAGCCCCGTTGTTCAGTTTTGATTTGACAGTAATTAATGTTGGAAAATTGCATTATAAAAAGCTAATCCAACTCAAACAAACCAAGACGTTATTTGCCTTGAAAAATGTAATAAGATTATTCCACAAATAACACTGTAGTATACGACAAACAAGACCAGTTATCATCTGTGAGGTCTATGTATAAGCCAGCCACCAAGACATGGAAAAAAAACCATGATGGTAAAGTTTGGAAAATCTTTTCATTGTAATTGTAGTCTGCTATATAATTTTTCTATATGATCCCCATAATTATCCTATTTTATCTGTTCCACTACCATAGGAAAATAAAGTTGTCCTGAAATTTTCTATTATTATAGGTGTTCCAGAAAAACAGCTTTCTGAACTCCATGGTAATGTATTCAAAGAAAAGTGTGACAGATGTGGCCAAATATATGAGAGGGCCAGTTATGTATTAAATGACCCACTTAGCCACTATTTTGAGGAACTCCAAGATCAGGGCATGACTCGGATGACTAAACCAGATTATGTCAAACAATGTAACACATGTGGTTTATGTCACTATACTGGCAGGAAGTGTGAACAGAAGGTTAGCTAAATTATGGCAGTCATTTAGAGTGGACTAATTTAATATATGTTTTTTTAAATTCATAAACTAACCTGTTTCAAATAAGTATCTTGTTTCGAATATAAAACTTTAAAGCGGTATTCTCATTTCTCTGATATTCTGACCAGGATATGTTATGCTGGAGATTTACAAATATGTATACAATTGTTAGATACATGTTACACAGTGATATAATGATGGATTGGACATGATTTGTCTGAGTTCTGATCACTCTTCTGGATTAAATTTGGGGTTCTCCTTTAGCACGTAGAGAAGGAATACAGTTATTTGTTTATGGGATATTTCTAGAGAAAGTTGCCCTCACTCATATGTTCATCTGTATTCATTCTCCTAATGAATCATCTATATGATATAATGAGAGGGGCTAGTTATTTATATTAATTCGCAGAGTGGGCTACTATTCATTTAGTCTGATTCCTTAGTAAATGGCAAGTTGTTTGAGATATTCTAAGTGTTGAAAAACAGAACTGTTATTCATTGAATGGCGACTTTTATTAGATTGGAATTATGTTATAAAATGAGGTGTTTAAATTGTGAACTAATAAATACATTTTAAGGTGTGTGGAATAAAAGTACAAAACCACATAATTAATTTATGTATATGTGAACAAATGTTAATTTGAATTTTTTATGTATGACTAATTGGTTCAGAATACCTGTGTGAACTGGTTTCCATTAGAAAGTTATCCCGAAAACTCAGGTCATCCAGTCAGATACTATTGCAGGTGCCAGTGTCTCGGCTCAAGTCATATGGTGATTGTGCGTTTAGTGTTGCAGCCCCCACTTTGTGGAATAAGTTGCCAGCAAATATTAGAAATGCGTTGACTCTTGGAAATTTTAAGTCTCTTCTAAAAACACACCTATTTAAGGTCGCTTTCACAGATAAATAATTATTATCTTTTAAATCATTACAGGGTTTTTACAGACATTATTTGGGGTTTATTATATTACATATTATTTGTACATCGCCTTTGAATGGCTCCTGCTAGTAAGGGCACTTTATTAAATATATATTATTATTATTATCATTGTGGCAGTCATTATTTATTTTGAAAATATTTAATGGGAAAATTGGGAACTTTTCTGTTCCAAGGGTGCTTCACTATGTGTGTGTGTGTGTGTATGTGATACATTTTCACACCTTTATTTATATATAATGTATTATCATGTTGTAGGGTTGTAGAGGTTACCTCCATGATACCATCATTAACTTTGGTGATGAATTGGATCAATCTATACTCGACCGTGCCACAGAACATGCTAAGCTCTCTGATGTTATGATGTGTCTAGGATCTACCATGACAGTAACACCTGCTTGTCACTTAGTCGAGATGGGCCAACAACCACTGAAGCTTATCATATGTAACAGGTCAGTACATCTAAGCAGTTTCTACAACAGCTCATTGTCATTGAACCATAATCCAGTAAATGATTCTGTAACTAAGTTACTACAGCTTAATTCTGCTTAAAATACACCATTATGTTAGGTGTCATGGTTTCTGTAATTAACACTGAAGTCATTGTTACTCATTAGTTAATTATTTAAATTATTCAGTTACTTATTACTATCAGCAACGAATTGACTGCCAGTAAAAAACTAAACATACACACAAAGCATATTTGTGCATTATACAGACAGAAGACAGCACTTGATGACATCTGTCTGGAAATGGATTCTGAGATGAAACAGCCAAGAGGATCCAGAGTGTTTGGTGACTGTGATTTACTCATGAGAGAAGTTATGAGACATTTATTGTCTGCTGATGAACTGACCACGTGGGACAATGAGAAGATGAAGAGGATGGCACAATATGATAAGCAACGCAAATCGTAATCTCTGTCAGGTAATCATGATTGACAAATGATCTAATTTGTCAATATGATGGTAACTTTATGATGATATAATTTGTTCTTGTCTGCCGTCACTGGCCATTTTATACAAAGAGCACAATCAATAATTGATATTATACCTATGACCTTTCCAGAAATGTTTGTTAGAATAGTCATGGCACTATAACGTTAATACATGTGTACTGTGTATCCGCATGATATGACAAAAATATATTTATATATTAGATTAATTTTTGAGTATGGTCTCTAAGGTAGCACTGTTAATAATGCATGTAGAGAAGCCAGTTATAGTTTACACTCAATCAATGCTTGATATATAATCTCTGTGGTTACATTGATTGTTACCAACCATCTTTAAGCACTTTGACAATTCTGTCACGGATGCTATCATCATCACAATACTTTCCGGCTTCTGCAGCAATTTTTGGATGCACCTATGAATAACCAATGTTCGTTGTATGCTAGAAAACGAATCATCATCGCATTCTCTGTGATATTGTCTAGTGGTGGACATTTGTCTTGGTCTATTTCAGGACACAGAATCATTATGTGGCTACACAATACACACATATACAATTCAAAACATTAGATTGAAACCATGTTGTCATATTTATTTTAATAAAGAAGTAATTTTTTTTAATAAATATCATATAATTACTGCTATGCTGTTTAAAGCTGAATCTTTTCCCTCTGCTGATAGTGCACTGGCTTGCTGTTGCTTGTTCCAGCAAGGCCAGGCCTTCCTAGCATTGTACTTGGCAGTGTAGAGGCTTGTTGGTTCCAAGTATCTACTGATATTGCACATCAGTCATATTTCCCCATTCACTTTATGTAAACTATCTATGACTAGAAATGTTGCAAAAACACTTAAAATAGAAACCACTAAAATAATTGTTTGGTTGCTTATTCATGTGATATTATCTTTGTCTGTTGCAAAGAAACACAACACACAAAAATAAGTAAAAAATACTGCACTTTCAATAAAACATACTGAACAATATTAGTAATTTTCATATCACAAATTTTCTTGATGTATAATGATCAACACTGTAGAAAGGTGTGGTTTTGTTTACTTCCTGTTTTTTTGTGTAATAAATAAGATATTTTCACTCGGTTTTGAATTTATATTTAAAATCTAGTGTAAATATTTCATTACTAGACATTTGAGGTGATCAACATACTGTGAATTTATTTAATAACAATGTATTTAAAGTGTATGATTTCTACCATCAACAAGAGTAATCACAATGTTTATATTTTATTGTACTGGACCACTCGCAGATAATTAACAAAACAGTTTCACATTTTAACAACAATACTGCGTCACTAAACATGTTCAAACAGGGAACAGCCAATGAACAATGAACTAAACAGACTTAAAACATGATTCTTTGTTACCACACAAATAACACTACATTGCCTGGTTTTTATTTACATCATTCACCACACTACCAAGAATTCTGCTAACATATCAGACCTAGCACGTTTACACATGCACATCTGTGGCATGTACTATCATTAACATTACATGTATAGCATTCAGCTCTTAATATAACACCAGTTGTAAGTGTATATAATCAGAGGAAAATGGAACCACAACAGGCAACACAGAAAATGCATTACAAGAAAAAAGAGAAGTACCACAAAAAAAATTATTTAAACCCTCCGAGAAGATCAAATACAGTCTTCCAGGAATCAGTGAACAACCCGATGAAAGGATCCATTTTCTATAAACAGCGTAAAAGGAAAGTTTAAAGAGTGAACAGAAACTGATGTGGGAAAACATCATAAAACTACATCAAACGTAGTCCATTCTGAGCATAGATAAAAATATAAAGTTACAGATAATACACAAATACAATTACTTACACAAGAGATGATGCCAATTTAACAAAGAACACGCCTCACAGGTATTTGTGATGCATTTTAAGTCATCTTTCATTAGCAAGTTAATTATTCATCCTTCAGACAGAGACAATTTGGTGAACCTAGTTTATGCATATTGTTTTATCCAAACAAAATGTGTATGCATGTTTCATACTAACATACCAACAAGGATGCAAGTCCACACAAACTTGGTAATAAATGTAAAGCATTTTAAGTGGGTAGGACTGGTTTTCCATGCTTACTAGTCATCCAGTGATGCATAATTGAAATTGTTGAACTACAGTATTCCAGGTTATGTATTCCAACTCCTATTACTGTGGTTTGTGGGATAATCTGTTCAATAAAATGCCCAGTCTGCTCATCAGATTTCCTGAAGTTAAGTAGATCACTCAGCAATACCATATATATATATATATATATATATATATAGAACTGAACATCAGTATGGAAACATGGCCAGCCACTATTTAAATTGATTCATAATGAAGTAGTCATTCAAGAGAAGGCACCACCATATCTTTTATATAACTGCACACATAGATCTAGTTTCACATAGATATAATACACCCAATGAAATATAACACTTATTTTGTGACTTGTATCCATGAACCGAGTTTGGGCTAGGCATAACTAAAATACTTGTGAATAACAATAAATCTACAGAACCTTACCTTTATACAACAATCAATTTAAGTCAAAACAGACCGTTATCCAGTTTAAGCTAATGAAAAGTTGCTTCAATACCACTGGTGTAGCCATAAAGGAATAAAATTTGAATATACAACAAAATAATATAGTATTTCTACATACCCATTATTGTTGCTAAAGCATACATATCCATATTACACATAGGTAACTGTAAAAGTTTATGTAATCATGAGAAATGAGTCTAAAACATATGGAAGAGGGGTACAAGGATTCAAAAGCTTTATATCCATGCTAGAAGCATACATCTAGAGAAAAACGTCCACATTTTCAATCCATTCATAAAGTTCTCTTAAAAGAATTCTTTTTTTATAGTTGTACCAATCCTTGATAACTGTTATTGTCAATGGCATTTTTATGCATTATCCTCTACTTTCATCTAGCCTAGGTCACTGCTTAGTTTAATTCAATTCCAAACCACCCCAAACTATTAGACTTTAACCCAAATCAGTCCAGCCTAACTCCTAGTCAAGTGCTAACAAGCCACAGCCAAGCAGAACCCAGTTGTCTCAGATCTACCATAAAATGTTTTGTGATTAATACATTTTTTATAACTCTGTTTTGTAGTCTATAATGTATCTGAAACATACTGATGGAAATCAAATTCCTTTATTACTTCATTCTGAACCCAAAAGCTGTTTCATGGTCCGGACTGCTTTCACAACCTACGCTCATACCTTTGAAGCAAACTAGTTAATGCTAATTACACACCACCTTTTCAAGCTTAAGTGAAAATGCACCTGTTCAGAGAGTATTATAAATCCCAACTATTAATGTTAGTGCTACAATATTTGTTTTTACAATATATCTTAAATGTTTTGTCTGCTGTACAATACATTTAAACAGTTTATGCAAAATACACGTATCATGTTAGACCGGTCTCAAATTTGGTTTGTTGCCAACTCCTGTTCTCTCTTAGCTGACCGCACAAAGGTTAAATACCGTTTCAATATGTTTTCAATATAATCACAAAGCATTGGAAGTAATGCCAATGCTTCTATTACGGAAAGATTAAATTACTGCAGAAATGAGACTTCTGAGAAGACTCTGAACAATGAAGTTGCAACTCTTGATCATTGCACTGCAGCCGACACCCGCTGATGTACACTAATGGTAACCAAGGAAACTGACAACACATTAGGATATTTTAAGTATATTTATGTTTTCTTCTTCAGTTGAAGTATTAGACACTTTTACAGTTAGGATTTAGAGCTATAGATAGGCAGTGTGATATAGACTGTAGCCTCTGCTACACAATTTCCTTCAACTATCATGTGAAGTTTTAGAGATTTTATTTTAATAACTCAAATAAGTTATCACGTGTGGCACTCAATAACTGCTACAATACTGTGTAAATCAAAATATTACCACTTGTCTCATGGATTTCAATCACTCTCACATACAGTATCAGATTAAAAATGATTACCACGCAGCTTTAAATGAAACGAAAAACTAAGTGATGTCAACTTGGTTTGTGTTTACAAGTGGCTCTTATCTTTCTACCCATTAGTGTCACTTTGCCAGAATACCATTATCCAGATTCCAATCTTCAAAGACCGCTTCATTTACACTAGAAAATACATTGATTCCTGGTCATCTCGTATAACTATCAGCCATCACTCCCACCCACCCCCAAGTGGGGAATGATATTTGTATAAACAAGTGGAAACTTCAGCAATACCTAAAGGCACCATGAAACTGTGCCAACGTCACGAAAACCAACATAATCAGTAATGATAACACCCATATATATATCACATGCATAAAATACTGTTACACCTAAACTTATAACAAGCATACTGTATAGATAGATAGATAGATACACACAGTTTGGTCCAGCACTTTTCTAATCAGCATCAAGACATACCAGAATAATACAATATTATGATGGACAAATGAATGACATCACAGGTATTACTATCAAAACCTAATCTTATTACTGATCCTTTACAACAGCTGCCTGTACATGATCATTATCAACATGACCAATTTTGTCTTCGTAAATTCCACACTTGTTGAACAGTGAATAACAACACTCCTAAAATATAATTATTTTAATCATATTTAGGAAGACGAATCACCGGAAGTTTAGTACAAACATTGATGAGGACAAACTTAGCTCACAAAGTGACTATTTAGTATTAATTCTAATGCAAAAGCACATTCACACAAATATAACCGAGACCCTGAGGCCTGGCATAATACAATGAATGCTAAATGCCAGCCATACCTTTATCTTCACGTTCTGGGTCTCATTGCCATATTACAATTAAATTCCAATCCATAGCATTGGCTAAAACCACGTAACCGTCCTTTACACAGTAAAGTATCAAATCAGAATATCTTAACACACATATGGTAATAGATTTAACCACGCCAATTTGTGCCAGTTTATATTAGACACACACACACAGTTCAGTGATCAAATCAATACAAGACAAAGGCCTTTTTATCATACATAAACTTAGATAACACAATGACCCGAGATATCTCATTGTGTTTTAAGCATATATTTTATAACAGCCTGTCAATAACATTTGCACAATACAGCGATCAGCTAGTATCTGTCATGTCTTCTGTAGTCGGCTTTACCATGATGACTCCAATAATGGCGACTGTCTCTGTGATCTGTCTTATGATTATCATAATAACCGATCCTGTGGTCGATACTGCTCAGCTCATGGCGAGAATACCTCTGGAGTGAGAAATGATGACAATGGTTAATGAATTTAAATTAAAAACCAACAAGCCCACATTAATTCCTGGTAATATAATTTTGGGTCAAGATGCTAATAAATTTTAATCATAAAGCCATTTTTGAAAATTCATTTCCTGTGACATCCTATAACCATGAATGAGGCCAGATATTCACTAATTCTCACCTGTTTATGGTCAAAGTATCACAGATTTTGCTCAGATAACAACCCAAAGTCTGATCCTTTCAGGTTACAAAAAACAGAAACCATGATAAATTAGTATATTAACAAAAAACAGAACAAACTCTTGACAGACAGTAAGCAATCTGCCAATGAACCAGTCAGCATCATGATCATTATTATTATTATGACCATCACATCCTTATCACCAATACCATAATGATAAACGCCATACAATAATCTAGTGTTTCATCCAAAACAGACCATTGTAATGTACGGACCCTTTTCTACAGTTGGATACAGTCATAATAATCATTTAAAATTAGAACTAACCTTTCTGTCATTGGATTTCATATCCTGATTTCTGTCAAAACCATTATCTGAGTGGTGATTCTTTATATTTTTCATGACAACGTGACTGGCTGTCTCATCTTGAAAGGATTTCCAATGGTGTTTTTGAGTTCTGTAGTGATCTATGAATAATAAGATGACAACATCTATACATGGATTATAGTGAAGGGCTTATCAATCATTTATTGCGGATGTATGCTAAAATCAAGCTGATATGTCAGATATGTATTATCATCTTCTACTTTTTAACACAGGATTCATACAGATTGCCAGGAACATTTATAATGCTAATTCCAAAAAAGAGAGGAAAAGTCCATTTTAAGTGTAGAATTTTCTGTTTCTAAATCCAGAACCTTCAGATTTTCTTTTTCACATTATATATTTTCTATAATTTTTTTTAAAATCTTCAATATACTTTTAAGACATTTACTAGTATTATATAAAAAGGGTGACCCTATTTAGGTATAGTTAATCTTTTCTGAGACAGGTTTTGGCTTTAAAGTTATATTTAGCAGAGTTATCAATTCTTTTTGGATGAATGGACACACTGAATAGCTCCTTCATCACCTAGTGTCAAAGACAGAATACTAGTTATGACTTTCAAAACCTAGAAAAATCATTTGTTTGAAAGATCTCACCATATTTCATATATAAATAATTGAAGCTGTGAAAGAGAAAATTAAAATGCTAAATTTTTTAATTAACACTGAAAATACTAAAAACAATATGAATGTAATAAAAATGCTGCATGACTAATGACCTATCAGTTTAATAATTATTAAAAAAACATTATGTAATAATTAGATTTCAATTTACAACTAAAAAATTGCAAAAATATCAGTATGGTCAAGAATTACAGA
Organism: Paralvinella palmiformis; assembly: GCA_025642065.1. Classification (NCBI taxonomy): domain Eukaryota; kingdom Metazoa; phylum Annelida; class Polychaeta; order Terebellida; family Alvinellidae; genus Paralvinella; species Paralvinella palmiformis. The sequence continues at coordinate 962,642 of JAODUP010000045.1, read as the reverse complement.
TTGTTCATAAATGGGGGCAGTAGCTACGTAATACCAAAGAGAATGTAATAAAAATAAACATTTCAATAAGTGTTGTCCTTTAATGGCTATAAAGAATGTTTGTTTGCCATAACATAATATGGTACAGTAGCCAGATGATATAGCTCAACACAATTTGTGTAGTCTTACACTTATTACAGAAATGCCTTCTGTAACCATGCTTTGTACTGGTACTGACATATTGTGCTTTGACTTACGTCTACTAACCAGAATATAACACATGATTCTATGTCTAGATTTACAATTAGGATTAGTGATAGCTTAATTTGCAGTACTACTACATTCATTAAAAATGGAACACATAGTAATTCTGAATAGGGTTCTTCTGTAATAATGATACTGTTATATATAGAAAACATGTTCTTTTATGTAGAATTTCTGTGTCAAAACACAGATTGCATAATTTCCCAATTTTCGGATGCAATGCTGAACTAATTTGTACTGAAGTCTTTCCCATTATTAAATCGCTATATGGATACCTAACTAAACACAACAGACTTGCTGAATAAGTATCATGAAGTATGTAAACACACACACACCTTTAACACAAACCATAGTAAATACATTTCATATACCCAAAATTATTCATAAACTCCCGATAACAGATCTTACCTGGCTACAAAAATTATTCTACAAAACCCAATACTCTTATTGAAATAACATGTTTCATATATCAAAACTACCGCACATATCTGATATAAAACCAGCATGCCATTATTAACAGCACAGTCTGCTAACCTGTATAACTGGTATTCTCCTCACTCAGATCTCGTGTTTTTTCAATCCACATGTAATCACCATCTTCACTTCTCCTCTTCTTGACTGGCCTTTCTTCATCATCCAGATCTTCATACTTCTTTCTCTTGTGTTTTTTCTTGTGTTTCTTTTTCTTATGCGATGATGACAAATCACTGTGGTCCCTGCCATTGTAGTGTTTATGCTTCTTGTCCTTGTGTTTCTTGTGAGATTTTGATGCTGATGTGTTCAATTCATTATCAAATAACACCGGAGTTGTTTGTGAGTTATCCCTATTACCATCCGCCACACATTTACTATGCTGTATCTTTATATTCCTCGAGTTGCTGTTTACACACCCTGAAATCTCTCCGTCGCAGGTTTGGTGTTTCTCAGTCGACACATTTGTCCATGGTGTTGACGGTGCTGTCAAATTTGATGGCAGCACAGGCACTGTGTGTTTGACTGTTTCACGCACACGCCATTCTGTTGTTGAATTAATGCTACAGTTGCTCGACCCAGATGCCAGAGAGGGTGACACCTGTGCATCAGCGCTTAAAACGTTCCATTTGCTTGTTGCATTAACTTTGGCCTGGCTGATGTCAACTGTCAAGCCAAGACTGGTTGAGGGTTGTGTTGGCGATTTTGCTTTTTCTGGCTTTCTATCAGTGGAACAGTATGATTCCCTTTCCACTGAATGACAAGTCTGTGGCACAGAAGCTACAGTCTCCATTTTTGGACCTGTGATCGGCTCAGAGCTGTCCTGCTGTTTCCCAACCAAATTCATTGGATGTGACTTTGTATCATTATTATGAGTGCTGCTGCCCATGCCATTTATTTTGGTTGGAGTTTCATCATCATCTGACTCACCATTATAAGGTACCAGTTTTGGCTTAGGCTGTGAACTGTCTGTAGAACCTTTGCCATCCTCCACTGAGTTATAGCAAACACTGCCATGTTTTATGCGCATTACAAGACGAGGCTTCACGCCATTGGTAGATGGTACCAATGACGTGCAAGAGCCAGATTGCATTCTCTTCTGTTCACACACAACAGTTGATGAAGGATTAATGCATGTTCTTAATTGAGTGCCCAGTACACTTGATGAGGTATTATTGTGCATACCATTCTGAGTGGACGAGGCCACAGCTGATGTATTAGCAGAAGTTTTTAGTTTGGATGACGCCACTATGGAGAAGGGCTTAAACTGTATCTTTGATGGTGCCTGTACTGATGCTGCTGATGTATTAATATGAAATTTTGGTTGCCTGTGGTCACAATGCATTATACCGTGTGAATTACTGGCTACCACATTTGTCTGTGCCGGTCTCCTTTCTACTGGACTGCCGATGTCATTAGACAGATCACCTGAATATTGAAATATTAGTGAAATGACTCCAGACATTGCACATAACAGTAGTATATACATGTCTACAGTAATACACTGCTAAAGAAACAAAGCTAGTGTCTGCTTTTGAGGTCATTTAACATGATGGCATAAGACACTGTTGATAATAAACACGTGAAAAAATTAATTTATCCATTTCGATAGAACATGCCAAATTTAAATAATAACTGGCTGCTAATACTTAACTGGAAGTATTGAAAACAAGCAAATTGCAACTTATACAGTATCAAGACAGCATACAATGAGATTATACTGAATGAGCAGAGAATTGCCAAACTAAATCCCCAAATGAAACTGAATTAAAAATGGTGCCTTTACATTAGAAACCAATCTGTGCAATAGTAAATTACTGTGTGGTGTAAAGCAGTATTTTAAAATGGTATAAGCATGCTTCTGATAGCGATGGCACTCAAAGCTATCCACCATTTCAACTGTAATCCAATTAACATGTAACCTGTATTTTCCCCATTTCTTGAATTAGGTTTCCTTTTAAACAAAAGTCAGGGCAATAAATTTTTGACTTCCAGTAATTATTTTTAAAATATCTTAATATTATTTCCGTCAGCAAAAAAATTAACTATTGCTGTTTAACTATGTACATGGTAGGCTAAATGGAATAAGTAATTGCCATAGGTAATGAGGCCAAGCAAAAGATGTAACTCCCTTCAGGCATAACCCAAGTGCTAGAGGTCTGTGGACAACTGTGCAACCAGCTCGGCCATGCAGATGCTCCTCACTTCCCACATTACTACAATAATAATAATTATTATTAATATTATCATATGGCAAACCACAGTATATATCCGACATCCTGCTGACTAATCTTACCACTAGGTGTCACCATTCTGTGTACCACAGGATACATGACATTTGTGTCCGAGTGTGTCACTTTTGACTTTATCCTCTTGTAGAAGAGTAAGTAGGCCTCAGCACTAAGAACCCTGTTGATGTTGGCTCTGGAGACCTACAAAAACAGCAGAGTACAGCAACTGCTCACATGTATAGATGCTTGTATGATTTCACATATATTAGTTCAATCCATGCCACAATAATAATAAAAGATGTCAAACAGTATAAGTGTACTGTGCTCAAAACCTGTGGGGCTAGCGTTATGCAGTCACTAAGTATTTGTAATGTTTTTAAAACCCAACTGTTTAAATAAACACAAATATAACATTTGTATTTCGTTTTTAATCTATCCTGCTATGACAACCAATAGCCCCCCTATTTAATTTTCAGAGTGAAGTACCTTAAAAATGACAACAACATGAAATGTTTTAACCAAATTTTAAAATACCAGTAGACAGTTTTGTTACACAGAATTGGGAAGTGAGATCTCCATATCTATCCAGTATTATACTTGAAAGGATAACTGATTTTGGTTAAACTGTAAACCATAAAACAATACATGCAGACTTTGGTTAACTATTTAGCCATAAAACAGTACCAACTACCAAGTGTCACAGTTTAAAGATCAAATAATTATGATCAAATAAAAGGTGATCATGGGTCATCAGATTCAGTGAGAGTAAGTGCTATGTCACACCTAGGACATATGGCTAACACTAGCAACAGTTGACAAGCTACAATGAACTGATCAGATGAAACATCCCAGAGACATGGGTAACAACAGAATTCAAACCAGACCTAGAGAATTGCAGTGCGAATACACTACCAGTTGTATAAAGGGGGGTTGGATATGATAAGAATAATAGTAAATTTGGACATTGATAATACATGTAATAAAATAAGTCTGTCATTTCTAAAGACAGCTGTATGGTATAGTTTGCCCATAAGCAAAGGGCTATAAACATTTTATGATCCTGTATGTTTATCATTACTGCTGAAAACTTTATAAGCAAACATAAAATAGCTGAAATATACCCCTCTGAATTATTAACCAAATATATGGGGATGTGCTAGAATAAATACTGTTGGTTTGATAAGTGCAAAATCAAACACTAAATTGTCAAATAACCTTTAAAATGGAAAATAAAGACAAAATAATCACTGCATTCATTCAACCAATTTGTGAACAGTTATGCCTGCATATAAATCATTCCCTAATAATTTAATTTCTTTTACAAAAACTTTTTAGACAATACAAAAAGTGATATGTGAGTAGGTTATCATTTCACAAGTGAAGGATGTCAACAGACCTAAATTAATGTAATGTATTATCAAAACAGAACAGAACTATGTATAACCAAGTGAAATAACTTGGGCATCAAATTGAAATCAATGTTTTTTTATGACTTATCTAAGGAAGAGTTAGATGAATAATGTGCAATTCAATAGAAATCTTTACATTCATTAGCATATTATAGGTCAACTAAAACAAGTAACCTTTATTTGTTCTCCCCGCCTCAGAAATCAACACAGTATATAAGCTATTTTTGAACATTATAACAACATATACTTACGTGTTGATCATTCATGCAGTACCACATTGAATTAGGAGCCTGAACAAAGCAATAATAATGTCCAGAGTTACATGTGTAGCCACTGTGTACAAGGACAGCATACAACTGATACAGTACTGGAGACTCCATCTGAAAAGACAAACAATATCTTACTAAAAAGATCATTAACTACGCATCATATGTGAAACACACACAGTAACAGACCACATGTGCAATGGCAGATCATGTGGTTCACCACTTGGTGAACAAATGACAGTACTATCTTAATGATATCAGGAGTGGGGTCCTGCCAGATAATATACTTGTGTATGGAAATAGAATAATGCACAACTTCCATTTTGTCATTTGAATTAGTTTGCCAACATTAGTATATAAGTTATCAACTTCCAAGTAAAATACATTTATCCACCTATAAACTTGTGCAAAACAGCCCTTCTTGATGGAGAGTTGGATCTTGATAATTAAATGGCCATTTCATAAATAAATAAGGTGTCCTTACTACTCCAAATATCTTAATATTGATCTGTTTGAGCAAAAAGAAAGTTAACAGAATGCACATAGCAATTATCTGAACAGAAGGAAAACTGAATGTGTAGCACTAGTAGTGGCTAGCTAAGTAAGAACTTAGGAGGGGATGAGATTCAGAAACTTTTAAAAACATCCTACAAAAAAAGCTTGTTTTCACCCTGTTTGATACATAACAGTCCCGTCTTGTTCATACTGAAAATTCTGAAAGTTAACAAGTGGCTACCAAATAAAAATGCTCAATCTTCGTTGATTCTCTTATATCAAAAAGTGACATATTTGTAAATGTAACAATAACAGAATGCCTAATTTTAAAACTTATCATTCCATTTAGAATCTAACAGAATTAATTTTGGAGGCTGGCCTAAGAAATGAACAGTATACTTTTGCCTTGTGCTATTCAACAGTTTTTCCCCATATTGATGTAAGTTTCTCATATTACTGACCACAACTAATCTGTTTGGTGATAAATTCCATAAGATATTATTGGATATATCAATGTTAACGTGAATTACTGTTTCACAAAATTTACTGAATATTCAACATAAACTACTAAAAGTTGGCAGAAAAAACAAACGCATTTTTATCGGTTTGTAAATTCTCAAAAAAGTCTTAAACTAATTGTAGTGTCCATTAGCCAGGTGGCGACGTAGAATATTAAACTAGAGCCCACATATACTTAGAATTAGGCTCTTCTGTGAAAACATGTGGCAAATCTTGATCTTTCTAATTTTAGCAATATATCAATATCCGAATATGTTCTGTGAAATTATTGCGAAGCATTAGATGAGTGGGGACCTGAACTGAAGTCGATTCTCTTGATTCTCATAAATTCTCGCCTTGATATATAGTAGTTACAAGTGCAGCTGGTTGAAAGGTGTGCATGCTAAACAGAATAACATTAGGTTTTTCTCACAGTTGTCAGAGTTCGGTGTGGTAAACATGTAATTACAACTGTACTGAAACCACCCAATCAGCAGTTGATTTTAAGTTACAGAGAAAACTCATCACAATGAACAGCTTACATACCTTACTACTCATAAATGGTCTCAAGTCTAACTGTTCCGAGAACTTTACATGCCGTGTCACCTTAGCTGAAGGCCTGAAGCAATCAAACCTAAAAAGAAAGGAGAATTTTAGCATTAGCAATACCATTTACATAGCAACAACTTATTTCCCTAAAATATTCAAGTCTTTGTACTCTGCACATAGCCACAAGAAATGAAATCACCACTTATTATGAGATTTATTCCCAGTACAAGTCAGCATGATGACTATTCTGCCAACTTCTTTCCTGGTTACCAACTGCTATTCTAACAATGCACATATAAAATGAAATGTGTTGATATGTATACCGTGATATCACTGAATAAGGTTGCATCATCACAGATTGAATATTTCTGACATTTCCTTTGTTTTTAAATGCTATCAACTGGTAGTCATTAATAAAGCCATAGACAAATCCATTACAGTGTCAATTTATTCTATCCAGTAAACAGACAGACCTTTTTAATTGAAGAGTAAGAATGTTTGGGGGCTTGTGGATAGTGAACCTCTTTGTAGCAGGTACCTTCTGCTTACATCTGTAATGAAAAATGTAGTATATCACCAATAAAATTAGATACTAATACTATATATTTCTGAGAATATTATAAATCAGGTATACTTAACAAACAATATTCTTGAACATCCCCCGAGTGCTTAAGTTCAAACACTGATTAACCATATTGATGAAAGATTTAAAACATACGCAGCACAGTTGTATGCATTATCACTGTCCAGCCTTTCCGGGTTTGTGTATCTTTCCAGTGCTTTACTAACAGTTGGCACATTCTACAATGAAAACGTGTGAACCATTTATAACAAAACTAAATTTATATACTAAATGTTAATAATTTGTATGTTTTAATGACAACACTTAAATCACACCAATCCTGATTCAAATGCAATTTATGTAGAAACATTAGGTCTTCATGGCTACTTCCTATTCAAATACCAAATTATTTTTCTTCTTAACAAAGAGAAAAAGAAGAATTGTGCATTACAGCTTGGGATGTTCTACAGTGATACTAACCTCAATATTCAAGCTGATATCCATAAACATTTCATATGTATTAGATCTGGCATTACATTTCAGACAAACGACTGGAAGTAATAAAAACTTGCATAAACTATCTGGATAAACATAATAAATATATCAATGGTTTATAATCATGAAAAGGTGTTTATCTACACTTACCTTGACTTCGTAAATAACCACCAAATATTTGATTTACCACTGTTGTCTGTTTGCTGATGTAATCCAACCTACAATAAATATTTGTACATGTGATATCGACACCAAAACACTAAATATGACATTAGCTGCAATATAAGTTAATCATATTATGGTTTATGTTGATTAAACTACTGCATTATCTAGGATCTGATATTCTAACAGAGACCGCCCTACCAGTTTAAATCATTCTGATACCAGCGCATTTTCAATCTAAGGCATTAATTAACATTTTGATATCTATATTAGTAACATAATAATAGCCCCAATTGGTGATGTAGGTACTCAAATTCCAGTGGATATCAATATGGTATGGTGTTTAATAATATGTATTGAGCCCTAATGTTAATAAAAGTAAAATGAACAGCTTCATTAATTACATGATACCCAGCTATTATATAAAGACCCCCCCCCCACACTCACAGTGCAGTGCTTTGTTTAACTTCCGTGGCAGTCACACTTTGGAAGTATAGGCAAGGTGATTTTCTATGTAAGGCTGTATAAAAATGATCCACTTGGCAAACAATCCTATTAAAGATCATCCAACTAATATTTAGAAATTTTAAAGATTCAAATATTAAATTTTTTACCCATAGGGATGCAACATTGGCTGCAGCTTTGTCAAAACAAGGAGAAGCAAGATTACTGACTTGTAGTGCTCAATAAATGTGTTTTATTCTAACATTAAGTTTATTTCATCCCTTGTATAATATTCAGAGAGAAAGGTTAAAATATACTTAAGAATAAGCCATTTTTACATAATATTAAAACAAATTTTGGCACCATGCCTTTGGCACTCATCTGTAGACTCGCACTCATCTTTATCTAGGGGCAACAAAAACATTTATAAGCACTTTGAATTATATTATGGATTTAACTGATTTAAAACAAATTATTCCGATTAAAATCAAATAAACTAAAAAAATTTAAATCATGATTTTTATCAACCCTGAATGCTGTATCTATTGACCAAAGTTCTGAATCATTGGTCTCTTGTACCAGTAAGCTGTAACCAATAACACAATATGAAATATCACTGGCTGAAAGCAATGAAAAATCCTTGAAACAGAGAAACAACAGCTTCCTCTCAATCCCACAGATTAGTTTGAAGACATTCCTGCTTTAGGTGTAGGTAACTTCAAAAACCAAGATCTTTCAAAAGCATGACATCTATCATGACTTACTGTTTATGACCCGTAAGACAAGCTTCTTGCATCTTATCAATGACGTAGCGGAGAAACTCCTGGGCATCTTCTTGACTCCCAATGTGCATGTGCTTAGCAATCACTGACAAAAATAAGTAACATTACACATTTCTTAAACTTATTTAATTTTTTCAGGTACCTCAAAAAGTACACAAATTCTGCCATAGCATCAATTTGCTGAGGTATGCCAACAGTCAATGGAAACAGTACAAATCTAGATATTGTTTCAAAGGTTTTCATTCCCCTTATTAATATAATGTATTGTAAACTGACCTCATTTAGTTGTTCTATTAAGCTCCATATATGTTATGATTGTAATAATCTGTTTCTTGTAAACTATAATATATCTAAGTTGATGCTCAGTAAACCCCAGAGCAGTAAAGTACAGTTATGACATATGATGTATCTGTATAATTACCTCTAAGTTTATGTACAATGGCTGTTGGCTCAATCCTTCCTTGTTGATTGAAACAACGCTTTATGAGTTTATGAAGCTCACATAACATGCAGAAACTAACCAATTTACCTGAAGAATGAATGTAAACAGATAAAACGTTATGCCTGTTTCTATACAAACTGATGCAAGTTCTATTATTCCACAACATGACATAATAACAGAATGAACCAGTTATGGATATAACTACTAAATTGTACACATTAACCACATTAACCACTTCCCTTTAAAAAAATTGCATTAACCATTATTATATAAGTATTACTATTAATTAAAAAAGATAACTAAGTGTCCATTGAGTTCACTGCTACAAATGATTAATAGTTTAAAAGAGTACAACATACATGTATTACAATGGTCTTCACTCATCAGATAATTAACAAGAGGAGCTGTGTAGATCAGACACTGCAGAGTTGAGTTTAAAAAGCAAGTGTTTCCAAGGTTCACTAAACCTGCCCCAACAGGCCGAATTTTGGGCCACTCCAGCTTGATGCTTTCTGGCGGATACAACACTACCTTTGGAACTGGTAAATCATCTCCACTCATCTTAATATTCTCTGAAATAAATAGTTATGCCAATCACTAGATCTGCAAGCACACAGACACAGTGTTCAGGCTTAGATGTGATACGGCCAGAATAGTAGGAATGACATAATATTTAAAAAATATGAATATGGCAACCTCTTTATTTAGACGAAATCATAACATTGTAATTGTTATCCCTTTCAGACCAATCACTGCTGTATACCTTACCATCTACGACAGAATCACTTACGTGGAGATTTGTAACCCTCCACCATGTCCGATGAAGAGTATTTTCTGAAGCTGGCATTAAGAGGTGTGTACTTGGCCCGTAGTGATGCCAGCTGGTATAAGTGGGATGCCTTTGTAGCTGGAAGGAAGTGTATCTTCTGCATGAGGATCTGTTTAGATGAGGACTTGAGGCGCTGAGACAAGCTCGAAGATGCTGACTGTTTGGCTAGCGATGACTTCAGTGACTCCGTGATAGGGAGTATGATATCTTGAGAACTAGCCGGCATAGTGGTGAATACCAACAGATATCACCTGCATTACAGCTGTGATCTAGAAAACTAATTGAAGAAATTAAACGATGATTAGTTAACGATAAAAAGATTATTACATAAATAATCATAATTTTGGCTATTTATTATTATTTTTTAAATTCTGGTCCATAACAAATAATGACTAATATAAAGTTCTGAGCAGTTTCACTTAACAGAAAATTCTAAGTAAGAAATAAGAACAATAGGAGATGAAAGAATATAAATACACCATGAGTCTTGATGACCTAAAATGCTAAATACAAAACAAATTCACAAAACGTCCAACCGCATTTAGATAAATGGAGATGTAGTCAGAGTTCTAGGGGACAGGAAAATTAAATAATTACAGTATGATTCTTCTATATCCATTGGGAATTTACCTTTGACTTGCACATGGGGTCAAATGCATTTGTATTTGAATGTATTGAAATATTTCTTGCCAAGGATTTCTATTTGAGCATTCTATAATGAAAAGTATTTGTATTTAAATACTTTCACAAAGTAGTTGATTTTTCAAGTGCATTAAAATTTTCTAAAATCATTTCATGTTTTGATCTGAATATTTTGTCACCAAAAGGATTTGGTTCTGGAAACAATCAGATCACTGAATTGGGCGCACACAGCCATGAGGGAACTGTCTTCTCTCTGTGATTATAATGAATTGCAATTAGTGACCTCTTTGATGTAATGACTTCTGTTGTCTTCCTGTGTAAGTATTCTGAAGGCTGAACTGCAAAAATTGTACAGTATAAACACAAGTTTGCTTTGGCATTGAAGGCATGGTTCACACAGCCAAGGAAATATTATTTTCCAGGAAAAAAATTAAAATTTTCCAGGACAGAGTATACAAGTAGGTATCCCAACAGAATATATAGTTTATATTTTTGTAATCTTGACTCTTTCCTCTTTCAATGAGTATGCATGTTTATTTGATTGAGTGTGTATTTGATAAATGCCATAACAGTAAACGAATGTGCCTATCGAAGAGCACAAGTCCGTTTTGGAAGTGTTCTCACAGCGGCCGGTGCTACACCCCCCTGACAAACAGCGGTATTTGCAGCTGACCATTTACTTCCTATAATAGTGTTCATACGCATTAGAATAAGCATTCCCTGACCTTTCTAATGGTATATGTGGCTATTAGGTGTGAGAAGAAATAGTTCCCCAAAAAACGAAATGAAATGTTAAGACAAGAAAAATTTCTGGAAACAAATAAAAAAAGCCACATATAACCATTGAAAGACAAATATATCCTTTATAAAGTTACACAAACAGTAGTTTGATATATATTATGGTCAATCGCATTCATGCGCACCCGCGCCATCTTGAGTTCTACTCGGATGAACGGCGATCTGGATTTATTGTCACTTATAGATAATGATTTAAACGACAACTTTACCTTGGCTTTGCGGACACTAACTGGTATGTACTTTATTATCATTTAAACTATTTTATTTTAGAGTAGTTTGAAATAGTAATAATTATGCAGGTTTGAAGATATTTGCCTTTGAAGTCTGCCGTGGAAATACTTCGTACAGTTAAAACTGAGCAATAATGTGGCAGGCCTAGCAACTGACTTGATATACTAAAATAATGTTTTGCCTAGTTTATCGATATACTATAACCTACAGAAAAAATAGCGTATACAATAATTCATATGTTGTGAATAATACATAAATTGTATTAATAAATATCACTAATGAAGCATATGACGAAAACAAATGTAGGTCGCCTGTCATTTGTCTTAGAGCTTTTCAGTACTGCTTGTTTTGGGCGATAATACATTGATATATACAATTTGGCTTATTCAGACTGCGTGAATCATACAAATTCATCACCTTATTTAAAAGCTCACTGTATTATAAATACATTCCGTGCTTGTTATAATATACTTATCTAAATTAAAAAGGTTTACACTGAAGTAATTACATAGTAATTGGTGATAACATTTATATGAGATAAATACACTTGTACAGTACACATAGTCATAGACATAGTGACATACAGTACACTGAATCAGTGTGTCAGACTCGATAGTAAATGTCAGTTACATATGATATGTGATTTAAGAACAATTCATTATTGCTTTTCAGTTGGTGGTACACTGGACTTAATCTGGTCAGTGTTCATGGCTATGGATGCCATTCCCTGCCAACTTGATATGGCTTCAGCTGACCTGTTACAACTGAAGTTGGAGTTGGACAGCTGTCACAAGGTTGAAGGCGAACAAGGCTGCTGTTCCCAGGACTACCTATGCTGAACCCACATTGGATTATAAATTCAACATCTAGTACAGTCATGGATTTTGACTTGGACCAAGAATTCAACCAAACAAAGAAAACTAATTTTGACTGAATCAGATAACTTTCAAAATCGAAAAAAAATGCAAGACAGTAGATGCCTTTACATTTAATAATCGACCCGAATCAGGGCTCATCGGTTGCATATGAATATGTGGATGGATTTTTATTGGCACTGTGTTAAAAGTGACAAGTTCAGAGGTGGCAACAATTCAGTCTTTAAACAAGGTTACAGACTATATAGATGCCCGAGGACAGATGATGTTGCTGAATTTTTGAGTGAATTGGTTTTTGCTGTTATATCCATTAGAATACTTTTTAACTTTTCAGCAGACATTGGTAACAATTTGTGTAAATAAATTTTTATAAGTCAGCATTCTGTTATTGTTTGTATCTTAATGGTATGTACATTGTGTTAAAAGTTCAGGCTGATATTCTGAAAATTAACATATTTATTACACATTTGTATTTTCATGGTTTGACAATCTTCGGACATTTGTGAAAACTACACATGTTTTGTTTTCAAACAACTGCACAATCTTTAATATTGATCAAAGGGTTGTGAAATTAAATAACCATATTCTATATATTAATGGCTAACAAAAATATAAATATATGGACAATATTTATAATCCTCATATAATTATAGCGTATGAAACATGGCACTTTGTGCTATTTTGCAAGGTTTTAAAAGATAAATTTTGGGTAATGTGCCAATTTTATCGTTAGATTTGTCAAGCTTGTAATGAACTGGTGTATATAATATAGCATTTAATAATACAATGCAGTATAGAGAACACATCATGATATTTTCTAGAAGTGTAACTCCCAGGGAATTAATATATATGAGGCTTCAAAGATGGCTTTCATTTAAGCGTAAAAATGTGTGGTTTAATTTTTTTTAAATAAGTACTACAAATGGTCAGTAAAAAAATCTACTGGACCGATTTGATTCAATTAAAGTATTTTTTTTTACTTCAGCACTAAGTCTTTCTTATGAGCTCAATTTTAATATCATTATACAAGTTGAAATTTTTTAGTTGGGATACCTAATACAAGATTTAAAGGTAATAAATCAAGATATATGCAAAAGGCATATCATATTTATTCAATGTATGATTGATTATTGACATTTTTATTGTACAGCCTCCTCCTTACCCATTCTAGCTATCTGATCTACCCACTTTTATTTAAATTTTAACTTACATGGGTTATTAACACTATGTACTTGTACTCTTTTTCTTTATAGTCGAAGTTTTCTTGTATAGGCACAATATTTATTCATAGACTTTTTTGCTCTAAGTTGATTTTTTCACAGGCAATATTTTTCCAGGACATTCCCTGATTTCGTAAAATTCAAGGACATTTATAAATAATAATAATGCATGTTTATATAGCGCCAGAACCAGGTAACCTTGTTCTGAGGTGCTGTACAGTATTATTATCCCTGCCTCAGACCTGTTTCCACCCAACACATATCTCAGCTCCCAAGGAGCATACAATGCATGCTGCCATTATAGGCGCAAAGTGTTACTCAAACACATAGCCATCGCGTCCTGTCAGGTACTCATTTTATGGATGAGTGAACCAGTCACCACATGACAACATTGCAGCTCCCGGAGATTTGAACCTGCGACCATTCAGTTACGAGTCTTACACTCTAACTAACTGCGCTATTACGGCTCGACGATCTTGAAAATGAATTTGTTATTTTCCAGGATGTGTGGCCGTGGGAACCCTGCATACTACTCACACATCATTTGATCAGTTAATGGCATACTATTATGTCATCACCAGATTAGATATCACATCATAAATATATCATTATATGAATTTCTGTTTGGTAAAATGTCATTATAAATATGATATTACACTGTCAGATAACAAGTGAGTTGCATGATTATGTCACCTATGGCTATGCTTAAGTCAAACATGTACAGCTTTACTCCTTTAGACTGTGTGTGTAGGCGCAGCTCACAGATCTCATACTGAGATAGTCACAGCATATCAAATCTACTACATACATCATTGTTAGATTGTAGACAATACTCAATACTGAGTCAATAGTAAACCCTCCAATTGCATATCGCTTGTTTAAGCATCAGTTGTGTTTTTTTATTATATTCTAACCGACATAAACCAAGTGGCCATCACCGGCTTTCCTCGTTCTAGAATCTAATTAAATTAGACTAGTCTATGTGATAGATCTAGATCAGTAGGTGACGGTCTAGATGGTAAAGCTATAGATCTAGACCAGCGAGTATTACTATTCACGTCTATTCACTATTGGTATAGGACAAAATACGGTAATTCGGCGTCCAACGCTGCTTTATATACACATTAAGGTACACCGTTAGGTGTTATTCACAATGCTTGGATAATTAATCTTTATGTTACCTCGAACTTCAAATGATAATAACATGCCAATTACCTGTTAATCCTAAAACAAAATACAGCATGTACACGGAAAGTCGCTCACTGTGGTCATGCACATCCGGGTTTCGACATCCGGTGAGTTTAGTAGACTGTTCGAGGATTTAAAGATGGCGCCACGTAAATATGTATATTTCACAAGGCGCTTGAATTTATCGGCGTACATAAAGTAATTTTTTTTCTATTACATTTAAGTTGCTATCTTTATGGTATCACAGAACAGATTCCCTTAAATATTCTTGTAGGTGGGAGTGGTCCTCCCCACTTGAAAATGCTTGTATCGTCTGCAAATAGCTCTGCAACTCCTATATCAAATAATTTTATTTTAAATCGACCAGTAATGATTATGACAAAAAGATGTGACCTGTGGCCTAACTCAGTAACTGTAGTATGTCTATAGTTGTTACATGCCATTTTATTGGTTCATCTATATTATAAGTGTAAAATGCCTAAGTTTATAAAATCTATATGTATAATTATATATATATATATATATATATATATATATATATATACGCGATTCATTTATCCACGATCTTGCTCTACAATTGCAACGTAAGTGACAATTATAAACGTATATCCCTCAAAATGTGCCGTTTTTGTTTGTTTCTTTATAACATGCATTAATTTTCATTTCCAAGTCATACTTAATTGTGTCTCAATTGAAACTTAATTACCTGGGGAGACAATAAACATATATATGTCCAAATTGTTACTATAACGCCTAGGCTAGACAACAAATTCACTCACTCACTCAAACATATTAGAAAAGTTCAATAATTAGAGTGGTTCTGTTCCACACTTAATTCCACACTTACGATATGAACCTTGTAAAAGATGAGCAGTACTTTTATATCTCTTTCCACCTCCCCTCTCTCTCTTCTGTTTCTTAATCCATGTTTGACAAGTATAACAATTTACTTTCTTACACGAACATATAAATGTGAAAATGGAGCTTATTACTGCCATGGTCTATGCTAATGTAGAGATTCGCGTTTAAAAAAAAATTATTATTACTTTCTTAATTTCCTGACCCCGGAACTCATAATTTTTTTTCCGTGTTTGATTTTTGCTTCTTCAATGTGATCTTCAGCAAGTCTTTCTGGGCCTGACCAGCAAGATTGACTATGTATATGTTACAGCTGTAGATCGCCGTATTTTTAGAAGAATACTAATTCATAATTGAGTGAATCGATGCACATGCACACACACGAGTTGGCCAGTTTCCAGTGTGATATAGATCTTGTTACTGATAACTTAACAGCTATTGCATACAAACACACACACGCACGTGCGCGCACACAAACATACACCCCTTGCAACTGCTGAAATCTTCTTTTTAAGTATTTTAAATTTGACTGCTGAAAAATATGGGACGATTAATCATGGTCATTGTTTGAGGGAATGAATAGCGAATAAATGAGTGAGTGAGTGTAGTGGAATACATGAGTGTAAGCAGCTGATCAGTATATGGATTTCTATTTGTATTGTAAGGTGTTGTATAAGTGTGTAAAGTAATCAGTTATAATATTGCAATAATTTAATAAATATAATTAATCTAATTACTGATATGAATGGAGTATAATAATAAAATTAATTATATATATATTTTAATATTAAGCCCTGACGCAATCATGTAGGCATACAGTCACCAGTTTCTTGTCACCATGGTAATCTCAATAGTTGATCAGAGAAATTAGTCTCCGTAATTGAACACGTTATGACATCTTTTAACAATGTCTCGATTAAGACCACAACGTCCTGGTGGTCTATCTAACTGATTGTGCGCTGCCCATATAACTCTAGTACCTGGGTTAAAACCCAAACAGGGCTATGTCTGAAGGGTGACTCATACACTTGAAAGTCGTTAGTCTCATTTAGTTTACCGTGTGCGTGAAAGTTTCATATTTTTTTTAATTAGACGTGACCACGACATCCTACTGAAAGGATTGTCCTCAAATGACAACAAACCGTTCTGGAAGTAGGTCAAGGCTAAACGACAAGATTCAGTAGGCGTAGCACCCATCCTCGACAAAGGCACACCCCACACTAGTAGCCAAGCTAAGGCATGCATATTAAATGAACAGTTCGAGTCAGTGTTTGCCAAAGGGGATAATACCACCAATATCCCTGCCCTGGAAGGTGACCAATATCCGGATATACCACGGCTGTCCATTGACGTGCATGGCACGCACAAACTAGCTCAGGGTAAACAAAGCCTCTGGCCCGGACGGACTGCCCAACAGAGTACTTAAAGAACTGGCCAATCAGCTAGCACCAGTACTTACCATACTATTCCAACAATCGATTGAAACCAACACTCTACCGGAGGACTGGCGCAATGCAAATGTGACGCCTATCTTCAAGAAGGGGGATCGCTACAAGGCAGTGAATTATAGACCTGTCTCGCTCACATGTGTTTGTTGCAAACTCCTAGAGCATATAGTATGTTCACATATACATGCTCATTTGGATAAATACAACATCTTAACACACATGCATTCTTCCGTGTTTGATTTTTGCTTCTTCAATGTGATCTTCAGCAAGTCTTTCTGGGCCTGACCAGCAAGATTGACTATGTATATGTTACAGCTGTAGATCGCCGTATTTTTAGAAGAATACTAATCCATAATTGAGTGAATCGATGCACATGCACACACACGAGTTGGCCAGTTTCCAGTGTGATATAGATCTTGTTACTGATAACTTAACAGCTATTGCATACAAACACACACACGCACGTGCGCGCACACAAACATACACCCCTTGCAACTGCTGAAATCTTCTTTTTAAGTATTTTAAATTTGACTGCTGAAAAATATGGGACGATTAATCATGGTCATTGTTTGAGGGAATGAATAGCGAATAAATGAGTGAGTGAGTGTAGTGGAATACATGAGTGTAAGCAGCTGATCAGTATATGGATTTCTATTTGTATTGTAAGGTGTTGTATAAGTGTGTAAAGTAATCAGTTATAATATGGCAATAATTTAATAAATAGAATTAATCTAATTACTGATATGAATGGAGTATAATAATAAAATTAATTATATATATATATATTAATATTAAGCCCTGACGCAATCATGTAGGCATACAGTCACCAGTTTCTTGTCACCATGGTAATCTCAATAGTTGATCAGAGAAATTAGTCTCCGTAATTGAACACGTTATGACATCTTTTAACAAAGTCTCGATTAAGACCACAACGTCCTGGTGGTCTATCTAACTGATTGTGCGCTGCCCATATAACTCTAGTACCTGGGTTAAAACCCAAACAGGGCTATGTCTGAAGGGTGACTCATACACTTGAAAGTCGTTAGTCTCATTTAGTTTACCGTGTGCGTGAAAGTTTCATATTATTTTTTTAATTAGACGTGACCACGACATCCTACTGAAAGGATTGTCCTCAAATGACAACAAACCGTTCTGGAAGTACGTCAAGGCTAAACGACAAGATTCAGTAGGCGTAGCACCCATCCTCGACAAAGGCACACCCCACACTAGTAGCCAAGCTAAGGCATGCATATTAAATGAACAGTTCGAGTCAGTGTTTACCAAAGGGGATAATACCACCAATATCCCTGCCCTGGAAGGTGACCAATATCCGGATATACCACGGCTGTCCATTGACGTGCATGGCACGCACAAACTAGCTCAGGGTAAACAAAGCCTCTGGCCCGGACGGACTGCCCAACAGAGTACTTAAAGAACTGGCCAATCAGCTAGCACCAGTACTTACCATACTATTCCAACAATCGATTGAAACCAACACTCTACCGGAGGACTGGCGCAATGCAAATGTGACGCCTATCTTCAAGAAGGGGGATCGCTACAAGGCAGTGAATTATAGACCTGTCTCGCTCACATGTGTTTGTTGCAAACTCCTAGAGCATATAGTATGTTCCCATATACATGCTCATTTGGATAAATACAACATCTTAACACACATGCAGCATGGATTTAGAAAACGTCACTCATGTGAATCACAGCTAATAATCACTCTTCGTGACCTTATGTCATATTTTGATAAGAAGATTGCAGTCGATGTCGCCATTTTAGACCTAAGCAAAGCCTTCGACACTGTCCCACATGACAAACTACTCCATAAAATCTCCCATTATGGGGTTAATGGGGACCTACATAGCTGGATCAGTAACTTCCTCACATCACGCCACCAGAGAGTCGTAGTCAATGGTGAGCATTCAGATAACATATACGTGGCGTCTGGCGTTCCCCCAGGGGACCGTTCTAGGTCCACTGCTAGTTTTACTCTTCATAAACGACCTACCATCTGTCGTCAAATCTCAGGTACGACTCTTTGCCGATGATTGGCTTATTTACAGACCCATCATGGACTCGAGGGACCAATACTTATTGGATCAAGATCTTGCAGCCCTCTCCCAATGGGCTGACACCTGGGGTATGAAATATAACCCACAGAAATGCTTTATCATGACAATAGCTAACAACAAGAAGCCACCTCAACACTTCTATAGTCTATGTGGATCCATTTTAAAGTCCATGATACTCAATACCCGGGAATCACAATATCAGACGACCTTAGATGGGAGCGACATATTGCAACAACAGCTAAGACAAACCGAATGATCGTTTTTTTACGACGCAACTTAAAGTAGATGTCGGGAACTAGCATACTGATCACACTGAGCACACTGATCACATCACGGGTCGAGTACGGCGCAGTGGTATGGGATCCACATTTAGCCAAAGACACTCAATTAGTTGAAACGGTCCAACGGAAGTGTGCTAGATTGGTTTCAAACAACTATAAACGTACTGCTAGTGTGACTGATATGATCAATAAACTAGTTACTAGGCTGGGAATCACTGGAATCCAGACGGGAGAAAGCACGATTCAATCTAATGAACAAGATAGTTGGCGGCAGGGTGGCGATACCACTAGAGGAGTACATCACACGAGGTAGCACAAGGACGAGGTCAGTTAATAATGATAAGTTTAAACTGTATGCAGCACGAACTCTGGCCTTTAAGAACTCATTGTTTCCACGAACAATACCTGTGTGGAACAAAACCCCAAACTCAATAATTTCTGACCTTGATAAAGACAGAGGTCAGATAGTCAACATCTTGGACTAAGTAAGCTGCATGCGCACAACCACCCCGGGGAAAAGTTATACTCGTGAAGAGTTTCAACTCGTACTCAACCAGAACCACGTGAACCTATCAACTGGCTTCTAGAATATCCTTTATGTCATCGAACATAACTCGAATGGTCATTGAACTCGCTGTTCAGTGGTCGATGTAGCGGCCATGTATGACTTGTATTATCACCCAATCAAAGCCTGTTTATATTTAAGCTCTCTGACCCAATTATATGATTCTTTAACTCTGGACTAGTCACTAGAGGTTATTTTATATTTCTGTCCACAGCAGGCGTCAACCGCATTAGTAAATGTGAACTGATGGCATATTTGTTTGCTAAAGCCAGTAAAGGGTACATTTAACCATAGAACTATTATACTATAGATTTAATTAACTTCTGTAGAGTCTAGATCTAACTATACGCCAAATTAGGCTAATTATAATACGGTACCAAAAGCCTCAAAAGGCAAAACTTTCATGACAAGACAACTCAATAAGTCAATTCACAACTCCGTCAACTGTCATCGTTTCAAGTGTTTTGATAACATTTGTAATTTTTGTTACTTGATTTTCTTGATTATTTTTAGTAATAATTAATTGTGCTCTATGTCACTATGAGGACATTTTCTATCCAGATTTAAATACAAGTAAACAGGTACAAGCTTTTAAATCGTAGTTATTGATTAGACTAATAATATTAGTATTAAAAGGAAGTTGTTGCGTAACCTGTTCGCTGCTGCTAAAGGTCTGAGCACTCGTGTGCCAAATGTGGGTTTTTCTGGTGCTCGGACAAGGATATAAAGATCCGAGCACTCTGCGACAACCATATGTCCTGAAGTACATCATGCATGAAATTAACAAACCCCCTATAAGAGGCTGTGCCCTACAGTGACAGCCTGGGGTGTGTACAGATTCAGGAGCCAGCATTAAGTGTTCAGCGCTATCAGGAGCCAGCACATGCACATTGAGTGCTCGGACCTTTAGCAACAGCGAACAGGTTTCCGATGCTCGGATATGCTACCACTTCGTAGTATTAATATTATTTCTCTGGTTGGGCATAGAATAATTAATTGGTTAAAATGTTCTTAATTCTCCAGTATCATATGCTTATATTAGGTAATTGAGTAATATTCTAGGAATGGAGAAGCAGATGAATTCCATGTGTAACTGTAAGGCCTGTTGTTATCAAACAAGAAATATAGGACTTATTCTGAATTACATAAGAGGGAACATATAATGTCAGTTTTGTTCCAGTGGCTTCATGTACCATTTAGATCACTGTACAAGATCATGTTTCACCCATCAAAAGTACTGAGTGAAACAGCACCACTGTATCTGAGCAATCTGATCCCAAAGTATATATACTAGTGAGACTGCTGTTATCTGAGTCTTGTTCACTTTTGAGTCAAAAGTTTTGATAGTACCAAAAAGCCACACAGCAATGTACCGAGAATATCCTAGAAGTTAATTAGTACAAAGACAGTGTATAGCTAGGTTACCACATCCATGTAATATAAATGGTACTACTCATGCACATATATAGATAGATAGATAGAAGACCATTTTTTGTCACTAACTTGTCCTTTTTATCACCAATATCTTAATTGGATTGCTGCAATTATCTCTTCTCAGCCACATCATGATAATGACAACATTTCTCAGAGTTATTTGACGCTATTTATTCATAAAGTGCTGCGAATCCTGAATATCATTCCCTAAGTTATTTATTATTGTTTAAAAAATTATAATCACCATAAAACCTGTATGTATATGGTGATGTCTAAACTGATATTTTAGGTGAATTTTGGCAGCAATAAAGTTTGAGGCGTAAAGAAGCACAACACAGATGACATTACATTACATAAACCACTCTGCCATGATCTGATAACTGTATAGTCGGATTGAGCCAGTTGGCTTTCTGTGCAGTAGTCCAGGAACTTTATCATTTGAAACCACATCCTCAGCTTAGACAAATCATTAAGGTTTATTATATTAATTGAAACAATAGCTCCATATTTTTAAACAAGAATTTTAAAACTGATGAAAATGTTCAATACTTAAATGAGTTTCATTAAACAAGTTTAGAATTGAAAAAGACTATAATATGATAATCATACTTGGAAAGTGTGTGTCTGTGAGTGTGTGTGTGTGTGTAGGTATTTGATGTTGTGAAGCCAGAATGACCCGTTTCCTTCACAACTCACAGTAGAGAAATGATGAACAGTTGAGCCAGAATTATCTTATGTTATCAACTAACTGGTTACCTTTTACATCATAAAAGATTATCTAATATCCTACTTCAGTATTTAATTGTGGTAGTAATACTATTTAACATAATCAGTTGTCAGTAATGAAGAATTAATGCACCTAAAGTTTCAGCCAGGAAATTATTCCCTGAATTTTCAAATAGTTCTCAACACTTCTCAACATAAATTTTGGGTAGGATTCAAACTAGTGAATTTTACAACCCAAAACACCCAGTTGTAATCACCTTCATGTATTTTAGGTATGGATTAACCATAGGTTCTCTGGGTTATGAATCCGATCAGTTTTTCAAGTCACCATTATTTATGTGTCTTTATCAATCTGTTCTACCAAAAGTTTTTTTAGAGTATTTTATCACTGTTACCTTTTAGGCAGCAGTGTGTGTTACAGGGCTTTCACTGGAGATGGATGCAACAGGCGTCAAGGAGAAAACAGCAGGATTCCAGTAAGTTCAATACATTTAGCATGCGTTTTTCTTTGAAATACCGGTTCCATTTTCTCAAAGGGAAGTTAGACAGTTTGGATATGTATGACATCTTACTTGGGGATTGTTTATATGTATGTTTTCTTGTACTGTAGTTATAGGTATATTTATTATTTAAATGTCCGTCTTATTTGTGTTTATCATCTTTCTATCCCTCCCACCCTCTCATACACATACCCAAAGAGACACACACATATAGTGAAACAAATATGCTCTAATACATGTATATGCACACAATTTCACTACTGAGTGTGCAACACTGGGGCACAATAAATGCAGGAGTGATTTCCAACAATATATAGGAACTAGTAAGATGAGAAAAGTTATTATTCCAAGTTCACTGTCTTGATGAGTGTTCATGCTGATGTAATTAAGATTTTGGTTTTCTTTGCTATGCCTTTTTATGCATTGCTTAAAATTAAATGCTTGCATGTATGCATGCATGCATGCCTATGCACATTTATGCATGTTCAAGCTTGTACTTTGACACACACATATGCATGCACACACGCGCACACACACACACACTCACACACACACACACCCACAACATTTTAATGCTCTCAATAAATGATGCTATATTTCAGATTTTCAATATACTTACAGCCAATATTATGCTGACTGTCTTATTCTATTTGACCAGAGTCCTGTGTTCTCTCTGTATCTGATGAAGTCCAGTCTGCTGTCAGCTGTTTACACCCCGTACTAGCTTTAGAGAGTACTATAATAACACATGGCATGCCACACCCTCAAAATGTCCAGTAAGGCGTAGTAAACTATCAGCACTCTGCTATTTATTATTTTCACATCTCATTTCAATAAAAGATTAATATTACAAATACCATACAGATGAACCTGTCTAAACCAGCAATCCATGGATTGATTAATAAAACCTGGTTTAGAAAGTTAGCCAGGTTATTTAAATAGCCAGTCCGATGTTGATACGCAGTTCATGTAGACTCAATGTCTGAAAGATTAGTGTAAAAGAAAATGGGAATTATTATGACAAATGAATCCGACAAATACTCTTCACACATCTATATTATATTTTGAATCAGTCCTTTATGACATATTGTTTAGTACACACTTTTTCTTGAGAGTAATTATGTTAAATTGTATATATATCATTTGTATCCAGCAGATTTGTTCATGGGTACCAAATTCAATTAATGGTGTCTTTGTTTGCACAACACACAAAGTCAAACTAATTGTCAACTGTGTGGACACTGTTTCTTGTTAGAACTACACGTACCCGACAGGATATGTTGATTACATCAGAAACGTTGTGGAAAATTGGTATATTCAGTGAATTATAAAAAAAACCCAGTGATTTAGATGGTGGAAAGTTCAAAACAACAAGCAGGGCCAATTTGGACAAGATGTCAAGGTTTACAGGAAATGGTTTAGACAGTTTCATCTGTATTACTATATGGATATAGTGGATTTATCATGTATTAAGGGCCAAAAATATATGCTACGGGTAGGCATACATTGATGAGGAAAAATTGTTAATTTGTTTCGTTTCTTTCTGTGAGGTGATCATTTAGAGCTCAATATAGAACTATATTTGCACAAATCCATGCTTTTATACTGCAAATTCACCACTAAACCATCAAAATAATTTTTTCCCATTGTTGGTGAATGTCTGTTTACATCGATGTTTTGTTTTTAGCTTAATCCTTGAACCATTTCATTTTAGCTTTAGGTCGTTGCAAAAATTGTTTGCTTATAACATTATCATCAGTAAGGAAAAACCATGAACATAAACTCAAAGTTTCTTCACAGATAGGAAAAGGTCTTTATATGTCGATGATCTTGGTGTTGAAAAGAAATAAAATGTTTTACATTAAAGCAATGCTTAAAAGAACGTAGGAAACCACTGAAAATATGTGCTATCATCTTCAGCAATGGTCTTCTGTGTTTACTGCGGTTTATGGATGTGTAAGTTGATATATCATCTAGGCACTTATAAAAAAATAAACAGAACCCCCCCTCCCCCTCTGTTTATTTTGGTGGTTTGAGTTGGTCCTGATAAATGTAGTTCATCAATATGTCGTACTTAACCTAAAATAACTGTTGACATACCAGTAGGTAAGTTGTGAGTCTATTTTTGTATTTTAAGTTATTCCACTGTGCTATATATTTAAGTTTGATTAAGCGAATTAGGCATTAAAACGATAATAATTATATATGTAGACAATGGTATATGAGATTACTGTAATTGACATTAACCACACGTACAGTTCCTAATTTTCTATCATGTTTTTGTCTTCTTTAGAACTGCCTTAGAAGTAGAGCAGATTGTCAGAAGCTATGGTTGTGTTCCTGCTACTGTGGCTATTATTAGTGGTAAATTGTGTGTTGGTAAGTGATCACTGAAAACTGTTCTTAAGGTAAATGATTGAGCACAATGATTATCCAAGTAGAAGACTGAACCATCAGGATGTTGTCCCAATTTCATTTCCATGAACTTGTAATAAATGAGTTTGTCTGCGTAGTTGATTCACTTGTAATGAACTGAATGGCTGAAACAACAATCAATCACTGCTCATTCATGAATTGTGGTCACCCGTCTGAGATATAAATATTTGGTAGTCACAGACAAGTTGATAGTTTTATGCAAGAATCTCAAAAAGAAAAGAACCCCCAACATTAGAGTTTTAATCTTTTATGTGCCAGATGCTTTACCACTTACACCACATGTGCTCAGAGTGCTTAAGTAAACTTATGTCTTTTGGTGTTCTTAAAATTATTTGGTGGCACCTTTCAATAGAAAGAAACTACAGGCAGTCATCTTAAAATGTTCAGCTTTTAGATGTATGATAGTTCTTTTGGACATTTGCCATGCAGAAATTTATAAGTAAGTCAGTTCAGTTATTTGTTATATTTAATCATGCATATTATTACAAAAGTAGTTTAATTTATATATTTCTTAAATAGTTATGGTTTAAACTCTACTATGTTACTCAATATTATGGTAAAATTATATATAAACAAATATTAAATGTTTTCATTTGTGGATGAAAACAATGATGTGCTATATAGTTAATCATGTTATCCCACAAAAGCTCCCCATAATACATTATTTACAAATAACTGTGGGGTGACTCCATGGCTTAACTGGTAGCATGGTTGTCCACAAAACTGTAGCACCTGGGTTCAGATCCCATCTTGGCTATATCTGAATAATGTTTCATATTTCACTACACATTACCTATAGAATATGATCTTGGAAATCAGCAACATAATCTTGTATTATGTCTTTTATTAAACCCTGGAACAGCAGAATGATTGGTATGAATTCTGCTTCTTATTGTCACAGCAATTTACTTGATAATAATTATATTGTATCTTTGCTTTTTCCAACATCATCTTTGAGAGAGAGAGAGAGGGGGAGCGAATGTGTGCGTGTGTATTCACAATAATTATACATTCTTTTCAAGTAGGTGTTGCCGTGGTTAATTGTACATGAAAAGATAGTACAAATAAATACAATTTTTATGCAAATAACTAGTGATACATCTTTTTATGTGGTTTAGTTGCCTCACATTGATACCCACACAGGCTAGTTTTATGTAAGGGTTAATAACAGCCTAGCAACATTTTACAAAACAATTTCACATATTAATTATTTTTTTCAAAAGTCATTTAAATTGTGCTTTAGATGATTTTATTTGATTGATTCAACCCTGATATTGTAATATCATTTTATAGATCATTGTTAAGACATTCAATCATTGATAAGTATTGATTGATTTGGGACAGTTTCTCATCATACAGTATTTTCATACTTGTTTGTTGGAGCTTTAACCTGAGCTGATGTAATCCACTTCTCCATACATAGATAGATAGATAGACCAACAGACAGACAGACAGAGAGAGAGAGAGAGAGAGAGAGAGAGAGAGCACTAAACTATGAGAGCTTTAAAAGAAACAAGTAAAAGAACACACTGTGTTGAGGCACTAACAATATGTACTGTTTGTTGATCAACAAATGTCCTATAAGATTATATAGGGTGCCTCTGGGGTCTAGTTGGTTGCGTGTTGGACCACAGATCACTACCACCTTAGTTCAAATCTTGGTGTAGACATATCTGAAGGGTGTTTCATCTTTGACTTAGCTTCATTACCTTTGGAGGTCGCTCGGCCCATTTAGCCTAATGGGGGGAAAAAGTGTAAATCAGCAGCGATCATCTAGAAAATTATATAATAAACATGGATCTTAGATATCTTTATTTTCAATGTGTTTTTAAAAATATGTTAATATATTTCTAGGTATATCATCTTCACAGATAGAATGGCTTGGGTCTGGAGCCAAAGCCATCAAAGCCTCTAGAAGAGACCTAAGTTTTTTAATATCTCAGGTATAACATGTATATCTTTAAGACAATAATGGTTAGTAGTCCAGATTCAGTACTTCACAGGATATAATTGCCCCTATTTACTGCCATTCCAGGCTGTTAGCTGATACACAATGATCACTTCCATGGAAAGCAGACTGTTTCATTCTAAAATTTGTTCTGAAGTGCTTAATCTATCAAAGTAATCTATGAAAGATGGTGAGAAATATATGTGTTTTTATACATCCATGAATGAAAACACATTTTATCATAATGTGTTGTTGTTAAATGTGTATTGTAAAAACAAATGGCAATATATATATATATATATATATATATATAAAACCAGAATATATTGAAGTATGTATCATGTTATTATAATATAGTTGTCTATTTGACAGGGTTTACATGGAGGTACCACAGTCTCAGCTACAATGATAGCCGCTTATTTAGCAGGCATTTCTCTGTTTGCTACGGGAGGTATTGGGGGAGTACACAAGGATGTCAATAACAGTAAGCCTAGTGACGTTGTTTAAAAAAAATTCACGATTAAATTATTACAGTTTCTATTAAGTGCACCCTCTGTTTAATGAAGTCAACCGGTAACTATGTACTTACAGACTGTTGCTAAAATCTTGACAATAGTAGGTACTAACTAGCAAAGTAAATACTCACCTAGAATGATAAATAGATAATATCGATCTGTATATAGTTATAGCTGATGAATGAAGAATTTATGTATTTTATTTAGTAACTAAATGTCTGATTCAGCTATACAGGGTGTCTCCATGGCAGACATGCTTACACCATTGTCCACGATTATTCAGGTCTAGGGTTTACTTGTAGCCCATTTTTGTGAAAGGTGTTCAGTCTTTTGCGTTACATTTGAAGATTGCTCTATTCATGTACAGAGAATTGGCTAATAAAACATTTCCAATCACCGTACATATTCATAAAGATCTTTTCTCGGAGAGTCTGGATTTGGGTAAACCACCATACTGCATTACAGCAGTACAAATGCTACATCTTACAATTGCAAGTATGGGTAAGATTAGAACCCGTAACTGCAATGCTTGGAGTGCAATGCTCTAGCCACTTTTTTTTATCAGAATGCTGATTAGAGTAGATTATACTAGACCAGACATGGGGTCAATTCCATTTCGTCAGTTCCAATTCCAGTCAATTCCGTTTCGTTAATTACACGTCAAATTTATCAGTTCCAAATGTATCGATTCCAATTCCATTTTTTACCACCCTTTTTTACCTACTACTGTTTACCAAGTACCTACTCCAGGTACCTACTTGGAATACCTACTCCGAGTAGGTTATATTCCAAGTAGGATTGTCATGTAAGAAATATTTATTTCTGAATTAAAAAATTAAATGGTAAATTAATGTGTGGATTAAATTTGTTTGTAGGAAACTTCAATTCCAATTCAAAATTTATTAATTCCATTTATAAAAAAAAAAAATGGAATTGGATTTGCCCATCAATTCCTATTCTGGAATTGAATTGACCCCATGTCTGTACTAGACTGAATTATCCATTTAATGAATCAGTTAATATTTAATGCCACCCTTTTAAAATATTGACCAAGATACATACATTTATAATTATTTAATATAATTATTATGCTCTGAGACATCCTAGTTTTCAACTTTCCCTTGTCTAACCAATGATTTAAAAACAGATCCAGATATTTATAGTCTGACGTAAATGTGTACTTTTTTGTTTTATAGCTTTCGATATCAGTGCTGATCTCAGGGAGTTGGGAAGAACACCAGTTGCTGTTGTATCAGCTGGCATTAAATCTATTCTTGACATTCCCAGAACATTAGAATATCTTGTGAGTACTACTATTACTGAGGGAAGCTTTCCTTGTTGTCTACATTACCTTAAGTACAAAGCTTAGTTTTTATTTATATGTTCTAATAGATGCTATTACCGTAACTCAGGCTCTGAAATAAATGCTAGCTCATTAGCCCCGGGCCAATATAAATACTTGTGGGCTAGAATATATAAAGGGTATCTTTGGAGAATATTGTGATTAACTGAAGAAGTTTCACAAGAAGCTGGTGTTATTTATGGTTGCAGTTGATTTTCTGGGTTGTGCTGGCATACAAAACGACCGCGTCTGAAGCACTGTAATTGCCTGCTTCACAACCTTTTTACATATTTTAGCCAATGACGAAGCATCTTATGAAGCAACTAAGGGACCTACTACCAGTACCCATACCCCCCTACCATAGCCTCGCTGCGCTGACCTGTGCAGTGCTTGTTACACTCACTTGCTAACTTTTGGACTAGTGAAACTTCACAGGGGCTAATAGATTTCACAGTCCATTAGACACACACACACACACATATATATATATATATATACTCAATATAGTACTGTGTACTATTTATGTTCAAAGTAAGAATGTCAGAGGAGAGTTTAAATGTTTCATATTAAAGAAGATGCATGCTTAATGCTACTATTGTGTGTAGCTGATATAGAAATGCTGATATATTGCTGACAAAGTTTAAATAATAATGAAATAAAACAAACAATGCATCCTAGCAGTTAGTAGAATACAAGTCCAAAATGTAGGTTTTTTTAATATTTTGTTTTCATATATTTATTGTGTATCCCCTATGCAATTGCATTTATAGGGTTTACACATACATTATTTTTACAGTAATAGTTATTTCATATACTGGTATATCAATGTATATATATATTTTATGTAAGTAATATTGTTATTTCAGAATAATCATTTCATTACATAAATTGCTGAGTGCTACAAATGAATCTTTCTACAATGTTAAATGTTTGTATGTTTTCTTGCTCAGTTAATTGATGATTTCCTCGTAACATTATATTTACAAGAGTATGATGATTTTCAATGTCCTTGCCATGGCCCGCCATTATTTCCCATATGTCGATCATCATTTCCAGTCTGGTGCCTGTGTTTAACAGATAATGTGTCACAGTTTCTAGATGGATAGGACAGTTAGTACAATATGGTGAATTTATTATAGCAAAGCTGTGTAGTTGTTGCTTTAGGAGGCGTAATCATAGTTTGATTGATGTGTGGTTGATGGATGATTTTCCTTTACTGATATATTGAATTCTGGTTGGAAGCAGTTTTTTCTTCAAATACATTTAAAAGGTATTCAGGCTGTCACATTTCTTTACATCTTCCAGTTCATTCCAGACTGGAACTGTTATGGGGAAGAAGGGAGATTTTGAAATTTCTTTGTTGTGTTTGTTTTGTTAGATAGTTATTGCTGTGTCTGGTTGAGTATGTGGAATAGTGTCGAAATATGTTTTTGGGATTGTTGTATTATTTCCAGATAATTTGGAGTAAGATGGCATCTCATTCTGTAGAATTGTAACAGACGATAGCATTTTCATCAAACTTCAAGTGTCGACCATCCTACTTTCCTAAGGAGAGATGAAATAGGCATTCAGTTAAAAGCCCTTGTACATATGCGATCGCAGCCCTATGTTGCAATCCTTCCAACAGCTCCTTTGGATGTTGGTTGCAACTGTCATATATCACACACCCATAATATAGATTTAGCCTGATGTGGTATTTGTAGATATATTCAACACATGTACTTGGTAGGGTTAGGCTCGCTTTCCATATGAGTCCAATGTTTTTGTTTGCTTTGGAAATGAGATGTGTCGCATAAGATTCCCAACTCATCTTCTCATCAAAGTGTAATCCAAGTTGGGGATAGGTGCTTACTCTCTCCAGTTCAGTGTTGTTCGGGTACAGACTTCCATAGTTGTTTGTGTTTTATTTGAGATTATCATATATTTAGTTTTTGTTTCATTAAATGAGATATGCCACTTTATTTCCCAAGTATGTAGTTTCTGTATAGATCTCGGTTAAGAGCATCTGTTACGTTGACGTTCGGTTGGAGATTTGCCATCAGGACAGCATCATCTGCATAGAGATGGATCTCAGTTTCGATTGTGTCCACTATTGTCATTTGCATAAATTAGAAAGAAATGGGGACCAAGGATGTACTCCTGTAGAATGCCGGCTGTGATATTGTTCCATTCAGAGTGTTTTCCATCTGTGATGACTTTGATCTTTCGGTTGTGTAAATAGTCCTTTATAAAGCATAGTAATGGGCCATATCTTCCATACTTTTTCAGCTTGGCTAGTAGACCACTATGCCATATACGAGCAAATGCACGTGATTGATCCAGAAAAAAACATACAAGTGTCTTCTCCTTCATCTAGATTCCGATGTATTTTGTTTACTATGCACAGTAACTGGTTTGGTTTATTGTTGAGTCTCCTTTCAGACAGACTGAATTTCTCCATGTGACGATTCTGTGGCTTTTACAATAACAATACAATCTGTTAAATACAATACGTTCAAAAACTTTAGATACTGTTGATAGAAGAGATATTGGCCTGTACCAGTAGTTGGTTTTGGTGTCTTTTGGTCCCTTTTTATAAATCGGAGTTACTTTTGCTCTCTTCCGACAATCAGGGAAGATCTGTTTATTGAGGCACATATTGAATAGTTTAGTCAGAGATGGAATTATAGCATAACAGATAAGTTCGAGCAAATCATTACTTATCCCCTCCAGTCCGATCGCCTTATATGTTTTGAACTGTCACACCACTGTAAGGACTTCTCCATCTGTTGTCTGTATGTTTGTCAGGATACTTTCATTCGTCATTCACTCCAGCATGGTGTCATCTACTCGCTCGGTTGCTTGGGACTGGCATGCAAAGTAATTGGCCATGAGATTTCCCCTTTCTTCAATTCATTTGCTTCACTATATTCCAATATTGTCTTGATGTAGTGGTTTCACTGATACATTATAATCTCTAAGTTGTGTTCTCTACACAAAGTTGTTCCGATTTTATCAAGTTTGAAGTTGGTGTTTGATATTATTCCCTGGTCACCGGTACCCAGACTTTGAATATTCACATGACATATTCCAATGTTCTTGTATGATGTGTGTGGTCCTGGATTTAGCTCCCAATCTCCATACATAAACAGCAATAGTGAACAACAAACATCCATTGTGTTTAAATGTTTCTATGCAGTACACAGACCAGACATAAACTGATTCAGTCATGGTTGTTTGTTGGTTGACAAAGGGTATAGCATTGTATACATATATCATTGAATGTTAATTTGTATATTAGAATATGTGGAAACACACAGAGAAACTTGAGATATCAATGTTCTTGGTTATATGATAGAATTTTTCATCCAGAATATATTATCATGGTTCTATCACACTGTCTTAATAGCTATATCAATGTCTTTGATCAGTTCATCCTTCCTTGAGATTTCCACAGGTCTTCCATCAGGATGGTGCTTTATGTATATCCTACCATTTATATAAATGTGGTCGGGACATGTTTTCAATTTGCTTTTAGCATGACATATTTCTAGCTTCTTTCTGTATGTATATATGGTCACAGTAAACAAGATATCACCTGGAAAAGGTAAAAATGGACTTCTTAACATTTAGAAGCATGAGGTGCATATCAAAACATGATGACACCTGTGATAGTGCCGCTTATTGAAAAGAATACCGCCAATATCTCATTTCTTGTCACAACTGTCAAAAGTCAACATGCAAAAATTGATATGTTGGAGGCTGAACTAGAAACTATGCAACAGCAGTTCACGAGATAAACCTTGATCATTAGTGGCATAAAGAAGTAAACGAATGAAAACGTACAGAATCTGGTGACAAAACTGTGCCAAGAAAATCTCCAAGTCAATCTGCAGCCAATGGACGTTGATAGTGTTGTAAAACTGAGAGAGAAAAAGAATGTAGGATGACGGTGACAAGATAATAAATTGGTGTTTTTTATCTTATGGTGAATGTAATTTTATTTCTCCAGGAGACTGAGGGAGTTGGCGTTTATACTTACGGACCAACTACTGACTTTCCATCATTTTTCACCAGAAAAAGTGGCTGCCACTCACCATACAACATTGAAACACCACTAGATGCTGCTAAAATAATTGGTATTTACCTTTTGATGGTCTACCACTGAATATCTCTCATTCTCTCTCACTCACTCCTCTCTCTCTCTCTCTCTCTCTCTCTCTCTGTGTGTTGTTGTTGTTTTGTATGTGCATGGATCTGTGTATACCCTACCCACCTCTCTAAACTAATCAATATATTTCCATGTATTCCATGTATCCAGCTATGGGTCACAAGTTACAGCTAACCAGTGGTAATTTGATTGCTGTCCCTGTTCCTACAGAACATGAAGCTGATCCAGAGAGTATGAAGACAGCAATACATAAGGCAACACATGAAGCCAAGTACAGTGATGGTTATATTGAAATATATGTGCTAAACAGCTAACCATAGGAGTTATTTATTAAATAAACTATCAATAGAATTTATTCCTAGTAAAAGTGAAAGCAATTCTGTAAATTTCAGTTAGTGTATAATAACAGGCCATTACGTTAACCTTTTTTTGGGCCCCAAATTCCACTTGCCCTGATCCAAAGTTCACTTGGACCATATTTTTTGCACCATTTTTTTGCAAATTGTTTTAGATATTAACAAGTATTTATTCATGTATAACATATAAGACAAATATTATGACCTATGCAAAAGAACAGATTTGCTAAGTGACGGATAGACCTACGGCTGACAGGCCACCAGTTGAAAAGTAAACAAAGATCGTGCCTTTGAAGCCTGATGTTCGCTGTGGGTTGAGTGTTAATTTTATTGCTAAATGATAGGAAATCTGCCACTTGCCTGGCAGTTATATTTTGAGCACACCTGAGTGACTTATCTCATGCAACACATTAATTTGCTTTTAAGAGAATCATTTCTATTGACAGATCACAAGGGATCTATGGTAAACAAGTGACTCCATTTATTCTAAAACGAGTCAATGAGCTGATGAGTGGTTGCTCACTAAAAACAAGTATCCTTTATTTGTTTAATAACAATTGAAATAATCATATTTAGCAAACTTATATAAATAAAAATAATGTTTTCTGATCAGTGTTATTATTATATCTTTTACAGCAGTTATTCATCACTGAATGGGAAATTATTTGCATAACATAACACAAAATATAGATTTAATCATTGTTATGGATTGCATATATCTTTTGTAAAAATATTAAGCAATGTCTGATATTTGGGTGTCTTTTAGCCAGCAAGAAAAGTCAACTGGTATTTAAAAGAAACATGTTCTGTTCTTCATTTTGTAAATGACTGGAACAGTTTTAAACTAAGAAATATTTGCCAATTTAAACCATATTTCTGTTTCGTATTAAAATTATTTCATTCATTAAAGTATTATTGAATGAAATTTATATGGTAAGGTAATTAATTTGTATCTAATTAATGTATCATTAATTTTCACATTCTCTATCATAATTAATTTTTAAATCACAAAATGGCATAATTTAAAAACAAATCTGAATTAATGTAGTTGTGGAAGCATTTCCACTGTTGCACATAGCTTGGCATAGACGTTTGTTAAGTCCTTTGTTTGTTTTTTGTTGTTTCATAAGTTGGATGTTTATGATTCCGTGCTGGTGTGATAAATGTTGATTAGGAATAATCAATGGCTATATGGGTATGGCAATCAAGGCTGGCTGAAATACTACATAAAGTGATTGATGATTGAATAGAAATGTTTTAGCTCCAGAAATTATTGCCTTAATATAATGTGAATGTTTGAATGCTGCAGCACGAAGTTGGAATGGCTAGCGAGCATAAGAGACACATGGCAGTTAATATATTTATGTGTGAAATCAACCCCAATGATAAGATGTTGTTATATCATATTCTGTCATATACATGGTACATTGTATTATCAGTTTGATTGTTTCCTTAATTTATTAAAGATATTGCTTTGATCAAGAATAATGCCATGGTAGCCAGTCAAATAGCTGTTGCTCTGTCGGGTCTACAGAAAGGTCGTGCTCATCAAGGTCAAAGCGCAAGGTCATTTTCCACAACCAGTAGATATTACAACAAAAACCAGAGAGATCATCATACTCAGCAAGTGGTAGGCTTGATATTTGCTTTTTGCTTCCTTACTAACATTTTCAATTATATATGTCATCTCTAGCTGTAGTAAAAACTGACTGACAATTTTACAATTCTATTTCAAGGTTGTGATTGGAGGCATAAACATTGATATTACAGCATCATTCTGTGATTCTCATGTCTTGGTAAATATACTGGTACACTACATTTGGGCAACAAGTGCTAGCAAGTCAATGGTCATTTCACATACGTACACATATATAAAATAATGGAAATGCAAGCACACACACACACACTCTCTCTTTCTTGGAAATATCTCAACTTTGCTCCATTTTCTTGATCATTAAGCCAAATGGTGACACATATCCAGGCAGTATAAGACAGTCACTAGGTGGTGTGGGACGTAACATAGCTGATGGATTAGCTAGACTTGGTCAGAATACAGTTTTATTGTCAACCATTGGACACGATTCATACAGCAATTTGTTAGAGGTGGAGTGTTCACATATGGTAAGCCAAAAAAGGCCTTTCTTTTGTGTACACACACACACAATTTCCATACTTTAATTAATTATCAGATTCACCAACATTTAATCTTTTTTTACTAGGACTTGTCTCATACCCTAAGATGCAATGACTACAGCAGTGCCATATACTGTGCCATTCTGAATCATGAAGGAGCACTGATTAATGGGATTAGTGATTTTGATATTCACAAGAAGATTGACAGAGATTATGTTAGTATAATTGTATTAAAAGCTTATAATAACTTCATATGATTAATATGTATCAATTCTGATGCCTAATAATTAATCTCCTTTCAGTGTTACCAGCAACAAAACAAAATTCGTTCTAGCTGTTAATTGTAGAGTAACTCTAAAATGCATTTTGTTCTCGAAATTAAAATACGATTTAAGCAATAAGATAACTATATGATTTTCATTGTGAGTTAAAACTCTAAATGAAGATATAATAGCAGCTGTAACATAATTCAATGATTAATATTAAACAGTAATGTCAACATCACAGGATTCTCATCTTATGCCCTATTCCACACAATACTAGATACATGTATAGGAATATCAGCAGTGTGGTAAGAATATTTTTACTGGCTTGAATATATTAATTTTTTTCAGTATGCTGACTTTTAAGTGTTTTGATCCTGTTTTGATATGTTCTGTTTATTGTTTGGTGAGCTGAGTCAGATGCTTGGTCAGGATAGTGGCTGTTTAGCTGTACTTTTGTACATAAGGACACATTCAGGATTAACTGAAATTCTAGGCGGTAGTTAGCATCTTTTCACAGTGTTCCTTGATGAACAGAAACATGTCAACCAATCTTATGAATCTAAGCTGTTGGTGGATTTGGAAATGTTTCTTCATTGATTGAACGATATAACGTTCATGGGAATTATAAGTAATGGATTGAAATATTTGTGGTTTATAAGCTAATCCTGCAATAGCTGAATGTGTCCTGTAATATTTTTTTCTTTTAAACCAGTGTATTTGGTAGCATTGCTTTAAGTTTAACTGTTAAAACCAATAATCCAAGATATAATTTAGAACTATTTTTACAACAGTATTCTCATACAATATTCTATGCTTTAGCCAACTAACCTTAGCTACTGATATTTATGTGTTTGTTTCCATTTCCTGGAGTTTTGTTTTCTGGAATGGAGCATCTTTCTGTGTTATGGTGTCTCTTATCATGTAAGGCTAGATGGTACCTAAATAATCTTTCCATCTGCATATAATATTTTATATCATAATTTATGAGTCGGTGTATTTTTAAAGCAAACATTTTATTACCATATCGTTATTTGTTTTAAGTATTTATTACACAGTTTTGTAAAGCATACGTTTATTTCAAAACATAATCTCTGACTATATATAAAGGTTTTGAGGTACCTTGATATTATTATTCTGATTGATGAAAATTTTGTGCTTCTGAGCTTGTTTAGAAGTATAAATTATAGCATCCAGTTCCTTGAGAACATAATATTTTTCTCACATATTGTCATCTTTGTCCGGAGCAACTCATTCACCAGGAATTATCTCCTTGACTTTATACACCTGGTGAGACCAGTGCTGAAGCTAAACTAAGCAGTCAGTCAACCATGCTCACTCTCTTACTGTCAGATATTTACAACTGAGCAGTCGATATACATAAAGGCTGAATGAAGTAAGCCAACATTACAGTGGTAGCATGATGACTCGCATGTTGACTAGATCTACCAACTTAACTGGGTTTCTTTGTCTAATTTACTCTCAATTTTTCTTCATGCCATATCAGTTCATTATTTGCAAAAGCTTCAAGCATGCCATACCAGTAGTTGTTTTCAGGAGCTTGTACTTTGATATTTCCAGAGATTGTAGGGTTTCAAATATCCAGTATTTATGGATTTTGCAGCATGCTGAAGTAAATTAGGGTATTCCTGTTATTTTACAGCATTATTCAATATCCCGCAATTTATGTAGAGATTTAACGGGCAATATCTAAGATTTTTAAAGATTTTAAAGTTACCAGCAATGTCATCATGTAATGATATGACTTCAATTTATAGTATTATACTGGTAGATTTACTATCAGATGCAGTAGAAGCTTGCATATTTTGACTTTTATTTATGCCATTCTCCAGTTATCCAAGCACGAAGACGTCATTTGTAGAGCAGCCCTTGTCATCTTTGATGGTAACATACCGGCAGATAGCATGGCTTATCTAACAGATATCTGTTATCAGCACAGTATTCCAAGTAAGTGTCATCATTTTAAATTATGTAGTATATCATGCTACAAAATAGTAGCTGTTTTTACCATAAACAAAAAGTGATGATCTTTTATAATTATATATATATGTGTGTGTGTGTTTGTGGTAAAACCTCTGTAAGTGAATCATTCACAGGTCTTCAATTGGTCTATATAGAAAATATTTAAAATAGAAATGGTGCTTATAATTATGTAATTGCTATAAACATTAATATATAATATATTTATAGTGTGTGTGGGGGGGGGGGGCATCTTCTGCAACACTGTCATATAAATTTGTCAGTTTACACAATGAACTGGACATCTTATAGCTCTCTGTTAATTGACTACGAAATACCAGTAGTGACATTATTGTTTCAGGTTTGTGCCTATTTAAAACAGATGATATGATTAATTATATTGCTTATAGATAATTTGAAACCCAGCTAAAGTAATCAGCAATAATGAAAGGATCAGTAAACAAGTTTTGATGTATGTGTGAAAAACAAAATATAAATGACTAACTTTGAAAAGTGACTGATTATTAATCTACATTGACCATTGATCAATTTACAGAATTGTTGGTGTGTGTTAATGACTATTAATAATGTGCAATATTCAGTGGAACTATGGAAGAATAGTTGTTGATTTATAGAATATTTTCAGGGGAGTATTGGTCATGTGTGTTTGTCATGAAAATATTAAAGTGTGTGTGTCAATTTCATAGTTATAGATTTAATTGTAAGCAAACCTGGAATTGCTTTTGACTTCTGGTTTGTGTTAATGTAGCCAATTTTCACATTAATTGCTATTTTACAGTCAGCATACTTTAAGGTGGAAACAACCTTCTACGTCATGTCTTTTCATCTCAAATTTTAACTGAACTTGATCTGTCCGTTCACCTCAAATTATAACTGAAATGCTCGAGGGTGTTATTATAATTGTTAATTATTTTAAGATTTATAATTGGAATACAAACATGTAACCAAAATGTATTTAGTCATAGAAGTATAGGACAATCTATTAAAATTCTTTTTCAGCATGGAAATTTTTTTTTAGTCGAGAGCAGGTTTTGGATAAAAGCAGAATCTGTGTGTTGGCACCCCCATAATATTGGATTTTTGGAAATCTATGATAGTTTGAACATCATAGTATCTAATTACGAATCAAGTAGAAGCATTTTCGGAAGGCTTTTCAATTACTGGAGATCTTTCTGAACACTCCAGAATGTTTTTTTCTGTCTCACCAATATGTTTGGTAAAATGTGACCATCGTAATTGAAATATATATCCAATAACAGAGATTACCTAATCACTCATCAAAAAGAATGTTTTTATGAAATGACAGCCCCAATGATTGTAAACCTATGATTGGCTCCGATTCCACCTATTAACATGAGAAGCATCAATGTAGAAGGCCAAATGATATAAAATGTAAACAAAACATCGTTGTGTGTTAAGTCTAAATTTAATTCTTTATATTTGTTGGAATAAAGACAGTGTTCTACAAATAAATCCCATTCATTCTCTTATTAACCATTTGATGTCAGCATTTCCAAAATGCCACCTCAAGGTTCAGAAACATTATTGGCCTATTGTATCCTTCTCCACGTTGTAAGAGGTGACTTAAAGGAAATGACACTATTTAGTGCCAGTGTTCCATCTTATTCATTCAGATTCCATTGAAACAAATCCATTAAAATAATAATTGATTTATTATAAAGTCTTATATGTACACAAGAGTCACCTTTTTAACCAAACACAGATTAAGCAAATCTATGATCATTTGTAGCAAGATTTAAATGATAATGTCAAAATATTAAAGATATGTACAGATTTGTGCATTTACATATCCTGCCATAATAATCCAGATCTAGTTTCTTTTCCAATGAAATAAAATTAAATGCCAAACATAAGAAGAACTTGTATAAATACACAAAATAGTGCAAACATAATACCCAAATCCACTGGAAGTGTGAACAAAATATTCAGATAAAGAATAATTCACAATCCATTATTCAGATCCACATATAATTTGTATGAAATAAGGTAAAAACAATATAACAGAAAAAATGTAAAAGTACTGCATCAGATCTGCTCTCTTACATTGGTCAGTGTTTGTATATGGAAATCTCAACTGTAAAATTTACATCATGAGATTATTTTACTTCTAAATCTTAGCCGATGCTCGACTCAGATTGAGGGAAGCACTCGCTGGCACGTGCGTATATTCGTGCTGTATAATTCGATGGTAGTTACCAATGGCGATGCTGCTGAACACCGAGAAGAATGCAGAAAGCACAGCCATGCCATAGCTAAATGACAGATAGTTCAGATCCTTTCTTGGCATCCAGTTCTTGTCCCAGTAGAAACAGTTAGCAAATAGTAGAATCGTGAATGTCATAACGAAGGCTACAATAAGAAGTCACATTTGCTCAACATCAGGCTTAGGATAAATTGTAGTTGTAATTCTTAATTTCTTATACTAGTAATCAATACAAGCTACACCATATTTGGTTGGTACATTTGTTCTAGTAGATGTTAAATATCAACATAAACACAAAATTCATTTTATGTATAATAGTCTGGTATTTAAAAATAACAGCATTTGGCATATGCTATTTATAGTTTGTACGTAATGCATCTGATATAGTGAGCTACATAATAGTAAATAATAAATTTAGGGGTAATGTTAATATTACAGGAAGCATATGCTACTTGTATACCAATATTGCCTCTTGGTCAATATTTACCTGTGACATATGTAATATAGGTGGCAGCCTGTACCATGTACCACGGCTGCCTCTTCTCTCCCACCTGTCCCATGGCATTCCTTACTGTAGCATTACCATACATCATACAAAGGAAAGCGATTCCGACAAACTCGGCTAGAAGACACAGGGTGACAAAAACCTGTGTC
Organism: Paralvinella palmiformis; assembly: GCA_025642065.1. NCBI lineage: Eukaryota > Metazoa > Annelida > Polychaeta > Terebellida > Alvinellidae > Paralvinella > Paralvinella palmiformis. The sequence goes on along the minus strand of JAODUP010000045.1, from coordinate 921,898 downwards.
ATGACAAACCAAACTGAAACAAAAACACACCAGGTGATCATTACATGATGTTCACTGCATGCTTTTAGACATGAATATTATAGATATAATTCCCCATTATAACTGTAATTAATTACAGTTCAAAAATAATTACAGTAACATTTTCCCATTCCCTGAACAGTTTCAACAAGGTACAATTTCAGGTAAGTCCTGTATGTGTTACAGTTTCTAATTTGGTAAGAGCAATATTTTCTAAGATAAATAAATATCTCTGGGGGTGTCAGACAAAAGACATCGATAAATACCCACACTAAATGTTTAAAAAAGTAGGCAGATGTGATGACCAAGATACTTAAATGAGGCATGCAACACTAAAGATCATTGGTTCAAGGGATACTCTGTTCGGTTGGATCTATGAAAACTAAATTGTACTACCAAAATTAGATCAATATTCCTGGCATTCTAAGTAAAATGAAAACTTTCAATAATTTAATTGCCAATACAGTGATTTTTGCACTGTTTAGTGTACCCTCTTCAAAATAGAGAACACATCTGGGTTTTTTCTTCATTTTATTTAAGGTTGTGATGTGTGCTAGTAATTAGATTAGATATGGGATTTGGCTATAGGTTAAATCCTCTTTATAATCCGTGTTTCCAGTCTTTATGCACCTTGACAATCTTTGTTGCGGATAGATCTTTCTGTTAAACAGAGGCGATATCCTTTATGGGTAATTATGTGGTTATGACAGTTTGTCGAGTAAGGCAAATCTATACATTCCCCTTTGAGCATATAACAGGTTTAAAACTCAACAGCGAAAATAAAATGTTAGAAAACGCTTTTTTTAAATGATGATTGTTGATGATTTTTTAAAAACTCTTTTGGGGAAATTGGTTAATCAGTGAGGTGTATTTTGTTATAGTAATATAATAATGGGTCATTTATTATTTAATTATTATTTCTTAGGACACGTTGAGCAATTAATGTCCAAGAATTTCTGTCACCATCACTCAGTAGCCTGCCCTCTAGCGAAGTGACTTCCCCTTTTGTTGAAATTCACTATGATGAGGTTATCCCAATAAGAATCATCACTTGGGTGGCAGTGTATCTGTTTCTGATCATAACCACGATGTCGGTAATCTGTATGAACTGCACCTCTCCATGGTCAACAGCCTGTTGCTATTGATAGCATTAATATTATAATTTATAATAGTATTAATAATGGTTAAAATGGCAGTTATTTTACATGGCTTAGCTACCTCAAATGAGGGACATGCATATGTTCTGTAATTTACAGCTTCACCACGGGGACTAATTCCAAAGAAATTTAGAAGTTACAATAGATGGCATATTGGTGGAGAAAACCTTGCCAGTTGCCTGGTTTGATGAAAAACTCCCCCCTACTATAGTACCATGACCGGGATTCGAACCTCCTGCACAGCATGACAATGAGTAAGAAAGTGCCACGCTGTTACCCACTAGGCCATAGAGGCAGAGGATTACTAATAATATTACACATCTGTGCCTACTGTCAATAAGCCTGAAGCATGATGACGTCACAAACCAAAACAAACCAGCCACGCTTTGCATTGTGGGATTTATAGGGGGTCCGCTGAGCGATAAAACCGGAATATTCCCGCCATTTTAACCTTAAACGTCAATGTTCTGTTATAATCATGCCAAAAACTAACTTCTCTGTACTGTTTAACACTGCTTTGACACCGAAAAAGCCAGCACTGTTGAAAAATTGTATTCCAAAACTGAAAATTAGATTATAACTATATGCTAATCATCAGTCATTGCTACTTTATAAAATGATAGTAAAGTGTGGTATTCAACATTGTAAACCATAGTACAATAATATTCACTGCACATAACAAAGACTGTTAAAATATGGTGTTCATAGTAAATCACACTACAATTATATTTAAGAAAAAGAAGAATAGAGTCCAGTATATTGGTAAATTTAATTTATTATTTATGGATATAATAATATGGTAAATTACACTTTATTTACTAATATTATTATCTATGATCTGATGGATAATAATATTGGTAAATTACACTTTATTTGCGCCTTTCACTGTTTCAGTCAATCCTTACACTGGTACTGTAATTATAAATTTGACTCACAGATTGTCATTTCAAATTAAAACTACCCAACGCTTTCTCAGCATTTCATCCCCACAGCCAACACATGCCAACTTAAATGTTTATATCACTTACTAGTGGCATGACAATATGATATGCAGGAGTTAGTTTTTGGCATGATTATAACAGATCCGGAACATTGACGTTTACGGTTAAAATGGCGGGATTATCATGGTATTGTCGCTCAGCGGACCCCCTATAAATCCCACAATGCAAAGCGTGCCTGGTTTGTTTTGGTTTTTGATGTCATCATGCAATAGGGTTCTATTGAAACAAAGAAGGCAGAGATACTTTTGACTGTCAAATGTATGCCCTCTCACTTTACTTACAATAAGATCATTAAGATAAGTGATCCATTCAGAGTTATGTTTTAGTCAAATCGCTATGGATTTTGCAATGAGTGCCACTGAAATACCCTACAAGCTCTTTCAGTATGGTTCCTTACTTCAAATAAAGGCTGATTAGTTACATCAGCTTCTTACATTATTAGCTTTGACCAGTCTTTGATTGAACAAGACTTTCAAGGAAAAGCAAATGATTTTCATTTGGAGTAACTAACATCAATGGAGATAACAAAGTCATCACAAGGTATCTCAGATCAGAGTTCCTTGGTCACATAATGGATAATGAGCTCCTCAATGCTGTCTAGGCAGAAATTGTTCAGTTAAATGCACGTAAACAATACTCAAGGTTTCATGCATTTTAGTGAAGAATTGGAATGACGCTATTTTTTCCGTCTGGTGGGAACCGTAGATTGTTGTATTCAGAAAAATTTAGGCATGTCAATACCTACCTAAATACAGCAAGATAATAACAATGAATATAAATGGAAAAAGGGGGAAGCTAAAAAAAACTGACGACGTAATACACTCTGGCAGTGACCACCCTGGTGGTATTTTGGCTCCATATTTCCGTACTGCTCTTGTGTGAGTGGTGGGGGAGGATGTCTGAATGACCACCCAATAAAAAGGGACCACGCTGGAAATAAGTGCTTACGCTTTCGTGTGCCATCCCTGTTTCATGATCATAGTTCAATTCAATTCATCTGACACAAACACCGAGATAATGATGATGTGAGCACATTTCATAAAAAGTCATACATACAAGGCATCATCCAGTTTCTGATTGGTATGAATTCTTCAGCGAGGATCCACCAACATCCGTGGTAGGCCTTCTGACGTGCATCCCAGTCAAGTACCAGCCCAGCGAAACAGGCTTCCCACAGCCCTATACGTTTGAACTCGCTGAAGATCCTTGGCCACGAGATTACCCAATAGGGCGTAACAAAGGCGACGATAAGACATAACAGCGCGATGAAACTCAGGATCACCGACGTTAACAAAATAATGTTCTTCGCTGGTTGTCGCCTCAGTGACATGATTAACTATCGGCAGACGATCAGCACATTTCTAATTAGACGACCTGAAAACACGCAAACCACTTTATCAATTTCTTACTGAATTACATTTTAATGTAATTTGAAATATTAATTAACGATATTACGTTGACTAGCACCGAGTAGAGAATAATCAGACTAATGCAAGAAACAAAAATATTACTGATCGTATCAATATCGTTTTATTTTTATAATCATAAGATGAATATTAATATATTTACATGTTGAATCAAAAGAGAATATATCCAGCGTCTTATGCAGCTAGACATTTAGCATATACATGTCGTCATATCGATATAGGTTTTAGATAAATAATAGATCACCACGAAAGATGTGAGACTTACCTGGTTATATACCTGTCGTTCATGCTACCTGTGTGAAACAGCCAGTGAAGCATGGCGAGTTACCTTTTGAAGGATATGACATGGGCTGGTTCACTTAGCAACAAAAGGGGGGACATTCTGCGATAAGTGCAAATTCCACACACGTTGATAAACATGTAGGAACAAAGTTCATATAGATCTCTACAAGCGGTTAATTGCGTTCTGAGTCATAATATATAGGACAAAGTAATGCAATATCTGTATATATCTTTAGCAGATACTCTATATAGAGTCATTATTTGTTCATTATGCAATATTTCAGCAGATTTTCTACAAAAAGTTTGATTGTCATTAAATACAAATATCAACTTAAACTTGGCTCTATAAAATATATAAAATTGGGTGATTCAGACAGCTAGAAGGGGTGATGAAGAGGCTGTACCATAAAATGTCAATAATCGATAATACATTGAATAAATATATATATTTTTAAATATCTTGATTTATTACTGGGGGGGGGGATTTATTACCTTTTTAACTTTGTCTTGGAAAATGGTACTTTTGTCCCGGAAAAGAATATTTCTTTGGCTGTGGGAACCATGCCCACCATTGCAGGTGCAACAGAGATTTTAATCCTAATATGGAGTATTGCAGTGCTCCCAGATCATTCCTTCTTGAATGGGGATAAGGTGTTATATAGGTTTATGCATGTTTGACTTGTCTGCATGAAAAATGACACAGTTACTTAGGTCAGTTACTGTCATGTGTATATCACTACCATGTTAATCAATCTGATATTTAATAAAGTTATCAGTAAAAGATATTAACAATTCAATGTATGTTTACAGTTTATTTATGATGTTGCCTAAAATATAACACTAAAAAACCTTTGTCTATCATCTGTATAAGTACATATAATGTCCTTATGGAAGTATTTGTATATTACTTCACTGGTGATTCCATAACCTTTACAGCTAGGTGACTGTCTTAGTGATATCTCTGGCTGGATGATAAACAATAGACTTAGACTCTATGCCAGCAAAACATATTTTATAATTATAGGGACATCCAGACAACGCAGCAAGCTTACTCATTTCTGCCCCTACGCCCATCCTTACTCATAGCATCACACCATCAGATACTCTACGTAATCTTGGTGTTGCATTTGATAGCGATTTTAATTTCAGAAAACATATGTCTCTGACATGTCCCTGCTGCTTCTATCATATTTGTAACCTTCACCATATTCATCGCTATATTACTACAGCACTTATTACTAGTACGCTTGATTACTGAAACTCTCTTCTTTATAACATCGCATCTAGTGATATTCTAAAACTTCAGTGTGTTCAGAACTGTTTAGCTAGGGTAGTCACACGGTCTCCTTGGTTTTCCCATACTGTACCACTTCTGGAATCTCTTCACTGGCTCCCTGTTCAATCTCACGTTATTTTCAAACTCTACACTATCAAACTATTTCTTCTGGAGAACTTTCATATCTATCTTCCATGCTTTCTTTAGCACCCAAGCCCAGAGAGCTCCGTTCATCTGGTTTTCACTTGTTGTCTGTTCCCAGGGTTAAACCTCATACTGGGACTTGTGCCTTTTCAGCTGCTATCCGTACTCTTTGGAATTCACTCCCTGAGCATATTAAGTCATTGAATAGTATAGTTTCTTTCTGTCACCATTTGACCACTCATCTTTTCAGACTCACTTATCCTTCCTAAATTTCCACTCCATCTGATCATTTGTTGATGAAATTTGCATTGTACCCAGACTGTGAGTTTGCCAAATCCCTGTACTAGTGGCGCCACTGAGCTCGATTCGTTTCAACGATATTGGCGCAATAGTTTTGTAATGATTATTATACAGTTCAGCCTTTCTAAATATGTGCATCAAAAATGGGAAAATCTTTGCATATTATCTTTCATTTATATCATATTTACAGCAGAGTAGACTGATTTATCTCACCTGAATCACATGGCATAAGGAGATATCTTTAAGGAATCAAGATGATTAAACTGAAGCTCTGCTGATGGATGAAACATCTCACCTATATAGTCAACTCTCAAATTTGATGTCACAAACTGTAGATTTACTGGTGCTATGGGAGTGCCTTGAAAGTGAAGACACTGAGAGGGATAGTGCTTGAACTCAGAACCACCTATCAACAAAATGCTTGGATCTGATCACTTATAATTCCCCTGTGGAATCACGCCTCGCCCATATGTGATCAGCAGTATAATAGCTTTGAACCAAGCACCATAGAGTTACATAATTAAAACTACAGATTCGTCTTCAGATATTTAAAAACATATTTATTGATTAACTGATAAGTGATTTAGGTGTTTCTGTACACACATACTTTAACCAGTTACACTTACAGGTATAACTTTAGCCAGTTATATTCGTGCGTAACTCGTTGCCATGTTAATCATTCTTATCATCAGCGTCAGATTTATGCTTTATATATTTTAAGATGAACGACCGGATCGACCAGTTAAAACATTACAATATGGCTTCTTAGCTAATGGAAGTGAAAAGTTAAAGAAAACATCCATATTTGATCAGTTTATTTAATAAAATATAAGAAACTTACTATAGACAAAACAATTATTTAAAGATTACTTACAGTACCAAATAATCATGTATTCCACAATCATCCCCACACATTTTAGAATTGCTAAAATGTTACATGGCCTTTACTAAAACGTACAATATTTGACGCATTTAGTATATTCGTTGCATTCATTGCACGCCAAGTACCAGAAGTATCGACACAAATTCCAACCTTAGCTCCAGTCAGAACGCCAACATACAATTATCTGTGCTCTGAACAGTTTCTTCATAATTATCCAAGAAACCAGAATGTGCAAAATGTGTACTGTATTTACTTCTGTCCAAAAATTATTTAATGTGATGTCTGATATTGGAAACTTTTAGTCTATATATTATTATTTTTCACACAAGAACTGAGGCAACGTTGTCACTGCTCTAACAGCAGTGAGGATGGTTTACTTCATTGGTGTATTAGACTAATAGTAATACGCCAATATTTTATATGCAGTATATCATGTAATAGAAAGAAGAAGAAAAAAACCCAGAAATGGTAAAATAATAATTTATCTGCATATTCAAGGGATAATTAAGATGCCACAGTGTGGAATGTTAAAATTAAAAAAAATGTTACATTGTAATTTGTACAGACTAAAACAACCATCGTAACTTTAAACCCTTGGCATGGGAGGCATCATTCTCACTTTTTCATCTTCTCTGGGCAGTAACTCCCATTTCCTCATCAGTGTATAAATTGACAGCGAGATGAAGCTGAATGCTGTCATAAAGCCACTGACGACAACAAGACCGTATGACCAGCCGAGTTTGTCGATGTCTGGTCGTGGCACCCATGTTCTGTCCTCGCCAATCATCACACCAAATATTATAACTGTTATGGCAATACAAAGTGCTGAAAGCAGAGAAAAATATAGACCGGTTATACAAAATGTTTGTCGGTGAAGAATTATCAAAAATCTTATCATATTTACCACACAATCTTACATGACGCTCATTCACCAGTGAACACCTTTCTGCTCAAAGGGGTCTGATCTGCATGTTATCTAACTCTGTAGTGTGCATTATTTTGAAGGATGTCATTAGAATTGCTACACATCTCAGCTAAGAAACCAATCAACTCCCACGTGAATATGTAATATCAAGCTTTTTGTCTGATACACTATCTTTTTCTTGTATCAGACGCTTACTTTTGGCAGCATGTTAAGATATGTGCCAAACTGAAAGAATCTGGCTAAATGTCCAATGCTACAGCAACAGGACTGAAACATAGATCACCGATTAATAAGGTCTCTCACTTCTGCCAACTGAACTGTTACACTTCCAGTAGTGACATCTCTGACATTCATCCATCTCTGACAGGTTAATTAGTTCTACCAATTTGTAATGTGGAATTTGTCTGTAAATATTATATCTATAAAATCTCATTATATACTCCATTAGTTATTAACATACAGTATACAGACATACTGGGCTTGTAAACAAATAGCAGACAGTGATTGAACAGAATCAATCACTGTAAGACAGGGTTGGCTTTGTGATAATCATAAACTTGTTTAATCACATGATAGTGTCATAAACCTAGGATTAATACCTTTATGACATCAAAAACATATATACATGGTATTTTGTAATGTTTAAAAAACTTACACATTTGATCAATTTTGCTTAAATTAGTCGTTATCATTTTATATCAGATTTATCATAATTCTATATTACAGACCATAATATAATTAACAGAAATAATTTAAAGATGTTCTTTATTCATTATCCAATTGACACATCCTCCTTACATATAAAAGTCTATCAGTCCATTTCATTAGTAATACACATACAAATGAATCGGTCCATTTCATGCTATACTATTGCAAAATTTAGGATAATACATGCCCTCAACAGTTTATGACAGGTTTTAGAATGTCTTCGTTTCATAAAGATATAATTATGTTATTGAGTTGACTGTTCCACATATTTTTTAATTTGTCATGAATGTTTTTCAAGTTATGTTAAGGAAGGATGGGATGCATTATATAAGCAATGCTTCAAGCATCCTCCTTTTCAACATTCTATATGTGTTTGCTTTGATTAAAATGAAGAATGTTGAAATAAACAATTTGAATTAAATTGAAGTATTACATTACGATTCAAGTTCTCCCTTTCCTCCGCCGTATACCCCCTTTGGCTGTATCAAAACCAGCCATGAAGCTAACCATCTGTGTATGTATAATTTCATGTGAAAGCCATAAGATGGATTTATACAATGAATTAAAATTAAGATTGAAGCTACTTCATGTACGGATCAAGTGTCACGCCGTATAATTATTATTAATATTATACTAATGGCATATTAATAATTCAAGCCATTGTGAAAACTACTTTTCAGGTGTATCTGGAATAAGTATGTGACACTGTCCGGTCATGAACTTGTTTATGACATTATGTCATAAACCCTGGATTAATCCAGAGTGTTTCACATTGCATCATAAACTTGTAGCTATTAGAAGTATGGGAATTAGTGGAACATCTGTAACTTACTTGTAAACAAAGTGGCAAAAACAGTTATGTTCAGCATCCTAGTATTGTCAGAATCTTTACCAGCCATTGGAAACAACCCCATTGTGGCAAACATTGTCACAATAGCAAATGTCATGAGCGTTTGACACGCAATGAACCAACCTGAAAAATAAGCATAATTTACATTATTACGTGACACACCAGTCTCTTTCCAGTGTGGCTGGAACAGTTCTAAATTATAAATAACATTAATCCACCGACACGTAATATTAACTCCCACAATGTTATCGATGCGAGTGACGTAAATCTTAGTGACAACTGTTAAGCAAACTAGAGTAAGCGATTGTTTCATTTGTCCCCATTGCCGGGTCACACCTCAAACATTTGTTCAAGGGGCCACTCCACGGGGAAACATCCCCTCAAATACAAGTTTTGAATTGTGGAGAGGATTGCTCTACTCACTATACTATTGCAGTGCCTCATCAAGCAAGCTTCATTAATTTGATGCACCCCGTTGTGAACAATCACTTTCAGTTACATTAGTTCTGGTTTAAATACTAGGAGAAACAAGGGTGTATATATATAACTGCCATATGATTGCTTGGATAAATTAAATTTGAAAGTGCATCTAGCAGCACAAACAAATCATCGTCTGGTTCTAGATTGATTAATTGATAGAGAATTAATTTAATTAATAAGGAAAGTCTACATCATTAAGTAAAATTGTAATCTTAATAAATAATAATAAAGGCTATATATATATATATATATATATATGAATCAACATGCATATTGACCCCTGTCATTAGCTTTATTTACTACTATTATTATCTAAACAAGGCTACTATTTACCCCAGCCACACACATAATTATATATAATAATAATTGTGTGTGTTAATCATAATGTAATTCCTAGATATAGACATTTTTGTCATTTATAATTAACTTTATACGAGTCGTATACTCACTTGGCATTATCCAGTCTCTGATATATGAATATTCCTTGTGGAAGATCCACCAGCAGCCATAATAAGCCTTGCCCACATAATCAGAAGTATGTTCGTAACCATTAAAACAAGCCTCCCATAAACCGAGTCTTAGGAATAGCCTACTATTGCCTTTAGCCACAAACCAGTAGCCAGTCCCATAACCGATGGCACACAATACAAAGGCGCCAATATAAAGGCTAAAAGCCAACAGATACGGAAGCTTGCTGGCCATTTTTATCTGTTCTCTCTATCTGGTGCGAAACATTCAGCCAGAGTGTTACCAATCATTTAATTATCACAACACTCGCCATACTTGATACCGAAACCAGGCGATAGCGCACTACAGGTGAAATAATGAAGTAGGTCACGATCCGACCTTGTTTTATTGTCCAATGGAGAAGTTTGGCTTTGGACGAGTCCAATTTAATACCTGGAGGAGGTAATGGGTTCTTCTCGGCGTTTACAATTTGTCGTGAGCTTTATCAGTTTGTGTATAATGCGGGTTGTTATTGTGTTGTAAGAATGATGTGCTCTAAACGTAGATAATATTTTCAAGTGAAATATGTTATCAACAAAATCACTTAAATTGGCCTGCAATATATCATTAGTATATGCGATCGTGAAATGACGATGATTGCTTGAATTTTTTTTAATATCTAGTATCATCACCGAGACAGTATTTAACTGATTAAGTGCATGTAATAGAATTTATTTACACACGAATGTTTGGTGTGTCGTCACCGCTGGTCACATACCGGAGATATATCCACCGACTTGACTAAAACGGTGATTTTTCAATTCCACAACTTCAAGGAATGCTGCGACGTGCACTTTACATTGGGGCAGTGGTGGCATATTATTATATGTACTGTGCTGGTTTAGATTTCTTTCCTGTCATGATCAATCATCACAAAACAGGGACAACCTAGGAAAGAATGATCACTTATTGGTGAAGGAGACCAAACTGGAAATAAGTTATTCCAAGTGTCGTCTCATAGAGCCCAGATCGGAAAGGTGAAGACATACCCATACTCTGGTTGATCATTGGCATAGTGTTTATATTTTTTATTTAATTAGATAGTAACCCCATTTAATATAGGTTAGCCACTGATGATATTCTGAGCAGAGAATTTGATCTGTTGAAATATTTGACCCTTTTGTGTGATCAAACTCCTGGTTAATGCACTTAATTGACAACAGAAGATCACTTTTACGTAGGACATTTATGCCATTTTAACATTAATCATGGCGTGTACATCTTTTTGATGGAGTCCAGAACCTATATTTGAACTTGATGGGTGTAAAGGGAGTGACCGCCTGGGAAGTGTTATTGAAAAGTCAAGGATTTTGTTTAAAATGGAAGAGATAGGGAGGTATTTAAAAACTTAAAAGTCTAACATACACCAACTGCTTTGAAACTCTTTACAATCGTTATAAGCACGTAATACTATACAAACAATAAAATGGATACAAAACATATTTAATATTCTTAAGCTGACAAATATTTACAACTTGTTTGATACAGATACTCTAAAAATATGGAAACAGTATTTACAAGTTAAATGTAAACAAGCAGTTTATGCATCATTTTGGTATTAACATTATTTTTGAAGTACCAGGTCAAATAAAGCATTTGTATTTCGTTAATTCTTTTTTGAAAATAAAATATAATAACTAGACTTAAATGTAAAATATATACAAGTGAATAAAAACCTAACCAGTAGTTAATATATTTAATGGTCTTGTAATTGTCTTAAAATTATGATCTACTACCATCTATAAGAAATCTCAAAGCCTCCCCCCCCTCCCAGATAAAAAGTTTCCCACGTTTAGACGACTGGTCGGCCATATTGGTCATATCTTTGGCCACCTTGAGTACCATCAGAACTTGGCTGTTGAACATATTGTGCCTGAAGACCATTGTAGGTTGGTGGTTGTTCAGCACTGTCATGGTGGTCATAACTCTGCTGTTGGTCAAAGGGAGGTTTCTCTGCACCATAGCTGGATTGTGATTGGCCGTAACCCGGTTTTTCAAAGCTATCCTTTTCGTAGCTTGGCTGACTCTGATAGTACTGCTGTGACGAGTAACTTGGTTTGTCGCCGTAACCATAGCTAACCTGGCTGACGCTAGGTGCATACTGCGATGCCATTTCCATCGCCGCCTTAAAGTACTGATCTTGATCGCGAAGCAGTTCATTGTATGCCTTCCAGGCTGCAGTGAACAGACAGAATCCTGCTGCAAGCGAGAACATTCCACATAGGACAAGGAACCCATACCCCCACGACAACATGTTCCAGTCTGGTCGAGGCATCCATTTCCTGTCTTGGACTTGCACTCCGAACAAGATTGCCGTGATCAAAGTTGTCATAGCTGGAAAAAAAACAGGATAACAGTAGACTGTAGCAACCATACAGTGTAACTACGTATTAATCAACTATTTGTGCACAAGTAGTCTCAGTTGACCCAGTAAACTTTATGGAATCATTTATTTGCTAAATCTTACTGAAAATGTTCAGTCAAAGAACCGTCTAAAACTTGATAAGGGTAACAGTGAATGTTTCACTTTAAACATAACTTTTCCACGTTAAATGTATCTTTTACATTACAGCAACAACCACTCAGTTAGTGTGATCAGTCTTGCTAAATAAATATATTAGCGCATAATTTAATTTCTAGCCAGAGACTAGTTGTCAAAACATCAGCTTTAAAATTAGAGAAATATCTGCCAACATTATCAGTTGCATGTCCTCTGTGTAGCACAGAAATGGAGTTTAAATTCTATTAAACTAGTACACTATACCATCATACACAGAAGCATCATGTTATAAATACTTACTACATAAGAACATCATGGCACCAGCTATGAACATGGCAAAGATCTGATGATATTCATGATTGGACATGGGGCACATGTGTAGGAAGACCAGGGCTGTCATGATGACAACAGATATCAACACCAGTAACACAATTGTAGACATCACCTGACATGATATGAACCATGCTGAAATATAGACAATATCTCATCAATAACACTCATTCTCTGTCATCATATTTGAAATTCCTATAACATGCTGATATCGGTTCTATAAATGTTTATTAGGATTTATTATGTGTGACAACAAACTGGCTTAATCAACATAAAGGCATGTTGTTTGTAAAGTTCTGTAAGTGTTATAAGCACACACACACACACATATATATAGAGATCAGACACTAGGTTAATTAAATTCTGGAATCGATAGTTAATTCCAATATTGGATTTCTTTTAGCACTTCGAATTGATTAATTTATGATTAAAATTAATTATGACCACAGAAATAAATTACCATTTAACTTTTCCCTTACTAAAAAACAAACAATAACATTATTTGTTGCTAAGACTACTCCAAATAACGTCTTCCCCTTTTGCATATTTTTCCATCTTTAATTGTCTACTTTAAGTTTAACTCCTATTCCATAATTAGCTATAGATGGGGGTAAATTCAGGAATTAATGGTGAATTCCAATTCAGGAATTGTTAAATTTGTTTAGGGGAGTGGAATTAACCCTATGACTACGTCACACACCATCTTGACAACTGAGGCCGTTTTGAAACGCGACCGTCCTGTTTCAAAACCGGTTTGGTTTTAAGAATGCCTGCCCATTCTGCAACCATGTGTCACACTGTTATTTCAAAATTTTCGGCATTATAGGCCAGTTATCTAACAAAATTATGTGTTGTTGTGAAAATTAAACTGAAGACAAATTATATAGAAATATATGTACAAATAAATTCTGAAAACAGTAAATTATTTGAAGTTGTCGAAACGTCATTTTCCTGCTTTGAAATGGGATGGGCAGTTTTCAAATGGGAAGCGGACTGATTCAACAACTTAAATAATTTACTGTTTTCAGAAAGTATTTGTTCACATTTTATATATATATATATATACATATATAAATACATGCAAAGCAGGCAAAAATAATAAATCATGTTTTACAAAATGGGGTACGATCAAATTTATAATCATGTCAATGTTGTACTGGATCCAGTGGTTGAGAAATGTGCCACCCATCTTACAACCACAAGGCTTGTGGTGCGGTTGCGAAGATCCCATTTTAAAAGGGGCAGGGTTGCGAAACGGGTTGCTACAACTATATTAGATCTACTCTAGTGTATAGACAGACACACCCCCAACACACACACACACTCTCTCTCTATATATATTATATACTTATTCCCTGATAGTTTTGGTTATGGTATGTCAGTGTGTGTCACTGTGTGTATGTGTGTTGCATTAGACAGATAGCATCAAATGACCAATACAAGAAGTATAGAAATAGACTTACGTGGTACAAGCCAGTCCCGTAACTTGTTATATCTTTGGTCAGCATTATACACCCAGAAGCAGCCGTTATATATTTCCTGCAGGTCATCTCGGTAATGCATATAATTATGGAAGCAGGCCTCCCACAGACCCATGTTGTTGAACGTGTTAAACGAAAGCTCCCATTGTTGTAGCCAGTAGGGACTCGCAAACGAAATACACATACAGGTGAGGGCGAAAACGGACAATCCGAAGCCTACCCATGCTAGTTTGCTCGTTGGGCTAACAGGTCTCGGAGCTTCGCCCAACTCCATGTTTACGGCTCCTTGGTCAAGGTATGAATTTTCACCTGTCAGCTGCACCGGTGTCGCCACCTTTCGGCGACCTAGTTCCGCTGACATAGCCGCTTGTGACATCAATGAGGTCAGCTGTTCCTGTTCCTCATCAGATTGTTCTTCCTGATCATTCCCCCCATTTTTGTCTTCCCTGAATACATGAGATTGTTTCTGTTGACGAGTAGACATTGTTCTTCATGAGCGGTTTTCAGCTTCAGCCGGTATATTAAGTAGTCAGTGTATCCTAGTCCAAGCTATTTGCATGGCCAGTGTGAATCATGTTTTTTAAGTAGATTGTGTTTACTATCCGCTGGTGACGGGTCATGTCTTGTACGTTTTTTTGTGTGGTGATCCCCCCTCCCCTCAATTATCAGACCGTAATTATTAGTCATACGATCTGTGAGCAGATGTGGTATGCTGAAGATGAATGTATTCGTGTAAAGATTGTTCTCGTCGCGTTGAAGTCTCCATGTATTTAATTTAATAATCCACACTATTCTAAAATCGCTTCTGCAGTTACCATTTCATTTGTGTTACATTCTAAGCTTAAGAGGCCCCGCCCTCCCCCCTTACTGCCTTGTTGTAATACAAACCTATAATGTTTCATAAGTTTAATTACTGCGTTAATATTGTGAGAGCGATTATGGCTTAATAACTAATGGATCTGCATATATATATATATATATATATATATATATCTTTAAGCAACAAGGCCTACTACTTGGCACCGCGGTGTTTCATAAACTATGGCCCCAGGGCAGTGGGGCTCTCACTATCTATTATAACACATACACACACACACACACACACACACTCTCTCTCTCTCTCTATCTATCGCTCCCTCTCTCTCTCTCTCTCTCATATATATATATATATATATATATATATATATATATGGCTATAGCTGTAGCTAGTATTATCCCACATGTCCTGCGTTAATTTTGGTTTGACTAACACCCATTATGAGAGACGGTAGGTTAATTATTTACAAGACTGTAAAATATGTTTTATTTAGCGTCCTATTCAGCAGGATGCGAGAGAGCTTGGTCACTTTTTTTGCAAAGAGTCACTTTTTTCTTCACAGGATGGCGTGTACACCAATTCCTGGTAGCTAGCAACTACACGCTTCTCCAGGAATTAATGAAGGTGTTCAGTTATTCAGGTTATTGTTTTAAGTAATACTATTCTAACCTGTGACGCATGACCATGTTGTACCAAAAAGAGATCGGGCCGAAGTCGTTTATAGACGGATGTAACAACCTCCTATGTACCATAGATAATGCTGGAATTCGATACTGTGTAAAGTGTAGTGTTTAATGCAAATCAATATATAAAATGTATAAGTTATTACTGGAGCACAAGGTTGACTATAAAAAAGATATCCGTTTACACTGGGAGTGAATATAATTTATCCCGGAGTTTTAATGGTCTTTTCTTGCTCACAGGTCATTTTGACATATCTAGGCTCAAAAACTGAAAGCGAGGGAAGTGTGAAAAAAAGGAACAGAACCCTCGCTATATAATATATTCTTGAAAAAGTATGAATAAATAGCGATTCTCAAATTGTACATTTAATAGGTGATATAGTTTTGTTGATATATAAGTCGGTTCGGCCAATTATACGTATTTTGTCGTGTCGAGATATGAATATTCTGTATTGAGCTTGCAGATAAACAGAAGGCTTCAGTTAGAGCGGAGTCATATTGAAGGTGACGGAGTTATATGTTAGGTTATCGTGCCTAGACTTAGCTGACGTGGCAGGATTTTTTTCTTCAGATTTGTATCTTACCGAAGAAGATTATTAAAAGAAGTATTCTGATGGAAATCATCAATATATCCCAAAGATACACATCTTAATAACATAAAATACATACTATTTAATATATGTATTGCCTAGTACTAGTCTATGGCTTCTCCCATGTTGGAAATGCAAAGTTGTGTTTCAAGTGCGCATAACGAGGTGATTTTATTCATTTTTTTCTTAACTGTTCATTTTGCGGTTTGGGGGTGTTGGTGTACTGGATATTGGTGTATGGACGTTAGTGTACATAGATGTTTATGTATTTGTTTTAGTGTACGTCGGTGTTAGTGTACAAGACATCAGTGTACGTTGAAACTACTATGGTGTATTATGAACACATCGCCTAATAACACCTTTTAAGTTGTTGACCTACTTTGCAGAACTTGTAAAGTTGCTCTTGGAAGCGTAATTTGTATTTCTAATATAGTAATTAACTAATTGTTAAAAATTTAATATTAATATAATACACTGCTGCACGTGATCTACCAAAGGATTAATAAGCATTTATTAATCTTAATATCCCTTTTTATTATCAACGTTTTTCTTCTTTGGCTGAAGGATGAGTTAATTAAACCCGTTTGGAATATTAGTTTCTCGAAAGCAGAGAATGTTTAAATAATTAAAAAAACTGTGTAAATAAACTACCATTCGTTATAGAACATGTCAATTATTATTTTCTCGTTTTTCTTCTGTCGTGTGAAGCACATAAATAAAATGGTTATTTTATATTTAAGAAAAGGAGGAAAAGGAAAAACCCTTTTTCGCGTAAATAACCAGAATTTACTTGAATTAGAAATAATTATGTTTCGATTCTGGCTCCATGAACGTCTTCAGTATGGTTTTTAGGTTTTGTTGTTTGGGGAGAACCCCCAGGCTGTCGCTTAATCAGCACAGCCTCTATGTTGGAGTGGTTGAGAAATCTCCTCCCCCACCACTCAGAGGGGAGCAGTACGGAAAGATGGAGCCGAAATACCCTGAGGGTAGTCACTGCCAGAGTGTTTTACGTCCTCAGTTTTTTTTTTAACATCCCCCTTTATTTTAAATAATTCAGTGGAGACGGCAGCGCCATTTAACGTGGTCAGCCACCCACGATGTAGTGAGCCGAGAAATTAATCCCTGGAAAAGTTTCGACCTCTTATGGGGTTCGAACCTGTGACCGTTGGCACCAAGTGCCGGGTGCTTAACCGCTAGGCCACCGGAGCTCACTGTCTTCAGTATGAGATACGCACAGTCTAAATACGCAAAACATCTCTCCATTGACCGCTATAGACAAGTGTACACAGGCTGCCAGGGTAGAGTGATAATAGTAAATGACGCCATTAACAAACAGATAAATAACCAGTCCCTTGCAGTGTTGATGCATTATTTTTTAATAATTTTAAAGGTTTGAGATATAATTTTTAGTCTTTAATTTTTTTTTAATAGTTTTAATATGTTGCACAGTAACGTTCACCTTTTTTGTTCACTTACGTCTATGTACGCTAACTTCCGTACGCTAATGTCCAGTACGCTAACGTCCACTTTTTTGTGCGCTAACATCTAGTACACAAATGTCGGGTCCACTAACATCTATGTGCACTAACATCTATGTGCACTAATATCCAATGCACTAACATTTTTTGTAGTAGTGGTTGTTTAGAGCTGGAAGCAATTTGGGTTATTCTGTCTATTTGATAACAAATGATTGATTGTAACTATAGATGAACCCGTGGCACAAGAGATTTGATGCCGCTTATTGTATGAAAGTACTAATTTCTCTATCTCTAACATGTTAATGCAAACATAAACATTGTTAATATTCCATGTATATTCTTTGTTCTCAGCTGGGCAGGCCTATATTATTGAGGTGTAGACTTTAAATGAACTTATAATTTTTTTAGTTAATATATGATAAACGGACATGATGAATATATGGTGAATTGTGTTAGGGTTGCGTTATAATAGCTGTATTTATCATTATATGTATATATCCAAATATTTTTTTATGGACTATGATAAACTGACATGATGAAAGTATGTTTGTATGCATTTACCTCATATATACCTAATTGTTTTCATTAAAAAACTTGTGAAAAATACGCTTTCCACACACAAAGCTGTGAAATAACCTAAACCACGTTCAATTATTTTCTGATCAGCTGTCAAGTGATCACAAATTGTAGGCTATGAATCAATTAAGTGACTGGACTGTGAAAAATCTTAATTATTTATTTACAGTTTCAGAGCTTCGTTTCCTTCGATATCATCTGTGCACGATTAAAGTGTTAATTAATAAAAGAGTATGTGATCATGTAACATATAGTACTAGTATTGGCAATTCGTTTCAACCATGCGCACACATGTACACGATCACATGTGGACAACCAGGGAGCTTTTGTTTATCTGAGAAATACCTCCGGTCGCTGGAGGCGCCACTGGTTCAAAATTCAACATGGGCGCGGCAAGAGTAACGCCTCTCTATATTTAAGCTCTCTAGTACAAGTACATATATTCTTCGTGGGCTTTCTTCTTTAAATAATCTACCTATGGTTCAAAACCAGTCCTCCATCCTAATCTGTTTATGTATCTGTTTATGTGTTCATTTTGAAATGTTCAAGGTCAGTAAAATTCTTGTTAAAAATACCCCTGCCTCTGCTAAATCCGAATACTATAATAGAAAGATCAAAGCATCCAAGGGAAATCAAAGGACTGTTTTCAGTGTTGTGAATAAAGTATTACATAAAAGTCAAACTGTCCTCCCAAATAATATCAACTCAGATAAAGATATGGCCCATTGTTTTAATAACTTCTTCTGTCAAAAAATATTAAATATACATAGTGGGTTCCAGTCCAGCACCTTATCACAGGGTACACCATTGGTAGAAGAGTCCTGCATATCCATGATGGATACATTTGAGCCTTTTACAGAGACTGATATCAGGCAGTTGCTGAAAAAGTCATCTAATGCTTTCTGTGCAGTTGACCCTATGCCTACATGGCTTGTGAAAGATTGTCTGGATGTTCTGATAAACCCAATTACAAATATAGTTAATAAATCATTATCTCTGGGTGTTTTCCCAAGATCCATGAAAGCTGCCCTTGTAAAACCATTAATAAAAAACCACACTCTGGACTGTAATATTCTAAACAATTACAGACCTGTTTCAAATCTTACATTTTTATCTAAAGTTATAGAAAAGGCAGTTGCTTTCCATCTAAACAAATATTTAATCAATAATAACCTTAATGAATCACTACAGTCTGCCTATAAAAGTGGTCACAGCACTGAAACAGCCTTGGTTCGAGTGAAAAATGATATTATGATGTCAATTGATCAAGGTAAGCCAGTAATACTTGTTCTTCTGGACCTGTCTGCTGCATTTGATACAGTTGACCATAATGTACTTTTCTCTAGGTTAAAAGACATGTTTGGTCTGTCAGGTAGAGTACTTGAATGGTTTAGATCCTATCTGGAACAACGCTCCCAGAGAGTGTCTGTTCATGGTATTTTATCTGACATTCAGTTTTTGTTATCTGGTGTACCACAGGGTTCAGTTCTTGGTCCTCTGGTTTTCACAATGTATACCCGTCCTCTTGGGATCATTGCGCAGCGATATGGGATTAAATATCACTTGTATGCTGATGACACACAGCTGTATATATCACTGGATCCTGACAATGAGTTAAATTTCCCCTCTTCCTTGAAGAATTTAGAACATTGTATTGCCGATATCCGGCTATGGATGACTCAAAATCTTCTAAAACTAAATGATAATAAAACAAATATTTTATATTTGGCATCACCACATTGTGTTAAATCCCTAAAGACACCAGCATTACAGATGGGTGCATCTTCGATTACCCCTAATGGGTCAGTAAAAAACCTAGGGGTTATTTTTGATCAATGTATTAACATGCATGAACATGTCACATCAGTATGCCGAGCTGCCTACTACCATCATAAGAACATCCACTGTTTAAAAGCATTCTTGACACAAGAATCACTCGTAACTGTAGTCCATGCCTTTGTTACATATCATATAGACTATTGTAACTCCCTGTTATATGGCATATCTGATTATAACATTAATCGCCTTCAGCGAATTCAGAATAGTGCAGCTTGCATTGTAACAAATACTAGAAAATATGATCATATTACCCCATTCTTCAAAAACTACATTGGCTACCTGTTAGACAGCGTATCCATTTTAAGATTCTGTTAATAACTTATAAATCTATTAATGATATGGCACCAGAATACCTGTGTGAACTGGTTTCCATTAGAAAGTCATCCCGAAAACTCAGGTCATCCAGTCAGATACTATTGCAGGTGCCAGTGTCTCGGCTCAAGTCATATGGTGATTGTGCGTTTAGTGTTGCAGCCCCCAATTTGTGGAATAAGTTGCCGGCAAATATTAGAAATTCGTCGTCTCTTGGAAATTTTAAGTCTCTTCTAAAAACACACCTATTTAAGGTCGCTTTCACAGATAAATAATTATTATCTTTTAAATCATTACAGGGTTTTTACAGACATTATTTGGGGTATTATTAAATTACATATTATTTGTACAGCGCCTTTGAATGGCTCCTGCTAGTAAGGGCGCTTTATTAAATATACATTATTATTATTATTATTATTATTATCTGACATGTAATGGTCAGAATGGTCTGATTTAATGTTTCAACAGCACCTTAATTAATGTGTCAATGTTTGAAGATTGGATAATACGAAGTTCTTCTTAATCTGACATATTCTTATCTGACCAATGTTGTCGGAATTTCCATATCTCTCCCCACCCCCCCCCCTCTCTCTCTCTCTCTCTATATATATATATATATATATATATATATGTGTGTGTGTGTGTGTAACCGGTTCCAGGTATCTTACAACTATTTATATTATAATTTATCACCTTTAATTATACGTGGTTCTCCAATTCATGGGGGGAATAACCATAAGGTATACATAATCTGTATTAAAAGACTACTCGTGTCTGGGGTGAATTCTTAAGACGAGATTTGTGTTTCATTATTTAATTTGTAAATTACGCAAATATATAGGCAGGAACAATATTCATTTGTATCCTTATGTATTTATGTATCTGTCTCTTTGGGTACGTACGTGTCTGCCTGTTTATCTGTCTACCTATCTGTAAACCTGTTTACTTGGTAGCCTATTATGTTTACCTGATTACGTTTGTGATTTCTTAAATAAGTGTACCTGTTGTCTGTGTCTATGCTTGATTATATGTTTGTTTGTCTAACGGGTTTATTACTGTGCGTATCTATATGTTTAGATGTGTTATATTATGCTACACACCTCACTTTCGTCATAATAACATAGCTTATTATTATTATATTTCAAGCATTTTTCGAGCCTACGACTGTATCGTATGTCCCTAAGTTGTTTGCATCTGATGCTTGGTGTCGCCTGCATTACATCTCTCCCAATCTTGCGGAACTGCGCATGCTCCATGCTGGAGTGACATCTGGGATTTTCCCAGAGAATAAGACAGGTATTTTTATAGTATAAGTTCAGCAGGTTACAACATAACAATTAATTTCCTGTGTGTATATATATATATATATATATATATATATATATATATGATTGTTACAATAAATATATGTTGGCTGTGTGTGTGTGTGTGTGTGTGTGTTCGCTCCGTAGCCACAGCCTAATTACAAATACGTTGATGGACGTCCTATTCTAAGCATTATGATTATTTGCATTAAAAAGTGTTACGCCGTTATGATGCACGGAATGTATTGCCATATTTTGTTTGATTAACAGAGAGCAGTATTAGTGGAGATGAGTCGGAGATATTGTCAGAGGTTATAGAATTGTCAAAGCCTCTCATTGGTTATATACCCAACATATTAACAACAATAGGACAACACGGAGCTGTACTAATTAAACAAAACAACATGAGAAGCCACAAGACCAACTTAAAACCTGAGGTAACTATCTATCTGTGTTTCTATCTATCTATATATCTATCAATTCCACTAAAAATAGGATCACCGCGACATCATATGTAGGTCACTCCGATGGTGCAGTGGTTAGAGTACTGCTCTGCAAATCTGTGAATCAGGGTTAGAATCCGACTCATACTTGTCTCTGTTGGATGTTTCAGTAATAACTCATCCCTCTGCTTTTAATAAAAGAGAATTAGTGATGCATTATAGGTTTCAGCATGAATATCTGCTCCTCTGATTTCTGTTTCCTAGTGAATCATCTGTAAGTCTAGGCCAGTGCCTTTTTGCATACTCCTAAGCCCGAAATCCCCCCCCCCCACCGGAAATTGAGAAAAGCTGCATTTCCGCCAACGATTCAAAGTAGCCGTTTCCGCTGCCGCTGGTTTATAATTGTTAACTGACTCAGAACAGCATTAATTATTTATATATAACTTCATCAAATATAAAGGTGTATGATAAATATGTGTTTTTAGATTTGTTCAACTGATGACTTGAGCATAAATAGATTTACATTTTGTTGACTTGTCATTTTGATTGATAACAACACCTTTGAATAGTCTTTTCCTATATTATTGTTATTATTATATTTATGATGATGATCATCATAATAATAATTATTATTATTATTACTATTGTATTTTAAATACAGACTGGCAACAACCCGAGCGCGATACACATGCCAGTACTGCCATCTGACGGTAAACATATAGTCAGTGTATCTGGAGCTGGTGATTGGTGAGTTATGTTTCTTGTAGTAATTTCTGGATCGTTTAGAATTGGTAGCACCAGCTGCAGTTACGAGGCAGTAAAGGCAATAAAAGAAATATTAGTAGCAAAAGTAGTAGCAGTAGATAATCTAGCAGTAGTAATTGTGGTATTAGTAGTAGTAGTAGTAGCCAATATAGTGGTAGTAGTACTAGCAGTAGTAGTAGACACTAGTAGTTATAGTAGTAGTAAGATTGACAGAAACAATTAGTGTTAGTAACAATAGCTCTCGTCGCCGTTCTAACTATTATACCATCTTTTATACAGTCTGGTGTCGGCATTTGTGGCATCCATGTTAAGAGATGGGGATCCGGTACGTAGTCTGTCACGTGGCGTTATGGCAGCAAGTCTGTCTTTACAGTGTTACAAAGCTGTACCCAGTACGCTTACACCTGATCTGCTTGAACTCGCTAACAGGAACGTCGACCCACACTGGCAAGCAAAAGTTATAGTGAGCAGTTAACATAAATGGTATTGTTGGTATAGAGTGGCCTTTGCTATATAACCGCTTTTGAGGGATTTAAATCGCACGTTTAAATAAAATAGCGCTCAAACGGCGATAGAACTTGAGCTCTACTGAAACCGTGAAGTAATTTTTGCTACCTCAAAAATACAAGGTGTTCGTAGTAATATAAGAATGTTAGAATGAGATTTGACGGCAGGTTGATCAAACTGTAGGTAGGCTGAGAATATGCGTTCATTGTGATTGTCTATTAATCTAGATATTCTTTTACTGCTTTTTCTACCAGTTATATTAAACATATATTTTATTGTTAATGTATGTGTGATTAGGTACCATTATAATAAGTAAAGGTGATATATAATTACGGGTAATTTTTAACCTTGTTGATGTGAAGTCGGTGATGGAAAGCATTTGTTGTAATAAAATTACTATTTTCTACATTAAAATACCTGGTGTGATATTGTCGTGACGGCGTTTGCATGTATTGTACGTTTTCTGTCCGTATCCAGGGACGCGCCTCCGTGGTCTAACGATAGCGTGTTGGATCTCAGATCACTAGCACCCGTGTTCGAATCTGGGCGTGGGTATGTCTGGAGGGTGTTTCATCTTTGACTTCACTTCTTTATTACCTATGGAGGTCACTCGGCCCATTTAGCCTACCATGTGCACAAAAGTGGCCGTAAAACATCTTCTGTCCGTGTTTGTGTACATTCGGTTGTTGTTGTTGTTGTTGTTGTTATTTCACAGCTGCTTTATGTAGATAGTATACTAAATGGGTTATGAAATCTTTAAAGGTATTAAGTGAAAATAAGCATGAAATCTCATTTGCATCACAGACTGCCTGGCATAAATACACAGACAGCGACGCGCGCGCGCTCGTGTGTGTGTGTGGTCAGACCACACTGTCTTAAATAAGTAATCGTGTACTTAGTCAAATACGCAGACACATGCACGCACGTCCGCACGTCCATAGAACGATGCTACAATGATACACACATGTAGACTTACACGTAGCAACAAATGCAGATTTTCTTGACACTAGGCTAATGGCCAGAGGTCGTAAACACAAATTATTGATAGGCGATGTCTAACTAAAAGTTCTGGAGATGCTTAGCTTAATAACATCTATAATGTGGAAACAGAGATCTTCAGCAGAGAGCTTTTCCACATGCTAGATGACGTCTTAACGGGAAACATATGCCTAACTCTGACCGCCGTATTGTTGAGCTGTGGCACGCCATGTGTGTTGTTGAGGGTAGCAGAGGTAGCCACTGACTATGGAAAACCATATGTGTTGTTAATGATTCTGTCGTGCGATGCCTAATTTTAGAGATTTCACCAGGAGTAATCGCAAAATATGGCACGTGATGTTAGTTGCCAAAAACTCATAACAATGGTCATCAAGTTCATTGGCATGCTATTAGCAGTTTGTATGTGTTCTGACTAACTCTGGTATATGACATGCCGTGTTGGTTTTTACATTTTGTATCACGGGTACGTACTGGTAGTCGCCCTATGGCAAGCCATATAACCTAGTTGCCGTTAAAGGTTTTACAGCGAGGAACGTCAAAGGAAGTAAATCTTTTGCCTGGTTAAAGGTTGCTATTCTTAGTATCCGTATTATGAATGGAATTTCCCGGAAGGAATCTACGTATGTTGGCCCCAAAACGCACGCACACGAAGGCGATCCTGTACCACACACTTATACACCGGTAAACAGTAGCTTAATACATATGTACCAATTTATTGGGTAGAAGAATGTATTGCCATAATTTTGCTACTAAAAAGTAAAATGTTCTGTTCACACCTCACCAGACTGATACTTGTGAAAATTCAATTACTTGGGAAATAAAACAGTTCGGCAATTAACTAGAAAATAAAATCCGACAAAACTAAATTCAAAGCTATCGCTTACGCTAAGTAAATAAATAACAAGTGTCATGCATAACATTAGCATCTATTCTTCAATCACTACGAACATAAACCACCAGGTGATAGAGAGAGAGGCAGAGAAATACACACACACACCACACACACACATACTCCCTCCACATACACAGAGAGGGGGGGGGGTTAATACATATGCACACACATACTCAGAGAGAGAGACAGAGAAAGAAAGAGTATGTGTGGTAGGGCACAAAATGGGCGAAAGAAGTGCCAGCATTTCTAGATACAAAACGCACGACCACAACGAAAAGTTCTCACAGCACATGTATCTAATTACAAAATGTAGGCGAAGTATAAAACGGACGTGCGTAACGAGAGGGAAAAGTGACCGATAGAAGGGAAATGGGCCTTTTAACGAGAGAAAATACTAAATCCACTCAAACTGGTCATGATGCTATAGAAAAGAAAAGAACGAGAGGGGGGGGGGAGCCGGAGCGCTTATCGAAAAAATACAGAGCAGATGTTTTTATGGGCTAAGGTGGTTAGTTGGCACGGACATAAATAAGTAACTTGTGAATTGGAATGGCACATTCTTACGGAACAGTTTATATTTGTTTCAACGTGCTTACCACGATGTTCCTGGATATAACCCATCCAAGACACTGTTTAGTATGAATTATCACATCTTACGCATAATAGCTATTTGATTATGTTTATGGTTTGGTGAAAATAATTCCAGCTTCGTTTGCGCAACGAAAGACCAAAAAAGTAAAAAAAGTAAAAAATTAGCCCCCCTTACCCCCCCCCCCCCCAACTAAGATCGAAGCAGATTATCTTCATTCAATTCACCAAAAGCGAATAATGGCCTTAATATTGATGTAATCAATTATTATAACATATGCTCTCCAACTTACTCCATATGGCGAGCTCATAAACCTAAGTATAAAAAACTCTAGGCATCACAGATGCTGTAAATCTGCTCCCCTGGATACAGTTTTCCCTCGGATCCTGGGTGGGGATGATTCCGGAATCCCCGACTAAATTAGTGGCTATCAGTGAAGTTCCTTGTAGTCTCTATTACCAGAGTTCTAGCCTCCAGTAATAATTCAATCGACGTTCTTTTGTGTCGAAGTTTCGCCACATTCGTATCACGGCGCACCTGGCGCCCTCTTTCGTCTACTGAGATTGACACTGATGCGGGAAGTAAGTGTAGTTAAATTTAAAAAAATCTAAATTAAGGATTAATACTAAGTACGTTATATAAGACAATCAGACATCCCCCGTAGATATGTTGTCAGTAAAATAGACAATCAGATATCCCCCGTAGATATGTTGTCAGTAAAATAGACAATCAGACATCCTTCCCGTAGATATGTTGTCAGTAAAATAGACAATCAGACATTCCCCGTAGATATGTTGTCCATAAAATATACAATCAGACATCCCCCGTGGATATGTTATCAGTAAAATAAATGCACACATTAAATGCATAAGTAATTGGGGAAACGAATGAACACTTGTTCTGCTATATATAATAACGGCCATTGTATCAAATATGACACGTAAATCCCCCCCCCCACACACACACACACATATGACACTATTGTGGGAGGTCTGTTCAGCTACTCCCCTCAATCTGTCTCTGATTTCTCACCAAACACCCTTCCCATATATTCCTCTGTAGCACATTCTATGACAATTTTCCATTACGGATCATCCTTCTATCCACAGTTCATTTAAGATCCGGAACTTAATTCCGAAAGAATAGGAATTCCGGAAACGTGTAATGGCTTCAACCTCCGGCTCCACCATTCAGATAGCCGAAGTTGGCGCGCGTTTCTGCGTGCGTCTACGCGTGTCTGTGTCAGTGTGCCACGGTCGTAAATAGACCTACCGGCGGGGGAAGAAGTGGGGCTGCTTGAGGATTCCGGTACTTGTTCAGGATCTCGGAATAGATGTCTGTTACCTTGGGCTAGATCCCGATCAGTCACGTGACATCTGCAATGGGCGCTATTACCTCTTGTCTTTAGATTCATTTTTCGTCAGCAAACCGAAAATCCGAATCTGAACTGCTCAGTGCACAGCGCTAAAGGTAAGTCTTGGCTACTTCCGTTACATTAACAGTGTTCGGTGTAAACAAAACAATGTTAGCATCGGTTCCCGTCTATTTTTAGAATTTACTACTTTTGAAGTTTCAATCAAATAATCTTTAGCTATTTCTCATGTGTCTCCGTTGGCTGCGATTGTCCTTTTAAGGACTTTATCTCGTGGAACAGGTCACGTCGCGATTATTCAGGATAGTTATTATTGGAATTGTTCTGGATACTGATTGATCATTCGATTGCCATGGAGATTCGTGAAGGTATAATCTTCTGTATGACCCTGCGTAAGGGTAATCACCGTGGATCAGGGGATTTTATGAGCATTTTCTGGATTCCTTCGTGTTACATTATTGCTTTGGATGTTGTCTATAGATTATTGTTCAAGATATCATTGTAGCCAAAGAATTATTTTCACATTTCCCTACAAAGTGATGTGCGTAGATTGTCAGCCTACAAAGGATGAAAACCGCATTTGTATAATCGCTCAAAGCTAACATTTATGAAAGTACTCGGAATGGGAATGTGATCTGAAATGTCGTTTTTCTTTCTTTTTTAAAGAAAAAAAGTTGGTAATTGATGATATTTAACCACAGTTGTTATTATTATAGAGAAATAATATAGACAACTTGCAAATACAGTAAAATTAAAGGAAACATATGATCAGGTACATATTTGTCTTTAGTTTGTTAATTTGCCAGATAAAATGATACCCATTGCTGGCTACAAAGATGTGTATAGTAATACCATACCCATTTTAACTATACTATTAGTATAGTATAGCATAGCATAGCATAGCATAGCATAGTATATATATATGTATGTGTTGTGTGTGTGTATGCGCGCGCGCGTGGGTGTGCATGTGTGCGTGTACTCCTAGACAGATACGAATCCCCGTATTACTTACTGACTGACTGAATGAATGATGACTGACTGACTTACTCAATAACTCACTCACTCACTCACTCACTCATTCATTCATTTACTTATTCACACGCTCACTCACCCCCTCATTCACTCCCTCACCCACTCACTCATTCACTCACCCACTCATTCCCTCATTCATTCACTCACACACTTACTAACACGTTCACAGACACACACACACACACACGGAGTGACTAGGTTATCTGTCTGTCTGTCTGTCTGTCTGTCTGTCTGTCTGTCTGTCTGTCTGTCTGTCTGTCTGTCTGTCTGTCTGTCTGTCTGTCTGTCTGTCTGTCTGTCTGCCTGTCTGTCTGTCCGCTCGTTTGTTGCTGGGATTACAGCTTGAAATATTCCAGTAGACGTGAAACAATTATGGTTACCTTTACCTACAATCATACCATATCATATAACTGAGCTATCCTTTGATCTGATACATAGGAGTCATTTAAGTGCTACACTCCATTGCCATAGCGAGTGATACATCCCACAATAAACATTTCGTAAGCTCGTGGTGCTCATGTCTTAGATTATATTTGCCTTCTCCGATAACCAATTACCCATTATTGACATGGAACAATATATTATATGATAATCTGAGTAAACGAGTGTGAAGTGATACCTGTAACGAGGCGTATTGTTGAATTGTTTTACGTTTCCAGATGACACTAACAAACCATGAAAGTCTTTTGATCTGCTCTGGTTATCACACCGACAGTCATACACCAAACGTAACCAGTCCATGTTTATGTATGGCCAGGTTCTGAAAGCTGAGGGGTGTTGTCATCTGACATACTCAATACTCGCTGGAACCCATAAATTGCATTATGGGATGGAAGGGGGGGGGGCTTGAAGGGGAGGTGCGCACTCACTTTTCTTAGAAACGAAGAAAAACAAAACACAAACAAGCCGACTGTATATCCTCGCAAACCACAGCATCCTCGCAGTCATCTCCAGGTAAGGAAGAGAGCGGAGCAATTATTAATGACCGTTTCCGGTGTTAACTCGCGCTTACGTATGTATATGACTAATGCTTAAAAGGTTACATATTCAGGGTGAATCATTCACGTTATTTGTTTTGTTTTTAAGCTGACTCTACTGAGTTTACATGATTTGATGACTGTGGTATGTTTACAATGTTTGTTACTCAGCTCCGTTGTGTTTACCAAGTTAATGGAATCTTTACTCTATTGAATGGGCATACTATTATGTGTACCAAGATGTTGACTAACATTATATTTACCAGCTGTTTCACATCCTATCCTAGTCAGGTGTGCTAAGAGATTGCCACTTTTTAAAGTCAAATAAAATACAAGACTGTTGTATAAGTTATAGCTAGTAAACTATGTTTTGTGTGTGCGTCTGTGTGCGTCTGTGTGTGTGTGCGCGCGCGCGCGCGTGTGTGTGTTTTTAATAATAAGCACACTAAACACATAAACACGTAGCTTAACCATAAAAACATGTGTTATTCGGCCAATGTTTATATTATGGATAGATTTCTGTACCGGATCTCGTTAATCGTAATGACGCTAAGTATATCCCGGCGACCTTCCAATATGACCTTGACGTGTTGTTCAATGACCTTCACTGATGCCTTTTTCACATTGAGTGCTGACAGAATAGCAGGATCCGTGCAAGGTCGCGCCGACCGAGGAATATTCCCCATACCATATGGGATTTATGGTACCTACTGCATAGTTAATGATAGAAATAGTGTATTAAGGTCATTATATGCCAATGGTTGAAGACATTAACTGCCACTCTTCATTATCGATGTGTTCCAGTCTATACATTGGAAAACATTCTTAGAATTAGAGATGACCACCTGGAAAGGTAACAACCATATAATATTTACCTGGCAGGTTGTCTGTCATACGCAAGGTACATCGCAGATATAATTTGTCACTGACATGGTTGATACTATTATGACGAAGGTACTTAATAACGGCAACATACTTTCATGTTGGCGTTTAATTTAAGCTGAGTAAGGTTTTTTATACCCCCTTTTGCGTGGAAATATTAATTAAAAAAAGTTTAATTAATTGTTTACAAGTTGTGATATTATAATATTAAATAACATCGGTTTATAATTTAATTTTTTAAATATCATCGGTACAACTAATTGGACTGGATGACTGTTCTCTGTGTGTGTGTGTGTGCGTGCGCGTGTGCGTGCACGCGCGCGCGTGTCACGTGTGTTACCTCTACCCATTTCTCCATTTTAATACTGACTCTACTATTAAGCCGTTATGTCCATACAACAATTCTGACCAAAAACCCGCAAAACGCCCCAGAAACGACAAAAAGCCGAATACCTGATCAAGAAAAAGGAGTGTTGTCGTCAACAAAAAAACAACCCAGAAAGACGATATGTTGCTGGCTTTAAAAAAAGGGCGGAACTACGACGCCTGCAGAACACCTGAAATTTAACCCTTTATCCTCTCGAAAAACGGATTAATATAGTCAATAAATGATGTACTTGTAGCACATTGTTTATCGAAAGCCGCAGGTTAAATGCCGATAGGGTTATATGTAATAAGTGATAGAGGAAAATCTACAACGAACTTGAGAACGCGTAGCCATCTATTCACGCACGCACGCACACATACGCGCGCGCGTGCACACACACACACACACACTGGTACCTTTAGCTTCCATTATTAGCCTATTTATGACAATTTTGTCCATTTTATTTCAGTATTTTCCAGTTTCTGCCTATTTTCGCGACCCAACAAAGAGACGACGACAACGACACAAAGAGAGAACATGGAGCTAATTAATGAACTAAATGAAGCTTATTGGTCAAGAGGAGATCCTACTCAAACAGCAGGTAGGAGGATGACCAAATTATGTCAGGTTTGAGGGAGTGAATGGATGGATGAATAAATCCCGTAAAATGAGAGTAAGTGAATATGTGCGTGTGTATGTGTTAGAATAGGTCATTGATTGATTGATTGATTGATTGATTGATTGATTGATTGATTGATTGATTGATTGATTGATTGATTGGGTGATTGAGTGAGTGAGTGATTGAGCAAGTGAGAGAGTGATTGTGTGTGATTGAGTAAGTGAGTGTGTGAGTGACTGAGAGAATTCGTGAGAGAGTATGTGTGTGTGTGTGTGTGTTTGTGTATTTGTGTGTGTGTGTGCGTGTGAGTGAGTGAGTGAATGATTGAGTGATTGTGCGAGTGAGTGATTGTGTGAGTGAGTGAATGTATAAATAAGAGCCACTAAGGCATTAAGTGAATGAGTGAATCGTTTGCGTAAGAGTGTGAGTGAGTGTTGAATGAGTAAGTGAGTGATTGAGTAAATGAATGAGTAAGGGTGTTTGTGAGTGAGTGAGTGAGTGAGATTCGGTGAGTTATTCTGTCAATGAGTTATGTTTTAATATATAATATATTCAGAAATGTCCGATATCGTTTATTCTCCTAGCTACCGGTTACCTTTATTAAGCCAATTTCCACGTCACTGAGCGATAATTAATTGGAAAGATTAGCTGAGCGAAGTGATAATGAGTTGACGAATACGATCCCTATATATGACAGACCGATAGGTTTTGTTCTTTGGGGAGAATCCCCAGGCTGTCGCTTAATCAGCACAGCCTCTATGTTGGAGTGGTTGAGAAACTCCTCCCCCACCACTCACAGGGGAGCAGTACGGAAAGATGGAGCCGAAATACCCTGAGGGTGGTCACTGCCAGAGTGTTTTACGTCCTCAGGGGGTTTTTAACGTCTCCCTTTATTTTAAATAATTCAGTGGAGACGGCAGCGTGGAGACGGCAGCGCCATTTAACGTGGTCATCCGCCCACGATGTAGTGAGCCGAGAAATTAATCCCTGGAAAAGTTTCGACCTCTTACGGGGTTCGAACCTGCGACCGTTCGCGCCAAGTGCCGGGTGCTTAACCGCTAGGCCACCGGAGCTCACTACAGACCGATACTAACCCGTTACTACTTATATAGTTATACTGAAGCGCAACCCCGTAACGGAGCTAAATAAAGCAACAGCTCAAAGCACGAACGGCATTCATCTAATCGCATATCTCACGATACTGTCATGAGGAATATCCAACTATAATGGCGTATATTAGCGGCATATCGCTGGCATTACCAGCTTAAGGCTGCCCACGTCGACACCAACCTAGCCTAGACTTAAGACCAGCTGATTAGAAGCAGAATCTACGTCACCAGGTGTGTCTGGCTGTTGATTAACTCGTAATAAACAACAACACGATGACAGCTGATGTCCTTGGCTCAGACCGTGAACTCGGAGCCACGTTCCTGCCGTACACCTCGTATCCGGAGATCTTGTACTCATCGGGCATTTTATCAAAGCGTGCTTCGGTCCGTTGTAAATATTCTTTGATTGAATTGGAATGAAATATGAGAGTGACGCGGATTGCTCAGCCAGGCAACACCTGTACCGTAATTATGATATATCGGATAGGTAGTCGGCAAAATATATACCTTCTGTTAGCTCCGGGAAATGCGATTGCTTTGTTTGGCATCCAGAAAGTAGTCCTCCGTCGGCCGCTAACACTTAAACCTGGCCATGGGAGTGCAGATCGGGAATATGGAGAGATATGTGCGCACATATAGTCGACAGAATGTGAATGCTTCGTTGATTATTCGCGTCCGATCACAATATTATTGTAATTACAAGAATACCGATGCTAAAACGCAAATACGAAATGCGTTCGAATATGAATAAATTTTGAAAATATTCATGAATGTAATCACGACTCCTTTTTATAATTTTGATGCTCAGTTCTGCTTACCTTTGTAACACAGACACGCACGCACGCACGCACGCACGCACGCACACAGACTCTCACACACAGAGAGACACAGCGACACGCGCGCGCACACGCACGCACAGACACACACATACCTTTATAAACATATCAAGATGCACCTTTTCATTCACATCTATATGCCACATAACTTTATTAAGTGGCGTCTGAAATGTCGTATTGGATTAAGAGAAAGCTTTAAGGCAGTATCCCTTTACGTAGACTACTCAAGTCACAGGTGATTGTGCTACTATGAATCTCTGGATTCGCTACCGTGGCAGAGTGTAGGAACACATAGACTTAAATTATGCTAATTAAAGGTAATGCCCACGTAAGTTATTAAATGATAATCAAGAAGCCAAGTTATAATATTCTTAGTCATCGAAAAACAACAACATCGTGTTTACTTGCCAGAAATCATATAATTACGACGTTACGTATTTATTATGTGGCTACACAAAATGGTAGCGAATAACGCAGTTTATCAGAATGGCATAAAAAAGGAGGCAATTACAGAACAGTTTAGAGAATAAAGTGATGCATTATATTATGTTGATGGATTAGTCGATATTTGTTAATGCTTTTATGCCGGAAGGGCAAGGGATATATTCGTTTAGTTAACTGCTTGTGTCAGGAAAAAAGAAAGATCCGGTTTATAAACGGCACATTTAAACACTTAAACGTGTTCTTTCGTTCGTAAGTGTTACAATAATTTGTTTCAGTATTGTTCGAGCTTCGCCGAAGTTTCTAATTGACTCGATGTGTACAAAACATCGGGGACTGAATGATGATTTACGCCGTTAGGTGCGTGCGCGCGTGCGCGTGCGTGTGTGTGTGTGTGTGTGTGCATTTTTGTTCAAGATTTATGTGCTCAGAAACCACCGAATATCCGTTTATATTTTGTCTCTGGTTTAGGGAGACGTAAATCGGTATGTGTATCCGTTTGTGAAGGATTAATGTCGATTATGGATCTAAACCGGAAACGAGAAACGAAAGGCTCTCCAGTAGAAAGACAGTATTGTGTTACGAGTATTCGGAATAATAATAATAATAAAAATAATAATAATAATATGTGACATTTATATAGCGCCCTATTCAGCTAGAAGCTGCTCTAAGGCGCTTTACAATATTATTATCCCTGACTCATAACCTAGGAATCAAAATAAAGAGCCATTAAACCCCGAAGTCCACAGGAACGTTTATCATAATTGGAATACTCGATCTGAGGCTTGAGTCATTATCTCCAAAAATAGACTTGTCTATTCTGTTTTCCATTTTCTACTGCGTCTTTCCGTTAGTTTAGATCATTTATATAATCTGAATATCGGAATATGTGTGTGTGTGTGTGTGTGTGTGTGTAGATAGATAGATAGATAGATAGATAGATAGATAGAGAGAGAGAGAGAGAGAGAGAGAGAGAGAGAGAGAGAGAGAGAGAACCTGAATACTATTATAAGCCATTAATTTAGTGTAACGTGTAGGTGGTGTAGATGAAGATACGTTTATGAGCTAGGTCTTAATGGGTATATTTGCTAAATAAAGATTGCTAATATTACCTTATATTACAGTATGCATAGGTAACCGTAGAATTCCAGTGCAAAGCATAGATAGGATGGGTTCGGATTACTCCAATGCCCCCCCCCCTCCACCCCCCGACCGCTGCTACTAATGTAATACTGTTTTTATTTATTTTTAATCAAACGATAGAACGTTGACAATGATTGAAATTCTACCAATTACAAATATAGTTAATCAGTCATTATTTATCCAAGTTGCCTAAGATCCACGAAAGCTGCCGCGTTGTGAGACTCTTAATTCGGATTAAACGGTAATATTCTAAACAATTACAGAACTTAACTAGTTTGTCTAAAACGTGTAGAAAAATGGCAGTCGATGTCGGTCTAAACGAATATTTATCAAATAATAATCTTAATAAATCCCGAGAGTCCACCGTTAGCTCTTCTGGATTTCTCTGCCGCATTTCATCCAATTCAAAATGACGGGCTTATCTCGGGAGTGAAATAAATGCTCGGTTTGTTCGACTAATTGTTTCGGTCGATTCGGGCCTATTTAAAACGTCGTTTTATCGCCGGCGTTCGTCATCAAGCATCCCGGAAGATTCTCTTCTTGGACCTTTGGATTTGTTATGGTACGCAGACGACTTCTTTTGACCATCGGACGTTTATATGGCGTTAAAAACCGGTGAATTCCCGCCACTAGAGTTAAAACGTGTCTCCCCTTAGATAACATGGAACGCTGTACTGCGGGTATTCTGCATTGGATCGCTTAAATTCTTCTGTAATCGAATGATGATGACATAACAATTATCAGCTACCTTGTTAAGCGTCTTAAGAGTGATATTCTTACAGTTTATATAGGGTTTTTGTAAATTATTCTAATTGTTATATTTATTTGGCTTCACTAAATTGTGTGAAGTTCTTAAAACGCCAATGTTACACACTGGATAATATTTCGTTACTTCTAGTAGTTCTACCGCTTCAATCCAAAGTGGATGAGTTATCTTAACAAGCGTATTAATAATAATAATGAACATATAATATCATTATGCCGAATTGCCTACTACCATCTGAAGAATACCCGCGCCTCCGTCGTCTAGTTGGTAGCGCGTTGGACTACAGATCACTACCACCTGAGTTCGAAACTCGGCGTGGCCATATCTTAAGGGTGTTTCATCTTTCACTTCGTTTCATTACCCTTGGAGATCACCCGGCCCATCTAGCCTACCATGTGCACAAAGGTGGCCGTAAAACATCAATCCTCAACCAATCTTAACCCATTATTCCCATAGAAAAGTTGTCACAATAGTTTCTGCCTTGTTTACATCTCATGTAGACTAATGTAGATTACTATTTTATGCCTAGAGCAAATTCGGCATTTATCAAAGACAGTGGAATTGTGTGAGCTCTTATGGATCAGGAAGTCATCCCGAAATTTCAGGTTACCATACTATTATGCAATTATGAATTTTTCGTAGTAGCCAGCCGTATCTTGATTAAGTTGGCGGGGGATATTAAAATTGTGTCATCTCTTGAAATGTTAATTTGTATTTCTAAAATAGTATTTCCGGATACCTTATTTGGGCGTTTTACTGTAGAGTGCGTTATATGACTATACTATATTACACTATATCTTCAATACTTTATTACATGTATTATTATTATTATTATTATTATTATTATTATTATACAGGTTTTTCGTGTAAAATTCTACCGTTATATTAACTCAACTCTTCGCATTCACATAACTGTGGTTTCCGCTTCCCAATACCTGGAATTTGCAATGAGTTTTCTAGTGTATGATTCATCCACCTCATTGTTGTAGTATGATGAGTTTCATTCTGTTGTATATTTAAACGTTATGACTCCGTGGCAGAAGCGATGAATATCATAGCGTTTCATTAACTAACACCCAATTGTGTGGCCGCCATTTTAGATCTGCTTTATTTATTCCATTTAAGCCACACACTTAGCCGATAATCTCTGTTACAGGCTACCAGCACTACCGAGTCATGAAGTGTGATAAACTCGACGAGCCAGGCTGTTTCTCTTATGCCGTGTTTGACGACGAGGGCATGCTGTGGAAGGTGACGCTGCAAAATGGCGCCTCGTCACGTGACCCCCTCTTCGGCATTTGTAACATACTGCTGAAGCTATCTGACGACGATCGGAAAATAACCGGCGTCATTGTCGAAGACGACTGCGTCCTGCTGAAGTCGACGTCGGAGAAAGTTGAGCCGGTCGCCAATGGAGGAAACGAGGTCAACGGAGAATTGGATGACGTCAGCAAAGCCGGATCGACGATGGACGCTAGCCCGGATGTTAGTGACAATTTGAATGGCGAGGAGAAACATGCGCAGAACACATGAACGCCTCTGCCGTGAGCGCATTTGAATAATGATAATAAATGATTCGTGTTTGCTGTGTTTCCACTGAGATGTTGTCAGCGACGTTGTCAGTTATTTTATCAACTCGGTGAGACAATCGATTGATAACCGTAACGTTTGGAGTGGCTTTTGTTGTTTACAATTAATTTTGCCAATAACTTTCTTTTATCTTTGCGGAGAGAACACGTGCGCCGTTTGATTTGTTGTTGACATATCCTTTATTCTATTCTTTTTCTCGGTACTAATCACGATGTCTCGCGTCACGAGGTCAGACGTACGTTTCGGGCTGACTTCATTCTGTTAGATCGTTTTTTTTGTGTTGTAACGTCGCGGTTATCTGTGTGCATCGTACGATCGTGTCGGCGTTCTTTATACTTCGTATTGATATAGAGGATGTGATGTAACATGTATCCCTACATTCCTGATGTTTATCAGTTTTGAGAAGACTAGCTACTAACCTTGTTTGTACAGTACTGCCTGGTACCACCCGATTCTCTTTGGTGATTTCAATGTCTTTGTTTGAAACGGTTTTTAGTTCAAATCCTATTCATCTCCAGTCGCTGTCAATAAAGTAAGTAATATGATATAAACTCTATACATTATTTAAAATCTCTCATATGTTTGTGTGGTTTGAGGTGTCTATAATATGGCTTCATTATACATTTTGGATGTAAACTGAGTGATATTGCAATAAAATATATAATGCTGCCTTGCATATTAACGAGTTGTTCGCTTCCTAGAAAATATCATACATTCCGTAGGTAGAACATTATTAGCATTTCGCAAATTACAAACACGCTGTATAGGGTATTGCTGCATACATACCAGAGCATGTACAAGCAGAAAACATCCACAAATATGTATATTGTGATACGACATTTTGATAATCAGGTATATCAATGTGTTGTAGCATTATGACGGGGAGTAATAACAAAAATGGAGAGATACTCACACCTTGATGAAGCACATAAGATCCCGTCGAAGATCACGAGAAGACTAATATATACAGACTATTCTCCCTGCATTCCCGATCTGGATGGAAACTGATTGAGAAATACAAAAAATGCCGAACGAACTTGGTCAATATCCCATACGCCTGGTATGATGAGAACAGATTGTTGCTGCACAGAAAAGATTGTCTCGTTCACAGACACATTAACGACGAGTGTAAGGATTACTCTACGGTTCCCAGGGTTCAGATTGGTTTTGATGGAGTAGGTCTTCCGGGATGCAATCCACTTAGATGCAAATAGGATATCCACTTAGTACAGGAAATTATCTGTATCTGCTCCAGCATCTTCATATCTTATAACAAGACATGATGTCATTTACTCGAACTATATTTCAGAACTTTTTAATTATTAAGATTATAATCCAACTCCAGTGTGCGGTTAATGCAACCCTTTTGTCTGTATAATGACGAAATTGTTCACGCGAACTGTTTTGCTCTCTCTCTCTCTCTCTCTCTCTCTCTCTCTCTCTCTCTCTCTCTCTCTCTCACCAACACACACACACACACACACACACACACACACACACACACACACACACACACACACAAATACACATACACCCTCTCTCTCTCTCTCTCTCTCTCTGGGTCTCTTTCTCTCTCAGTCTCTCTCCCCCCCTCTCTCTCTCTCTCTCTGAATATGAAACGTCTTGCGACATCTACCAAGGTCTACCTTTACGAACATGGAATGCAGCAGCTCATACTTTATGGTATAGTTTGCTTGAGTAAGCTAAAAGTACCTTATATTTCGAAGTTTTCTTTCACCAAAACTTATTTATTGAAGGTAGCTTTTTTATCATTCACATCGGCCCTTCAAAGTGTTAGTAAACGATATTAGAAGTTTCAATATACTACACCTTTGTCCCACATAGAAACTGAACTTATTTCTAACTTCACATCTATGTATATATGTAACAATATATGTTGTGAGTGTTTACATATAGATCAAATAAAATATAAATCTAACGTATATTCGAATTCTGGAAATTAAACATCCGGTTAAATATAAAGACATTCACGAGAAATATGATAATTATCAATCGAAATCACTTGTGTGTTATATCTCCAAACCAGGGCTTCTAATCTTACTTAATGGGGAGTAATCATTCGGCATATATCCCAGGTGAGACCAGCGCCGGGGCTAAAAAATCACTCACTCACTCACTCACTCACTCACTCACTCACTCACTCACTCACTCACTCACCACACCACCACCACCACCACCACCACCACCACCACCCCACCACCACCACCACCACTCACTCACCACTCACTCACCACCACCACCACCACCACCACCACCACCACTCACCACCACCACTCACCACCACCACTCACTCACTCACTCACTCACTCATTCAGTCACTCAGTCAGTCACTCAGTCAGTCACTCAGTCAATCCATTAATCCATCACTTATTTACACTCACTTACTCAGTCATTCACCACATCACTCACTCACTCACCACTCACTCACTCACTCACTCACTCACTCACTCACTCACTCACTCACTCACTCACTCACTCACTCACCACTCACCACCACTCACTCACTCACCACCACCACCATACCACCCCACCACTACACCACTCACTCACCACCACCACCACCACCACCACCACACACACCACCCACCACCCACCTCCCTCCCCCACTCACTCACTCACTCACCACTCACCACCACCACCACTCACTCACCACCACCACCACCACCACCACCACCACCACCACCACCTCACTCACTCACTCACTCACTCACTCACTCACTCACTCACTCACTCACTCACTCACTCACTCACTCACTCACTCACTCAGTCACTCAGTCAGTCACTCAGTCAATCCATTAATCCATCACTTATTTACACTCACTTACTCAGTCATTCACCACATCACTCATTCACCCACTTACTCACTGTTGTCTACCATGTTTTCTGAATGCACTAATACATTAATGGATATATTCTATAGTTCAATACTGGGTCTAATCTTATTCCTGTTATTTATTTACGATTTACCCGATTATACATGTATATCGAACATATTATTATTATTATTATTAATTAGAAAACTTCTATAGTGTCAAAATCCTCTAAAAGATTCGAGCTCAGTGGCACACCTAGTACAGGGGTTGGTCAAACTCATATTCCGGGTACGATGCTAAGTTCATCAACAATGATCAGATGGCAAGGAAACTTAACAAGGATAAGCGAGTCTGAAAGGGTGAGTTGTCAAATGGTGACGGAAAGAAACTATGATATTTGATGACGTAACATGTTCATAGAGTGAATTCCAAAGAGTAGGGACAGCATCTGAAGAAGAAAAAACGAGTCCCATGATGAGTTTTAACCCTGGGAACAGACAACAAGTGAAAACCAGATGAACGGAGCTCTCTGGGTTTGGGTCCAAATAGATATGAATGTTCTCCAGAAGAAAGAGTTTGATAGGGAAAAGTGCACAGTTTGAAAATGATGCGAGATTGAACAGGGGCCAGTGAAGAGATTTCAGAAGTGGGACAGAATGGGAAAACCGAGGAAACCGTATGACAACCTATTATTATTATTATTATTATTAGTAGTAGTTAGTTAGTAGTAGTAGTAGTAGTAGTAGTAGTAGACCATACTTTCCATGGTATTGTATCACGTGTTAAAAGAGCTTTACATAAATTTAAATATTTTACAATAAAAATATTTAAATTTATATGTAAAATGTTTAACAAAAATGGACATTACATACATTATTTAAAATCGAGCGCCTAAATATTATTTAATTGCGAAAGGGGATCAGAAAGTAGTGAGTCTTGTACTTATTGTTCTTACTTCCCTAATATTGCTTGGAAGTACGTCTAGATTTTCTCAGATTTGCAACAATATATCATTAAATCGGTTTTCAGGGTGGCAACCACACGTTACTAACCTCAATACCAGTATTAAAGGAAATTAAAGGAACATTTCATTTTCATTTTAAATTTTCAGAACTAATACAAATATGTTTACACAAGATTATAAATGATGTCAAAATGCGAACGCGATTAAACACATACTAAAAATTCCAGTTTAAATGCTGGTGACTCAACTACAGTTCATCTGTGTGCGCCACGATTTTGGAGCTAGACAGAGACGGGAAGCTCCTGAAGCCTGACTTTACTGTACTCAAGCTGTTTGTGTAACCCAGTTTTAACATTGTAAATAGGCATCGGCTAAGCTAAGCACAATGCGCAACAAAACGTATTTATGAATATTACAGTACTGTTGGTCAAAAAACCTCAAATGTTACTGAAATGGCTAAAGAAAGAAACATTGTGAAATTCCTTATACAAATTATTTTAACACGAAACATCTACCGAAGTGTCACATTTTATGTAAATGAATATCCGACCGCATCAATTAACAGTAGTTATAATAAGTTGATCCTGGGCTAGATAAAGTCAAGGTGGTGACTTCAGACCTAAAGCAGAGTATCTCTGACCTGATTCTATCTGGAAATGGTTACGTCATGTCTTGTTGAAGTTTGGGATATAGACCCCCCGGCTGTCGCCTATTAGACACCGCCGGTTACGTCATCTTTGTGCTCGTTTACTTTATAACACATAACTGTCTCCTTCTCACCTTTCATTCTGACATTCGAGGAAGCCATAATCGTTAACTTCCAGTAATTTGGAATATTTATTTATAGTTGACGAATATTATTATCGAATTAGGGATTACTTTTATGAGCATTACACATTTTGTTCATTACACATTTTGTTAATATTTCAATGAAATTGATCCTTTCTGATATATTACTCGGCTATATGTCTGATCAATAAAATGATTACCGAACTCGAAACACACAGGATAACACTTAAACTATATATCCTAGCGTAAACATTTACTTATCACTTTTATCATAAATATTTCATTTGTATGAAATCATATCATATGCAAGCTTCATTGCACTCGTTATTGTTTACACTTATTTATGTCAATGTAATTGTCACTAATGTTATTGTTTACACTTATTTATGTCGATGTAATAGTGATTGTCACTAATGTTATTGTTTACACTTATTTATGTCGATGTAATAGTGATTGTCACTAATGTTATTGTTTACACTTATTTATGTCGATGTAATAGTGATTGTCACTAATGTTATTGTTTACACTTATTTATGTCGATGTAATAGTGATTGTCACTAATCTTATTGTTTACACTTATTTATGTCGATGTAATAGTGATTGTCACTAATCTTATTGTTTACACTTATTTATGTCGATGTAATAGTGATTGTCACTAATGTTATTGTTTACACTTATTTATGTCGATGTAATAGCGATTGTCACTAATGTTATTGTTTACACTTATTTATGTCGATGTAATAGTGATTGTCACTAATGTTATTGTTTACACTTATTTATGTCGATGTAATAGTGATTGTCACTAATGTTATTGTTTACACTTATTTATGTCGATGTAATAGTGATTGTCACTAATGTTATTGTTTACACTTATTTATGTCGATGTAATAGTGATTGTCACTAATGTTATTGTTACGCTTTTATCGACTCTAAATACATTTTGCAGGCAAAACGCAGGTTCACGCAGCGTATCTGGCAGTCTTGAATTCCCTAGCAGTTTACTAATACATTCATTAGATCTATTAATCGTCAAAGAGTAGTCCATTCTAAATAATAGACGATATTTCTATTGGCTCAAACTTCCTAGTGTCCGGCAGAAGTAAACATTCTGATTGATAGAGTTCGGGGATTCGCTTCTTATAATCACGATTTAGGACACTCCCATGGTTTAGTTAATAGCAAACTGCACAGGATGTCTCCAGATCGGGGATCGAGTCCTGTGTATGTGGGATTGTTTCTGATCATATAATTTCTCTAAAGAGTAGTTGATTAGTCGTATTTTCAGGCTATCAAAAAACCCATTCACTGACTGACCGACTGACTTACTCACTGACCGACTGACTGACCGACTGACTCACTCACTGACTCGCTGACTCATCTTAAGGTACAAAAGCAGGACTATCTTAGGGTTTTAAGCTCATTTCTAGACTTCATAATGCGAAATGTGAGCGACATCGGAAGTATCAACTTTAGTCAGGTTGTGCTACAGTTGGTGTCTTTACGCTGGTAATCTTTTAAGGCGAGTACTGTTGTTATGGCACCGATGGTATATTAGGAACGGTAGTTCTTCGTGCAGGTTGCGTTGTAATTCAGTTGAATATATTTTAGTATGTCAACATGGCAATAATATACAACATAATGATCTCTATTCATTAACATATTCATTAGGTACTGTCATACACGTTTACAATTAACATGAATGACGTAGAGAATGCAAGCAATTGTTCTATCAACTAATCTAAGTGTAGAAGATTTGTTTTATCCAAGATTCTACAGTTGTTGGCCAGCACTCGACTTCAGCTTATCTGATAATGAGTAATATCTATATTAGCGGGAACAACTAAGAACCCACTTTATTATCTAATTCGTTTCAATAAATAAAGTCGGATGTTTTTTTTCTATAGATAAGCATTATTTATGCATTACCTTCGTGAAGTACAACGGACAAGAAAGAGATGGACTGTTTTATTAGAAATGTATTCGAATTTTAGGTGAAAACGCAAGCACACACGCACGCACGCACGCAGGCCAGCAGACATGCCAGCGTACATAACACACGAGTTATCGATCTAATATTGATAAGTAACTGTTATGATATGGCCGAGAAAGTAAACGATTCAACCGACTGACAACGTGACAGAGCCTGTTGGCAATATAGGTGAGCGTCTTTAACATAAAACGGCGAAAAATATAAGCAGAGAACAACAAGTTACCAATACGATACGAGTCACGTGCTGAACACCTGTTCCCAAATAGGACGATACCACGTTGTCATCCATCAACATGTCATTTGGTTCGATGGTCTTCTTTTCAATAAAGTTCTCTCCCGATTTATCCCCGATATATCTCGTCTTCGGACTGCACTTGCCCCTCCACCACTTCCACCTCAGCTTCGAGACGCTGCCATCTTTGGTCAACAGGTC
The DNA here is from genome assembly GCA_025642065.1 of Paralvinella palmiformis. Taxonomy (NCBI): domain Eukaryota; kingdom Metazoa; phylum Annelida; class Polychaeta; order Terebellida; family Alvinellidae; genus Paralvinella; species Paralvinella palmiformis. The sequence goes on along the minus strand of JAODUP010000045.1, from coordinate 877,691 downwards.
CACGACGGCGTTTACACTCTCCAGCAGCGGATCGCCTTTTCTCATCGCGAACGAGTAGTGTTTGGCGTGTTTCATGTTCAGTACTCCGACCGTAGAGCGCAGGCGACATCCGATTTCGTTGGCCGAGATGTAATCGGCGAACGGCTTCTCCAGGAGAAAGACCGAACTTCCGCGAGATTCGATTACGCGACGAATTCCTTCGGCCTTGGTCCAGACGAGTTTCTTGGGCCGCCTCCGCAGCATGTGTCGGAGAGCGCTGCCGACGGTCGTTGCTCGGAGGCGTTCCGATTCGATATAATAGTAGGTCAGACTTCCGTTGATGCAGATCACTTCGACGTCCTTGTCGGAGAAATAAAGCGGAGAGTCGATGGTGCCTGGCCAACTGGCGCCATCTAGTGTGTTCCGGTAGAGGTAGAGCGCCGCTATCCCCGATTCCATGAACGGGATCGAGAAGTCTACGACGGCTTCTCGGGAAAATGTCCTCGTCATGGGAGCAGCGGCTACATCGGCTATCTGTAAATTGAAAGATAAACCGCACTCGTGAGAGATGATGGATATTGCAACGACTTCGGCACGAAGAGGAGAGGATTGTTAGTATAAACGATCCCGACTACCCACTAGGAGCGCAGTTAATATTTTCACTGAGTGGTTATCTGAGGGTGGGGGTGGGATTGATGTTCTCCAATACCGACTGTCCGTTATACTTTAATGTCCGCCTTTATACGTCCCAGAACGAATTATAGCTATTAGTTAGTCGAGAGATTTAAGTACACCAACGGGACCTTTTTTTAAAAAGAAGCCAATCAAATTCGCAATTCCAGGTGTCTCCGTCAAATGTTTGATGTTATCACATTGTGGCCAAGGCTGGGCTCGATCGTCGGCCTGCTAATAAACGCATCTGCATTCCCGACGCCACTCGACCAATCTTCCACAAGACGTCCCGGATACTGTGCCTTCCTTAGCCCAAGGTTCTAACTCCACTCAGACGGGTCGTATTGACTTATAAACAATGCTGATAATGTTCGCGCGAAAACCAAGCAAATGCTTCAAACTTCCGCTCAGTAACGTGATCGGAATATTAGAACAGTTGAATCGAGATGAGTCGGAGCCGGAGACAAAACGATAACAGACGCAGCAGTAGAATCTTCTGATAGCAATAAAGGGACGTCCCCACGGCTTATATAATTGGGTAGGACAATCGGTAACAACGTATCTCTCTACTATCTGGGTTCAAATCCCGGTCTAGCTATCTCTGAAGGGCATTTCATCCGCTATTTCGCCTTTACTTTTGGAAATAGCTCGGCCACTTTTAGACTTCTGTGTGGGCAAAAGTAACCGTAAATACGATATTTGATAATAATACAATTGCGATCATATATTACAATAAAAAAAACGTCTTTATTAACCAAACAAATGGGAAGTAATCATTGAAATAGGAGGTTATAGTTTTGATAAACAGTACCATATATATTTTGACACAGAGGGTTCGTTTCGTAACCGATTGATAATAACGGTTGTGAAGATTGGTATTTATTTATGCTTTCAGAGTGTATTATGTTGTTTTATAAACCATAATATGTATCCGGAGTCAACGGTTCTTAGATTTTAAGGAATTTGGCTTAGATCAGACAATTCCAATTCGTCAATTTCAATTTCACTCAATTCCATTTGTTCAATTCCAATTCCACATCAGATTGATCAATTCCAATTCGAATCAGAATGTTTCAATTCCAATTCCACCTCTGGCTTAGATTAAAATAAAACTATGCGCGATATGATACGGTTGAAATCATAGACCTAAAAGAAAACTAGACCGAACCCGGCCGCCGCCGGTATAGGAAAAAGGGAACGCAGACTGCAAAATCAGGTTTATAAACATGGTGAATTATTATTGTGTCGATGGTTGCATAAGTTAACACATTTAAAATAGCTGTTAAAGCGGTTTTTTGGCGGGAAATTAAGCTTATTATATTTAGCCTGTTCGACAATCACCGGCCTATCTCTGGCGTTTGATACCAACTAAACTAGATCTACGGACTTACATAAAACGACATTTACATATCTTATGGCATATAATAGGAGAGGAGTAATACAGATTATCTACACACAAAAAATTATAATGCACACATCACAATAAATGTCCGTATTCATAAGTTCAAAACTCGAAGCGCAGCCGCTTCAACGTGCCTTTTTGCCTCTACCGGAAGTCAGCGCTGTTTGGTCATGGCGGCCAATTCAAACAAGTCTGAATATAATCCAGAAAAACGATTTGATTACCAATGTGGTAATTGATTGTGGTTTGATGACAATCGTTTAGTATATAGTGCAGATGAAATAGTCCGTGTAGCGTTTTAATGGGCACACGATGAATAGTACACCGCTATTATAATAGGTACATAAACCGAAAACATATGAAACACATATAGCGCTTCTAAAATTACGTACGCTTCTTGATGGATGGGACAAATTTCGTATACTCCTCGGAGAGTGACGATGTATAAATGACCGGCGGAGTAATATCAGACAGGCCGGGAACATCTCCCATTGTCATCATGCCTTATCCGTCCGAGTTATCTTCAGCGGAATGATTCATCTCCACCATCGAACGATAATACGTTTATACGCGTATGTATAATCCGCCATAGTTCCGTCCCCGCTCGTTCTGAACACGTTAATCAACATCTCTCCATTACGGCCACACCGCGATGGATTCCAAATGACGCCTTCTCTCCCGTCATAAGCGATTGTTAATTAGCCAATGATAAACGTTCGTTAAGCGGCCGTCTGACAAACTGGCCGCGTTCATTCGGCCGAACAAAACTCGTCCCATCGTCGCCGGTACAAAGTTCCATTTATCGTCCGACTGACGGAGTGTCGCCGACGACGACGTCGACCAAGTTCGACGTCGGTCTAATTTTTTGTCATTAACGACGCCGTCGAGAAACAAATGCGTATAAATTAGCGTTCTCGTCGGGACTTCTATCCCGCCCAAATTGGACGCACTTCGCGTCATGACAGTGGCAAATGAGATCGACGTAAAATGTGGCCACCGCTGAATATATGAATGTTTTATGGGCCGCACTTAGCCGCTTAACTGCCGCTAGGAAGTGATGGGAAGTGCGCGCTGCTTGATTCGACTAAAGGATCTCGTTATATAAGTGTCCAAGTGAAAGTGGTCACAAAGTGATCACGGCCACGATGAAATGGATTAATATACGGCGGATTTATTGAGGATGACGCGTTAATTTAAATTTACGTGGAAATTAATTGACATTCACGAATGTGTAGAAAACATATAGATAATCGTGACATGAAAAGTTTCTTTCGTTTCTATTGTTATTTTATTAATACAAATTGTGTGTAAACTGGTGTTAGAGCGGTATATTACAGGTATGTTAGATCCGGTAAGGTTGGGTGCAGATGGGTTAAGTTGATTACAAAGAGTATAAACAAGAAGTTGTTGTCATTTACCGTATCTGGAGAGCATACATAACCAACTATCGTTATATTTCCTGTTGTTAGGTAAGTGAAGCATTCATACAACCGATCAAGTGTATATGTTACAGTTAATCTGTATAATCAGGTAATGTGTATATTACCTGAAATATTGCTTTCTGGGTCTATTGCTAACTGAGATTTAATCAACATTAACTGAAAATTTCAAGTAATAAACATATTACCTGGTTATACCGGTTAACTGTGATGATGATGATGATGATGATTGGTGTTTTACGACCACTTTGTGAATATGTTAGGCTAAATGGGTCGAGCGACCTCCAACGGTAATGAAACGAAGTCAGGGATGAAACAACCTTCAAATATGCCCATGCCGAGAATCGAACACGGATGGTAGTGAGTGATCTGTAGTCCAACACGCTACCGCTAGACCACGGAGGCGCCCATACATATTAACTGTAACATATACACAAACATAAAATAGAGCCACAGTTATAACGACTTGTCCACGATTGTAATTACCTACACTAATGAAAGTTGGAGACTTGTGTTGTCATTATAACTGTCAATATCACTGTTGATCGACGTCTGAAAATTTGCGAACTTCATAACAACCGTCGATTTATAACTTATTACATAACCTTTGGTTATTAAAAATCTTCATTATGTACAAACATACACCTACGATAATCCGCGTCATATGAATCTATACAATATGGTAATCAGGTCAACACCCTGGAGGCATATCGTCTCTAGCTTTTCAATTCTTAAGTCCCACCCAATGACTAACTATATTAACCGACCGCGAAGGAAATGCCATCAGAATGATGTTGGTTTCGAATGGAAATCCTTCGGCATACTTTTCTATCACCCTACTGAATGCGACATCTCATCACACGTGTTGATTGTTTCACACAATTCGGTTGTAAGCCCTTATTCCCAAACAAAACAAAAACATAAACAGCAAGTGAATGGCGATTGTCAAATGAGAAGAAAACATGTCGTCCCCACTCAATCCGATTTCGTCGGATTGTCTCATCACGTGAACCGTTGTTATCTTATTACACCACGAATTGTATCTTGTCTAAAATAAAGCGCGCGAAGAAAACTGGGCGATAATATATTGATTTGGTAGGATTATATCACTGTTTAGACAAGAGAGACGAGAAACAAGATTTATATTACTGAATTATTGACAAATGATATCGATAATAAGTATCGTTGTAAATGTCCTTTTGGTGTGTTTTGTTCCCTTTCGCTAGTAATAATCGTGCAAGTAATATATTAAAACGACAACGCCAGTATACTGAGCGATAATAAAACGAATGTAATTTTGCTTACGCCCGAAATTACGTCACCAATCAGTCCCGTCCATCCAGAAGGTGCCTTCGGATCCGGAACTCCGTAACCCTGGTATGGTACCAAATACAATCGATAGGGGCGCCGAAGTCGCTCCGATATTAAATGCACCAAATCTGGAATGAATCCTGAATATTTGCGTCGTGTATGAATGTCACTTCTGTTAAACAGAAAAGGCGGTTCCTACGACAGAAAGAAACGATAAATTATAGAATAAATGTTTTATTTGTGAATAAAATAGCATGTGATTTGAATTAATTAGCATTTTAAATCTGTGATAGAATTCCGATAAATACTTAATGAGATACAAATGCCAGTTGCTCATCAAAAAATGTACAGTTCCATAATAAAATAAAACATATATTATTTAATGCACATTTAACCACTGTATTATCCTTTATCACAGCTAATTTGGACTTATAGTGGCATCTACTATCTGAAAAACATAGGCGCAAAAATAAGAAAACAGACACAAACTGCATCCATGTTATATCAAGTTTTTCCAATATTATAAACTAGTTAAAACTATAAAACGTTCCACTGAATTAGCATACAATAAAGCCCTTTCTAAATCAATATCGGTAGGAATGTGGTAAAAATAGGTCATAATTAATTGGCTAGTAGGTTAAAACATGGTAATTCAATGAACACCTGAAACCTACGTGATAAATAATGTCTCGATTAATTAATTATTCAAGTACAGATCTAATACCCACTGGAGTAATTGTAAATGCTTCACTAAAACTGATAAAAGTGTTCAAATGAATTACCGACTTCAAAATTTCCTCGTGCTGTATGTTTTTGAAACATTATGGACTTAGATTATGGACTTAGGACTTAGGCTTAGATCGTATTTAGAAACAATTTCTTGGCATCTACACTGATGATAAGCTATACTAGCTGAGCATTTACACTACATTAAGTCTAAACTAACGAATTCAATTTATGTTCCTGAAATGATTAGAAATGTATAATTCAAACGGATTGCTGCCGAATGTACCCATTTAACTAACATGGAATATCGTTTTGGAAATTCGGTGCATAACCCACCCGAAACAGTCAGGATTTAAAGGTAGCTATTAAAAAAGTTAAATAATAAATTATCTGTTTCAACTCCAGGTACTCAATTATAAACATGGATTATATTTCTATTATATTTCTATTTACAGAAACAGTAAAAGAAATTACCGAACTAGTCACATAATTGACAAGATATTTGCTATTCATCACAAGAAAAACTATCTTCCGCTAAAAGTCTTAAATTTCTTTTTAATAAACATTTACGGTAAACATATAGTAATGATTTTAAAACGTTTGCCAAGTCACCTCAGATGATAACCAATCTAATACCACCAAAACAATAGAACGTGCGCATGCGTGTGTGTGTGTGTGCGCGCGCGCGTGCGTGCGAGGCGTGAGGGTGAGTGTGAATGAGTGGTTGAGTTGCTGGGTGGATGCGTGGGTCGAATAAGATATTCATTGTTAATTTATAATTTCTTCTACTTACAATCAACGATTTGTAGATGATAGTTGTGTCGCCATATTCAGGGTAGTGTCCTAGCAACTCGATAGGGGCCACTGAAAACAAACATTTAATATTTCATATCTGTGAACGAATTATTGAAGTTTTTGAAATCTGAGAACGCGATCTAATTGGTCACTTTTAAAATACAAATTAAATGACACAAACGACAGTAACGTTTAAGGATCCACAAGTCGGTTTTTTAAAGAAACTATTAATTAATAGTCTCCTTGTCATATGTAAACGCGCATGTGCACACACAGAAGCGCGCGCGCAAGCGCACACACACAGACGCGCGCAAGCACACACACACACACACACATTCACGCATGCGCACGCACATTAATTAACACAAGTCTATTGATTAATGGGCTCACTATACTGTGCCATTATGCGAGGACCCTGTGTGATATTTGTCTATTATGTGGCTAATTGCAGAGAGTGTTCGTATTTAAAGATGGTGTAGGTATTTAAAATTATAGGAAGTGATATCGACAAATGGAATCAATAATAGAAACGTGCCTATAACAGAAAGCCACAATTCGACCATTATGTTCGTAAACACCGACGGACAGACACACAAACAGACATACAGACAGAGAGACAAACATACAGACAGACACACACACACACACACACACACACACACACACACACACACACACACACACACAATATATATATATATATATATATATATATATACTACGTCACGCACACACACATGTACGCACGCACGCACACACTGCCTCACACACATACACACACACACACACACACACACATCGTGGACCATGGATCTATTGATGGTCAGAAAGCCACTAATATCGCTCACGCCATCATAACTAGACGTTAATGTGACTTGATGGCGTGACATTGTCACTATAGGTTGCGGGATGGCAAAATGTCTGGCCCAAACCAATCCGTGACATATTGGGCCGAGAGCTGCCCGCCTCTTCTTCTTGGCCATCTTCTTCCATTGACTCTTCTTGCCATTATTCTTGGTCTTCTTCCTTGCTGGCGGCTGTGCCTCTCGTTCATAAGGGATGTTGTATTAGATTAGCATGTTTTAGCCATTACAGATTAACGCTGATAAGATCCATGTGTAATGAGAACTGGCGGAGGATAGCGTCCACGGAATAGTCTACCTATTTAATGGTGGCCTGTCCTCAGACGTGGCATCAATGGGTGGCCTGGCGTTGGGTGGCCTACGAACGGCCGATGGTTTTGGGTGGCCATCCCATTTGCCTCCAAATTCATATAGGCAAAATAGATTATTGCCAACGCTTTTTTTCTCTCCTCTTCTCATTCGCCCTCACTCTCACTTACGATCATTTATGCATTCATTCATTCATTCATTCATTCATTCATTCATTCATTCATTCATCCATTTTGTTTGTTCAGTCGCTCCTTCTTGCCTTCCTTCCTCCTTGCCTATCTTCATTCAATCAATTTCCTTGTCTATTTATTTATCGGTAGGTTTCTTTATACTTCTGCCCATATATATATATATATATATATATATATATATATATATATATATATATTTTTTTTTTTCGCTCTGTCTTTCTGTCTGTTTGTCTCCCCCCTTTCTCTCTCTCCTCGCTCGCCTGTCTGTCTGTCTGTCTGTCTCTCTCTCTATCTATCTATCTATCTCTCTCTTTATCTATCTATCTATCTCTCTCTCTCTCTCTCTCTCTATTCTCTCTCTCTCTCTCTCTCACCCCCCCCCTCTATCACTCGCTGCATAAAATTCGGCTTAAGATGGACGTGGTATTGATACTGTAAATTGAAATGTGGCCAGAAAGTACACATGAAAATTTAATTTTACACGACTGACAGAACTTGGCTAAATGAGTAATGAGTAACGAGTAATGAGAACCGAATAAAATGAGTTAAACATGTTGAGACATGAATGAAACAGGTTTTTTCTTGTTTCTGTGAATTCCCTTCTCGCGTATGAATGGGACGAATAAGGCATTCCTTTATATATGTTAGTACTTAGACATATATTTGTAGCTGCTTGTTCGGTTACCCAAGAGGCAAATTGTGAGAGAGTTATTTTAAATAAGTGTCACAAATTGTGTGATAATAGTTAGTACTGTAGCGATCTAGATTAGATAAATGAAGAGAAATGCAAAATACAAAGCTGCACATGGTGAAGCCAGCATGCACGCACACGTATAAACACACACACGCACGCACACAGACACAGGCGCGCCCAAACCAAATAAAGGCGATATATTGTCTTCCTGTTTTTAATACTAAGCTCAATTATATTTAGGGTCAAAGTTCCAGGAACCGCAAAAGATTAAAAAACACAAAGATGTCAGTCAGAAATTCTGACACTTTATCTCAAAGATGGTTACAATCTGAAAAAAATGTGCCCTTATAACTCAAACAGCCAGCTGTAGCATCAACACACTCGATCCTCACTACTGACCTCAAAACCTGTGGAGTTTGAGGCTATATATCAGGATGCTAAAGGTGTCGAAGTCAACCATGTGCGAGAGAGTTTGTAATAAGATGAGAAGAGAGAGAGAGAGAGAGAGAGAGAGAGAGAGAGAGTGAGAGAGCAAGTGAGAGAGAGAGAGAGCGAGAGAGAGACACTGAGAGAGAGAGAAATATATCTCAGTTATCTCTCTCTCTCTTCTCTCTCACACACATTATATATATATATATATATATATATATATATAATGTGTGTGAGAGAGAGAGAGAGAGAGAGAGAGAGAGAGACTGAGAGAGAAACTGAGAGAGGTAAACGGAGAGAGAGATAATGTGTGAGAGAGAGAGAGAGGGGTGAGAGAGAGAGAGCGAGAGAGAGAGAGAGAGAGACTGAGAGAGAGAGAGAGAGAGAGAGAGAGAGACTGAGAGAGAGAGAGTTGCATCTTGACGCTATTATGGCAGTTATTGTCAAACAGACATCAATTATTCCTTTATGACATAATGGCTGAGTTTATTATCGTAGCTAAAATGACTTGTTGTTTTATGGACCGAGTAAGTATAAGCACACACATACACACACACATACACACACACATACACACACACACACAGACAGAAGAAGAGAGAGAGAGAGAGAGAGAGAGAGAGAGAGAGAGAGAGAGAGAGAGAGAGAGAGAGAGAAAGGAGGATGAATCAAACAGGCATGCATACATTCAAGCAAACAACCGATAAAACAAAAACAACAAAAACCTTCAAACGACCCAATACCCAAACATAAACAGACAACTAGATAATAAGACATCATAAACCAATTTAGGCAAGGATGGAACATGAAAGCAATTCTTTTCAGCCACAGATGTCAACGCCAGCCATAAGAAGATAGGTGTCAGAACCAGCTGTGTGACATCTGATTAATATGCTCTTAATACAAACAAATGGAACATTTTCAGCTTTTCGCCGCCGATCAGCGACAATCACGTCACGATGTAGGCCCACGCTGACATCTCCATAACAAGCTTTCTGCTCTTTCTGTAGGCTGTCCTCTCCCGTATGGAACGCGTTTCATAACAGGATCGAGAAAATATCATTACGCCACCAGTTATCTCTCGCCTCAAGAGACAACATTATTCCCTGTCTCGGGACACAGGGTTATATCTCGTCTGAGATACGACTTTGGGTTACGTCCTGTCTCGTGTGGCGGGGTACCTTTTATTGGTACATTCCTGAGAGCTATGTCAATTCCAATAAATAGAGTTATGTTTTGTTATTCAATAGATATAATTATGTTTTGTTTCAGGATGTCAGGTTGTGTTTTACCTCAGTTGATAGGATCATTCAGTCGCATCTCTGATAGGGTTAGGTGTTGTCCTTGAGAAAGTTGACATGGTTATGTCTTAATCTCAGGAGCTAGAGTCATGTCATGTCTCAGGAACTAGTGTTATGTCTTGTCCCAGGAACTAGTGTCATGTCTTGTCCCAGGAACTAGTGTTATGTCTTGTCCCAGGAACTAGTGTTATGTCTTGTCCCAGGAACTAGTGTTATGTCTTGTCCCAGGAACTAGTTTTATGTCTTGTCGTCCCATGAACTAATGTTATGTCTTGTCTCCGGAACTAGCGTTATGTCTTGTCTCCGGAACTAGTATTATGTTTTGTCTTAGGAACTAGTGTTATGTCTTTTTCCAGGAACTAGTGTTATGTTTTGTCTCAGGAAATAGTGTAAGACTTGTCTTAGGAACTAGCGTTATGTCTTGTCTCAGGAAAGTTCGTTGTGTCTTGTCTCAGGAACTAGTGTAAGACTTGTCTCAGGAACTAGAGTTATGTCTTGTCTCAGGAACGTTCGTTGTGTCTTGTCTCAGGAACTAGTGTAAGACTTGTCTCAGGAACTAGCGTTATGTCTTGTCTCAGTAACTTGCGTTGTGTCTTGTCTCAGGGACTTGCCTTGTGTTTTGTCCTAGGGGCTAACGTCATGTCTTGTCTAAACAGCTAGCGTTATGTCTTGTCTCAGATAAAGTTCTGTCTGTCTGTCTGTCTGTCTCTATTAGTCTCCACCACTCTCCATTACTATGCCTGTCTAATACATCCCTTACCTTATTCCTATCTATCTGTTCCTCTCCATATTTTCCACTTACAACCCCCCCCCCCTTACCCCACTCAGACACTGTCTAGCGTCTCCAGTGTTTGGCCGCCATAATATTATGTTGATTAGAACGTAAATTATCTCGGGGAACAAATAGCGTTTGTCAACGAGCGTGTAAAGATAATCGCATTATGACGTAACTATGACGACATCTCGACACATAATCACCACGTAATCACCACGTCATCACCATAATCCGACATCGATCCGGGATGCGGATATCCATTTTGCGACATCAACGTGACGTCAGCGTGACGTACTCCGACCGGCCAGGGAGGAGGAGGCCTATTTATTCCGATCTGAGTAAAACAAATTACAGTCAGTAGTCATTTAGCGGTCGCCTTATGTAATGGATCAGCTCCGGTAGGGTTCACCAAACCCCGAGACACGATCGCGTGATATAATTCTAATTAATTTATATTTAAATTTAAATTAAAATCTGATCATTATCTGACGTGGGGAAGACAACGTGTCGTGATAGGGAGTTCTATAGGCGATAAACGCAATCTGCTCGTTATCTTGATTTCATATAAGATCTAGAAAAGTTAGAAATCAAAGTTTTGGCTGACATAATATATTGGTTACGGTTTAAGAAATATATATATATATATATATATGTGTGTGTGTGTGTGTGTGTTGTTGTGTGTGTGTGTGTGTGTGTGTGTGTGTGTGTGTGTGTGTGTGTGTGTGTGTGTGTGTGTGTGATTTAATGTTGATATTATTGTGTATATGTAGGTGTGGATGCGATTTCCAGGATATCCATATAAGCGTGGGCTTGTAAGTGTAACTATCAGCTGAAGTGTATGTTTAGGTGTGGGCGAGAGTTAGAGTCGATGTTGTGCTTGTGTGTGTGTGTGTGCGCGCGCGCGCGTGTGTGTGTGTTTGTGTGTGTGTTAGGATACATATATATGTTGGCACTGGCTCAAAACATCAAAACCTATACATCCTTTAAAACCGTTACCTCCATTAATCTATACATAGTTAAATCAATACAAAGTTGAATTCATGCATACAAAAAAGTACACATCTATACACTCGTAGATCTATATATGTCTGGGGTACTCATCAGCCTGTGGGTCCCAGATAATCCGCTTTTCGTACGTGACACATATGTCTCGCCCACAGGGAAGCGGTTGATATATAGGGTACACATAAAAAGCGGAAGCAAATAAAAACGTACCATTTGACACCACAGCTCGCAGTTAAATAAATCTATCTATCTATCTATCTATCTATCTATCTATTATTTATCTAGCACTATTAATCAGTCAAATAGTCAATAAATCAATCAATCAATCAATCAAGTGCACTCACTAACGCACACGCGCACATACACATGCACGCACGCATATATATACACACACACACACACACACAAACACACATACAAATGCCATTCATTCATTTAGTGTGGTTATTATTAGCTTTTCCATCGTCATCAATATCAAATTCGGCGCCAAAATGGTGTAAACGAAAACAGACAATTAGACTACTGTATGCCGAAATAATCCTGGTGATGCCACGTGACCTCTTCCTCTCCTAAATTATGCGCCGCAATTACACTAAAATGTTTCGAACGGCGCAGAACCCGAAAGTAATTAATTTAGACGTCGCCATCTTGGCTTTACTCTCCGTCACCTAGCGTCAATTGGCAGAATTTGATAGATGGCGCCACTGACTGGTGCGTGGTAATTAGCCGCTCGAGATTTGTGATCAGATGTTACGATTAGCAATAGATTATCGTTTACCGTCCATTTCCGGACTGGTTTTCCCCATCGACACATCGAGGCGAGTTCGGCCAATGTCAGCAAGACGTATCGTTTGGTAAAAATGTCAACAGCTACTGGAAAACTTCAAGTATTATACGTCTTTCCAACTCATGTTAAGCCAAATGTGGATCCATAAATGTCTGGTGGCGATGCGAGTTTTGCTTGAAACAATTTTATCAAATTATTCACGGATCGGGAATATTCCCGACTCAGCTCCAAGCCATACTTTGTTTTCTAATTAAGGCATGTAATGAATATTGTTCGTCTTGAATTCGAAATAACAAAATACAATTCAAACAATTTACGAAGAAACAAACAAACAAATGCATACCATTCTAAGCATATACGCAATATAACTGCACGAAATGCTTACCCGAATTCAGCAACGGTTGCCATAACAACGCCCACAATACTACCCTCTTCATTTTAGGGATAACTGTCTTGGTGCCACAGAAATCCTGAAAATATAATATAATATATATATATATATATATATATATATATATATATATATATATATATATCGCCAGTTATATGAAAGTTGGGTGGTAGATGAGCAACATCAGTGCTGCCTAGGTTCCAAGGTGACAGTAGGGAATAGACAACATCATGCCATCAGGAGGGCAAAGGACTTTGTCACCAACGCCTAAAAGCTTTCTTCTACAAAATCGTCGCTGAAATGGAAGCAAAATGTGATAAAGACACATAATGTTGGGCAGAAGCTTGCCGGTGGATGGCATGGCTGCATGCGTGCACCCTGTTGCCATCTGTGCGTGCATCTGTTGCACGTATCTGTTCTCATCTGTATGTCACCCGTTTAGAATTATTTGACGATATAATAACCATTTTACGGTTAATGTAGATGCCACCATCATCATCATCATCATCATCATTATCATCATATCTTTATTCATCATCATCATCATCATCATTATCATCTTCATGACCATCAATGTAATCATGATTGTGGTAAACCTAGGAGCGTTGGGAGTTTCTCCAGCTGTAACCATGATATATGCACACGAGTATGTACCTGCCAAAGCATGAGCTCATAAGCAGACAGAGCGGGAAAAACACGTTCACATAGATAGAGCTACACAGAGATACAGATACAAACAGATCCATCAAAATGCCCACACCTGTCTACGCTCATATATATATATATATATATATATATATATATATATATATACGAATATACGCATATACACGCTTACAGAAGTATATAAACACATACTTATGTATATACGCATCCATACAGACACATGCACACGCACACACATACACACACGCGCTCGCGCGCACACACACACACGCAAACCTATATGAATTTATGAATTTTGTAACTCAGCGGCTTAGCCATCGACGAGACATTATACAATTAGCTATGAAAAGTCGTTAGTTTGGATTCAGTGATCTGATTAATGTCACCTGATGAATGTCACCCGAAGAAAGAAGGTGGTATTCATGATTCGTGAGTCACTGTGTTAGTCCCCTTTCATAAAAAACATCTATAACACGCACGCGCACACACGCACACACACACGCACGCGCGCGCGCACACACACACGTGAACTTCTTTTGAACCTTCTTATCAGGGTTAGAATTAAACCGGGCATAGGTTTGTAGGATGTTTCCTAACTTACAGAAAACGCACTCACTCACTCACTCACTCACTCACTCACCATTCCCACTCACTCATTCACCTATTAACTCACTCACTTTGAAGAAGTATCGTGAAGAACTTAAGTCAGATATAAAACAGCTATCGTCAAAGGTGTGAAACCATGAATTTAATGTTAGCAGTGAATATATATATATTGTGTTATTATTTTTATCATAAATTTTAAATGTGATATAGAGCTATACGAATACATTTGTGTGCTCTCTCTCTCTCTCTCTCTCTCTCTCTCTCTCTCTCTCTCTCTCTCTTCTTCTTCTTCTTCTTCTTCTTCTTCTCTTTTTATGAATAAACATTCATCAAGCTTCTCTGAAGCTGTTAGTATAAGCACGTAAAGGTACGCATACTTTAACTACACAACAAATAAACAACAACTATCTGTGGCTTAAATAAAATGCGTTGACTCCGTATCATGCTAATATTAACATTACTCTGTAATACAGAGTAATGTTAGTCTGTATTCGATTATATTACAAATAATGTTGCCTTACGGTATTTATATTTAAGTAAACAAGGTGCAGTATAAAATGTTATTCAATTTTATCCCGTTTTCTGGATAACCCACGATATTTTTTGTTAAGTATAGATAAATAACACAATTTATTATATAATAAGTATTACTCCAGTTGCGTAAAGGGAAAAAAGGGAAACGCGAACATTTTCTTAACACGGTATATTAAAACAACTTTTGCAAGCCAGCGATAGTTTATGTTTCTTTATAAGAAATAAATACTCGCCTCGCATCCCATTATTCCACCTCCCACTGACCTGTTGTGCCAGTTTATGATTTCGGCGTCCAGTCTTCTCATATGGCCTGGCGTATACATCACGATCTTTTTATCTGCCAGTGCCTCACCCTGTGCTCCGGCTGGATCTCCTATATACAGCCCCGTAGACGTCCATCCTTCCCTCGGTGTCTCTTATTCGTTGGCCGGCCTAGAGTCGAATCCGCGCCTCGACTAAATACATAATATCCGCTCAGCAAGACGCACAATAAACACCGTGATTGGTCCGCGGTGAATTAAAAAAGAGGCCCCAAAACCACGGGTTTGAGGCAGCGCCGAGTGGACGTGTTCGCCTTGAAAGCTACTTTCAGTCGTCACGAAATACGTTAATGCGAACGCCGTTGGTTTTTCTGGAGTCTCGGCTAATACAATCAATATGGAGAATTGTGCTTTCATCGCGATAGCCCGCTGCGTGCGACAAAATAATGGCAAAAAGGTGTTTGAATCATGTCCATGTAGCTGTCATGGTCGGCGAGAAGATCTATGTTCCAATATCGTGAATGACAGGTCTAGCAGTATGTTCGGGATTCTGGTGTCGTGTCGAGGAATCCATAGATTTACCCGTAATAGGTGGCGAACCCGGAATGTTCGTGACTGGCACCAATATCCCGCCGCTGGATCACTAAAATCAGGGTCTAGTTCAACGCCCGCCCATTAGACTACTTGTAGATTAGCGTTAGTCCGGCATTAGGTCTTATAGTACCAGGATTATCGAACACAACGTGTGGACCAGGGTCAGTCGGTCTAACTCAGGGACCACAGTAGAATTCCGACTTGTTATTTGTAGATAAGGATCAGTGCAGTATTACGTCAGTATCAGCATTCTTGTGGACTATAAGTATAATAGTATTAGGCGTAGTTTACCGGTAGTTTTGTATTATAAGTATTGCGAACTATCTTCTATACTAGTTTCAGCCTACATAAGGTATACTGACAGGTTTTGCGAAACCACACAATCCGCTGAATTATGTCTGAGTACGAAATCTTCTTCAGCTGTTCCCGATTGTTATATAATACATAAGCTGATGCAGTTAGTTCACAGTTCTGTTATGTATCTATTAAAACGTAGGATTTATTAAAAACAATTCAAATTGTTTCCAAACCGTCAAATTTCTGCTAAATCGAGTAACAACACCTAGACCGTGGTCAATAATTTTATATACGTAATACACAACGGAACACAACACGGCACAACCGACCCTATTCGAACAATACGCATTTGCCATAAACGGTGATCTATTCATAAGCGGCACGAAAAATTAACGCTTGTCTCACGCGGCTCCTGTCAAAGCGATTCTTAGAAAGACCAATACCCAGCGTAAATCTAAAGACGACGAGCAGAAACGGGACAACCAAATACTGGAAAGAGACAACCCACTGCTTCCTGACAACCATTCATATCTCTACTGGGGTCGGGGTCTGCCTGCGGCCATCGTTCGGTTATTGTTCAATAAATCTAACGCCAGCGTCTTCATTTGGCGCCAACAGTTTTATAATATACCTAATTACACTCAATGGCGTCGCTTTTAACCGCGGCCAAGGGCGGGGTCACGTGAGAGGTCAGCGTTTCCCGGACTCCGGGTTATGTTTATGTTATTATTAGCCTTTTTAAACGTCTCTCCGGCGTCGGTTAATTGCGGAGATGCGCCGAGGAAACACCATCCACCTTACGTGGCCCGAAGAGAACTATTCGGCGAGCGAGGTAAGTCGGGCCCTTTTTTCCCAATGACCAATCAGAGGCTCGGCCAAATGGAGTGCTAGTCGTAATGCGTCCCTTGGGTGTAATACTCCGCCAGCGGATTGCGGCGATGAATTTTTCACGAAAGTATCGCCGATGTTTTGTCATTCGAGGCAGGAACCCGATTGCGCCGATACCGGGAGCAATTATCTTTTGTTCGCCAGCTATACGGCGTTAAACCGGGGGCGATTTCGGCCGAATAGAACCGGATAAATAAAATAGTCCGCCGAGTAATCCGCGAAAGGCCATTTCTGTGTTCTTTACGGCGAAAGGGCCCTCGAAATGGCTTCGTAACAAGCGTTTAGCGACCGTACGACAGGTGCTATAGGAGCGTGGCGGGCGGTACAATAACTCTGTAAACGAACTAGCTGTCCCAGATGAATTGATGCCTTAAATAACAACATCTACGGCACGTGACCGAAGACTGACCATTTGCGCCGCCACCATCGGCGTCGGGACTAGTTATTATGTCTTACCGCCTCGATACAAATGGCTGAGCTCGGTTCGTTGTTTAGTGGCCAACATTTTCTAAGTGACAGCTTTGTGTGTGACAGTGTGATATCTATAACGCATTCACTTTGGCCTAGTCTGCATTCACTCCGGTGCCTTTTTGTCTGCCTGGCGTAGTGTGGTCCGTGGCTCAGTTGGCGGTTTTCGAATACGCGGCTCGTTGTTTGGCGCTTGACAGTTATTTGATGCTCTCAAACCGGAGTTTTGTTGTGGCAATTAGCAAATTAGTTCTGCCTCCACATGCCGCTTTTCATTCCATACGGCGGAAGCGATATGTTGTTAATACATTTCCAGGCTAAATAAACCATTGTATGATGATCAGCCTTTGGACGGAAATTCTTTACAATGTTTAGAGCTGTATCAAGGCTAGACTGTAGAACACTTGACAGCACACTGTGCCGCAGACCCACAATACTGTTATTGTATGTTAATGCCTTTCGGATGTTTCAGCCACAATAAAAGGTTTCGGCGTGATAACGTAATTTTCCTCGAGAGTAGTCCAAGACATCAATTAGCATTTATTTCTAATTGAAGGTAAAAGTGTAATTTTGATAAATGTTTTAATAATACACGATTTATGCTCAAAGTATTAATACAAGCGTGCAACTAAGTAGTCTTTATGAGTTGTCGTGTGTCTTTACGTCTGCAATGATCGATGTAAATAAATGTTTGTTTCATACAGCAAAGCGTGAGTATAACAACAGTGTGTGTCTGTTTGTCTGTTTTTGATAAATGTTTTAATAATACACGATTTTGAGAAAAATACCATTCAGTCTTATTAGTGGTTGCAAGTTATAGTATAGAGTTATACATTCGAGCGGACCCGAGGTTGGAGGAAGGCAATGCTGCAGCAGCCTCTGTAGGTGTTCATGAAAATTGCTGTACTCGTTTGTCACACACCGAACATGTCATTTGGTACAGCTAGCAAAGATTTTTAGCACCGGTACGCGCGCTGTCGTAGTGCAGATAAATTTAAGCACCAGTACGGACACACGCACACACGCGCGCGTAGTGCAGATAAAATACAAAAGTGGTGGTCAGTTTCCAAAATGTTCTGACAGTGCTAATAGCTTATCCAAAATGAAGATGGTTAATAGTGCGTATCACATCGTTGATGAATTCCATGTAGCTAATGCTACTTATCGATTTTGTGCGATAAGCTTACTTCGTTTGTCAGATATATGTTTAGTAGTTAGCAAATTATAAAAACAAGTTTAAACAAGTACTCGTTTCATAAAAGCTCGCCTTTTATAAAAGATGACTTTCTCGGGGTAGCTAGAAAACCCATTGTTTTGATACTAACAATTCCTGTTCAGAATGCATTCCACTTTCTTGAGCATACTGGGAATTCGAATTAATAAAAAAGTATCAACAGTATTTCCTCGTCTTCCCACTTTTTTTTCCAAACTGTAATTTTCATAATAGAAATATGTTCGATTAAAGTTATCTATCATAAGCCCCAGCATGTCACCTCATCCCATTGTTTATCACCGTAATAAGGCTTGGACTGACAGCAGTGTTTGTCAGAAGGTTCACATTACAGTCTGACGTGTGGCCTGTTGTATTAAGCGTGTGTTGTGGTTTGATCACAATTCGCTAATATTTCCATTCAAAATATTCGACATATTTATATTTTAGAGCACTTTCTATACCGAACTACAGCTGAATTTAGTCATGATTAATTTCGTTGTTTGTGAGTGGATGGGTGGGTGATGCCCGTGAGTGAGTGCTTTGATTTTATTTTAATCGGCGCTGATCACACCTAGGACACGCGGACGAGGTCGTATTACATCCCACAGATACACTCACGATCGCGATTAGAACCCCGAGCTGGAAGTTTGCAGCGCAGAGCTCTAACCGCTATGCTACCGTAGTGTTATCTATATTACTAAAGATAGTGTTTAACAAATTATCCACTTCCATATCCCATTAAAGCCGCTTTGACTGATCACTGGCACCATGTCCCCCGGTGGTTTGTTAGATCTGAGGCTAGTGTACTTGTTCCAGTCTTGGTCATCATGGTTCAGCAATAAATCGGTCGAAAACCAGGAAAAAATAGACCCACTCTAAGACAAATATTAATCTCGCCCTTTTCATGGAATTCAAACATGACAATCCAATAGTGAAGTATCTATATTGAGCTTTAACAGCAATATTGACTTTTTAATTGTGTTGTAAACCTTTTCTGTTTCTGAAAATCGAATCTTCTACCTAAACCTTTCTAGGTATTTCGTGTTATATTTCCAGGTTCACAGGGATCATCATATAGGCACCTTAAATATATAATTGGCTATAATATATAAATACAGAAAGTAGGTAAGTGATCAATGCTGCTGGCTTGTATTTATATGAATGTGTGCAAATCGATTTTCCATATAATGTTTTATTTGACTTTATGTTCTTGCGTATGTCTGTGTGTACGTAGGCGAGTATATGTAAATACATTTATGCTCAAAGTATTAATACAAGCGTGCAACTAAGTAGTCTTTATGAGTTGTCGTGTGTCTTTACGTCTGCAATGATCGATGTAAATAAATGTTTGTTTCATACAGCAAAGCGTGAGTATAACAACAGTGTGTGTCTGTTTGTGTGTGTGTGTGTATATATATATATATATATATATATATTGTGTGTGTGTGTGTGTGTGTGTGTGTGTGTGCGCGCGTGTGCATGCGTGTGTGTGTGTGCTTTACTATTTACTAAGTTTCTCAATACACCCCTATTGTTATGGAATGCTACACGTATGTATATGATCGATTCTTAGAAATGTTATCTCAAACGGAAAATAGACATGCCGAACATTGTTTCTTTGGAATGAAATCAACATAAAAGGCACGAAAGGAACAAATATCGAAAGAAATAGATCAGAAACTGTTTATCTATTAAAATTAATTTGATGAAAAACAATCAACTTACTATTAGTTATATTCCCTGAAAAAGATATACACCAAATCACGGTCCTATAGCCATTTTGAAGTTCGGGTTAGTGAACAAACATCACATGGCGCATGTTTTATATCGGTTTGGAGTAGAAATACCCGATGCATCAGAAACGACAGTACACGAAGGAAGGTTTATAAACAAGAGATTAAGTTTCCAGTTAAAATGTGATATATAGGTATTTCCCACTAAACCAGATCAATACATTACTCATAATTGTTTATCGGAATCTGTGGGCATTTTGAAGTATGAGCGATAATGGAAAAGTAAGCCGGTTAGATTAGTTTTTAATTTATATATGGGAGTGTAACTCTTCAAGCTGGATAGATAATAAGTATCCTTTACATGCCTAAAGGTGAGTACGTGAAAATTTCAATATATTTTAATTGATATAGACTTATGGTCTAGACCAGATATTTCCAGAACAGATCATTCTATAATTTATTGTTAATAAATTTGATTTGTATCTATTTAAATTACGCGCGAACGCGCGCACACACACACGCGCACACACACACGCGCACACACACACAATATATATATATATATATATATATATATATATATATAATTTTATCACAATCAGCGTTAACTTGTATTTTGCAGCTACTACACCACTGGACATGAGGAGCACGTTACCAAGCATGTATTGGCAATATAATCCCGTTAGTTTTCCAGGTATGCGTGTTGCATCATTGAGATGCACAAACATTCCAGACTACCATGTTAGGATAACTGCACAGAGACACCCTTGGTGGTGCCATTAATAATAGTGATTACTATACTTGACCAATGGGGTTGGTGTTTTGAGATTTTCTTTTCAAAATTTAAACTTGCCATTTCTGTTTTGTTATCATGCAATGTATGCATGATTTATTTCCTAATTTCCATCTCTGCTTCATGGAAACTGCGCCTCCGTGGTTTAGCGGTAGCGTGTTGGATCACAGATCCCTACAACCCGTGTTCGAAACTCGGCGTGGGCATATCTGAAGCTTCGTTTCATTACCTTTGGAGGTCGCTCGGCCCATTTAACCTACCATTTGCACAAAAGTTGCCGTAAAACATTAATCGCCATCACCCCAATGTGGCAGTGGTTAGGGCACAGCGCTGTAGACTTCCAGGTTATGTATTTGAATCTGCCTCACACCTGTGTTTGTGGGTTAGGTTTCCCAAGACAGCTGCCCCTTGGTCACATGTACCACTTGTGACTACTGCTGTAATCATATAGTTGGACCCTTCTTATGAAAAAGTTTTGAACTTTGCACAAGATCTGTGTCACGAAATTTCAAACTGGAAATCCTTAGAAGTGCTAGATTTCAAGACAAAAACAGATTTCTACTTTCACTGAAGTGGATGCATGTATATACATTTCACAAAACAAATTTGAAATGAAAAACCACTTTTATTATTCTCTTCAATTATGTAAGATTAAGGAAACTGCAAATACAACTGGTGCCAATTATTGTTAGAACAATTGACAAATCATTATTTTGATGTTGTTTAAAAATTAGAAAGTGTTCGGGATAATTGGAGTGTGGCTTGTATCAAAGGGGGCAGAACATGAAATAGAGGTATTGGAGAGAGATTTTGGAGAGAAAGGTAAGAGAGAAAGTCAATATTGATGAAGTACAATTTCGATTTATGCCAGAGATTAGGACGACTGATCCAATGGTTGTAGTACTTCGACTGTAAAACAGGTTTCTGGGGGGGAAGAAGGCATTGTTTAATGCATTTGTGGACCTAGAAAGGGCATTTGATAGATAGAGTGCGAAGAAAACACAGCGTGAGAACGATGAAGAGTTCGAACTGAAGTTGGGGGGGGGGGGGTCACGTCAGTGATCGGTGCCGATTTCATTATTATTCGTGGCGGTTATGGAAGCACTGACATGTTAGGCCAGGGAGGGATTGCCATGGTAGCTGTTGAATGCAGATCATTTGGTGTTGGTAGCTAAGAGTAAGGCTCAATTGAAGGAGAACGTATTGAAATGGAAAGATGGTGAAAGGGTTGAAGTTTAATATTGTGGAGGACAGGCGAGTGGCCGTGTATTGTAGGTAGGGAGGACGCGGAGAGTGTGGTGGATAGGTCCATAAGCGCTGCTCGGGTGTGAAACGTTCGCTAAGTACAATTGGGGATGCATCTTTGTGCAAGGTATATGAGAGGGCAGGTGATGGAAGGGATATATCAACTCACAGAAAAAGGATGGATCTGGGAAATGGTGACAGCATATATGCTAGTTAATATATATATTGTTTAAATGCATGGTCGTGTAAAATGGGAGCGCCCTCTCTTATTTAAAAAATAACAATTTTAGGACAGATCTGACATTGTTATGATTGGACACCCATGCCGTGTCATATATATATATATATATATATATATATATATATATATAGCATACTATATATATACTATGGTATAGTAATGTGTGGCTGACTTTATAGAATGATACAGGTCAGATATGTTTTAACACTGTTACCATTATGTAACTTGTATTAAGTTTCTAATGATCGCATGCCTTTATTTACCCAAGTCCCGTTTTCGGACAATCAACTAGCCGTCGATACATCAACAACACGGAAGAACAAGTAACTCAATCATATATGATGTATCAAATATATTTTATTTATGAGATAATAGCTTTCCAGATATACTATACGTTTGTAACTTTAAGAATTAACAGGAAACTCGATGACGTAACTCAAATGAAGTTCTATGTTTAACTATAAGTGTGTTGTCATTATAAACTTTTTCAGTGACTCCTCCTGCTATTATATATATATATATATATATATATATATATAATTATCTCCATGTCCAAGTACAAGGATTTTGACTTTTGGATATGGTTTTCTTATATTTGTTGTTGAATTGTTGTTTTTTTCCTTACTAATTATTGTTTGCAGGAAATGAAAATACATCGATCTTATGCGGAAGTTCCGCAATATTTACTGTATCCTGGCCGCTTTATATTCGATTACTTTATCACTCACTTTTGAGACCGGGAGCCTCTACTGCCATCTAGCGACTGTATCCCGATCTATAATACTTATAACACAACGTTTTGTCCATTATCATATGTTTAGTAAATATAAATTAGGATGCAGTAATATATATATATATATATATATATATATATATATGTGTGTGTGTGTGTATGTGTGTGTGTGTGTATACCTGTTCAGGCACTGTCATAAATTTCAGCTAAAAGGAACTCCAAACAATGAGATAGCGTTTTATGTTCAGTAACAATGGTAGTATTGGTCGAAGCTGATGCTGCCATCTGATGGGAGAAATAACAATTAACTCTCTCTTGGAATTCTACTCCAGGGATAACGTGGACCGATGTTGATAGAATACAATATTACATCATCAAGCGATTCGTGAGTAGTATGATTCTGGGAACATACTAAAAGTCGAACCTGCTCGGACCCACACAAATGGACTCGCACGAAGCCGGTGTTTTTTGACGTGAATAATCATATAATGGCTCGGTTGCATTAAATAAAATTGATTGATTAAGTTGATGTTATTCCTTCATATCCGTAAGAAATATTAACAAAATAATGCGTTTTTACAATTTTAAGAATTATTGGATTCTCGGATAGCTCAACATATCAAACCAATTGTTCATTCTGTGATACAAACACCAAATTTGGTAGATGTATTGACATATATCTTGGGAACAAAACTGGATATTGGGCAAATTCGCACCCTTCATGGTGGCCGTGGCAGCCATTTATTTTAAATGGCCACCAGTGGTTGGTTAAAACTTTCTAAATTAAGGGAATCATTAAAGCACATGCAATAATGGATATATCTGAAATTCTAATAACCCTGAGAGATAAATAATTACTCACTCACAATTATATGGAACTTTACAAAGTAATTTGTCATTTCGTGATATTATAATTTGATTATATATTGCCATGAATCGGTAAAAAAAACATTTTCTCTTAGTAGTATTTTGTCAGATGCTAGATATTACAGCAAACATTGTTTTTTATTTAGAAAAGTACGGTAACAGACCTATCTTTATGTAGAATGTTGATGTATCATTGATAAAAAAGCGACTTATCGCTTCCAACTAGCGTAGCGTCATCTGGTAGTAACATTTGACCAACCTTTGTACGCCATTGCCAAGCAGATCCAGTGGAAGTGGACCGAGATGTATGGAGAAGACAAGTTTGTTTTGATGATTGCAAATAGAGATGGCGGCTCCGAGGACCCTGGGTGATTGGTGGCAAGGGAGTAGTTGGGATGAAGCATCGATACAAGTGGATATCTCGACAATAGGCACTGCCGACTCCTTCTTGCTCGCACCAGACGGGCCCACCAAGTAACAGCGGCTGCATTGTATACCCTACAGTATCAGTCTGACAATAACTATGACACAGTTACAGAATATGAGCCTTTATGGTTTGATGAATGATGCTAAAAGAGGGAAGAGAGTTGCCCTCAATTCCAGTATTGGGCAACAGTCATGTTATTGGAGCTGTGTTTACTGGTCTTTGTGTGGTACTCCTTCAGTATGTACCTCGATGCTCTAACAGAACTTGTCTCTGGTTCTTTGCTCTGGACCACACTAATTATGCTCTCTAGATCACAGTTCATCTCCGTAACATTACTGAACTACCAACGAGACAACCAGATGTTGCCAGAGAATTTAATGCTGGCAATTTCACGATTCATAAGACCATGCAACCGGGTCTTCTCGGCAATCCCCATCGATCAAGCACATGAGCAGAATAATTCTTGCATCAAGAGTGATGGAGGGCGGTAGGTCTTACAGACAACCCTTGTGGCCTCCGGCGGTGGATGATAGCAGGCCCTGAGGTTGCTGCACTAATTGAGGACTAAGTTGCACATCAGCTGATGGAAAGACAAGATGAGGTGCTCCACTAAGACCAGACCGCAATAATACATGTGCAGAATACATTTATGAAAGACGTATGCTCACTCGTCAACGTAATGGAAGAATTGGGTAACCCATTCGAAGAGGAGAGCAAAGACCTATTTGTACTTGACAGCAAAGAGATTTAGGATCCATCGGCAGTGGATGCTGTTAAGAAGGCACAACAGATTGCCCAACAACAGTTACAAACATTCACAAAGGAATGTTTTGTGGAGAAAACAAAGCCCCTTGTTGATACAATCCACTGCAATGCAAAAAAACTGGCATCAATGAAAAGTGATTTCGAGCTATTCTCACGACGGCTAGCAAGGGATGACGAGGGGTGACAATCTGGAAGACTTCTTTCAGCATGAGAACGAAATATGGCCTCCAGCGCTGTCCGATGGAGGAAGATGACGACTTGGTACTAAGAGTGACATTCTCACATGTCTGGAGGACCTGTCTCCATCTCAAACTAAGAAGCCCTTATGCTATCTGTATAGTTCTTGATGGAGCTGTCATCATTCAGATGATGAAGCCAGCAGCTGCCAAGACATTTGATGAATTTGCCCAGCAGGTATTCATCCCATATATTTCTTCTCGGTTGCGAGGTGTGTCACATGTCGACCTCGTTTGGGATACTTAGCAAGAGCCAAGCGTTGAAAGGGTGTAACGAGATGTGTAGTTGAGAAAGCTACCGTACAAGGAACCTGGCAAAATTTTCTGCAGGTTGAGAGCAACAAGACAGAACTATTCAGTTTCTTGTCCAATGTCCTCCTTCGGGCGTTCTGTAAGGAAGACAAAGAAGTTGTCCTCACCGACTGGAAGGGGGTGCTCGGCACACAGCTGTTGCAGGATGTCCACACCCTGCCCCGCGCAGCCATGAAGAAGCCGATAATCGTATACTAAGGCACGTATCACACGCTGAACAACATGGCCACCACCAGATGCTCATTTGCACTGTTGACACTGTTGTTGTGGTCTTGGCTGTGTTTGCCAGAAATCATCTACCCGCTGGATGTGAACTGTGGATAGCATTCGGAACTGGCAAGAGCTTTTTCTATCTGGCAGTTCATCAAATATCTGTGAGCCTTGGACCAGAAATGGCATATCCCATACCAATGTTCCATGCTTTGGGAGGTTGCGACACTGTATCCAGCTTTCCTTGACATGGAAAGAAGACAGCATGGTCAACATGCAAGTCACTGCCGGAACTAACAGATATACTATCGATGCTTGCAGATGGATAAAAGGAGATCCCCGATGATGCAAGGAACATAATTAAAAGGTTTGTCATACTTCTGTTTGACAGAACCATCACTTGAACCAAGGTGCACCGTGCAAGAAGGAAGCTCTTTCCATGAAAAAACTGGGTGCAGCAAATCCTGCCTACCCGAGATGCTCTAGATGAGCATGTCAAGAGAGCGGTGTACCAAAATGGTCACATCTGGGGTAGACAATGCTGCATACCCTGCGATGCCATAACAAACTAACTTGAGGTGGGGACGGAATGAACAAGATGTGTTAATAGAATTATTTAAAAAGTATTCAACAATAACATTGGTATTCTCAAATAACTTAAATAGCATAGTTAATAGCTTCAATACATTCACAGAACATTGTTACATGGTCCATGCTAATACGTAACTGTACTTGCAGCGGCTACGGTTTAATCAAGATATCACTATAAGATGGAGAGACAATCTCGCCATTTTCCACTTTACCTTGTATGTAAATAATATTTGTTGTCCTGAAAACATGGAAACAGCAGCTTCAGGTGGCAAAAATGTTTTATGCCAATAGCCACTGGCAGCCATTTTCTAAAATGGTAATCAGACTGCCAATTTGCAATGGCCCAATATCCAGATTTCTTCTAAATGTATGAAGCTATGTATGTACCAAATTTGGTGCTTGTATCACAACAAGAAAAATAGGTTACCTATGCCGCCCCACTAAAAGTCATCTATATTAGGACTATTTATCACCAAGAGGAGCAGTTTGATCCACCTAACCTGGATAACATGACATTTGAATAATTCCGCTCTCAGATAACGATCAGGGTATTTAATGTTCATTATGCCACTTGTGGTACCATAAATCTTGTGCTGGATTGTTGGATGTGAAGAGTTTTGGTGGCTCTCAGCAGTGGATATGCAGGGACTGTGATAACTGATGCAAATGTATATACAGTTAATTGGCATAATTTAACATCCCACCTGAGGGATCACTGTATATGCAAACACATATCCAAACACATGTCCAAACACATGTCCAAACATGCAAATTCTCATTTGTTGTAAATATATTACTGATGATACATGTACACATTCAGAATATGTGTGTGTGTACCACTAATTATTACCCAAGGTCATCTTTTTTTTAAATATTTTGTTGATGAAATTACACAATGCTAATATTGTTTCCGCATGCAATGATACAATATACTTGCAATATACACAAATAAAATGAACCATATCTATCTGAAACTTCAAAACAGTTTTTCATCATTTGCCATTTATTTAACGAGGAAAAACAAAAGACTGGATATGGCAAGATACACACGATAAAATCCTTACATCCTGCATTTACATTTGTAAATGGATAGAGTTAAAATGGTTTATTCATGCAATGCAAATCTTTATCTGAAAGTTCATCCATTTAAATAGTTATTATTATATTACATAAGGCTCCACAAACTGTGAGAAATTTATCCAGAGCAGGTAGTAAGAAAATTGGAATTCCGTATCGTATCAGACAGAATGATTGAATGTGCCGAATAATTTATTCCACAAGAATGTGCAAGTTGGCAATTCTGCTTGTTTTTGGCGTTGGCTGTTGTTGACATTTGAGCTCTCCCTCGTTTTCCAGGGGTGGGGGTGTGTGTGAATTAAGCGGATAGGTGAATTAAGTGGGCAGCACATTCTACCCAAATATTGAAGCCTTTGTCTGCTTGAAGCATATTATGGTGATCCAGCTTGTTCAAGATTCCAGAATGTATTGTCATGGCTTTGTCCGATGCTCGACCATTGTAAACAGATGAAAGGAAAGTGGTAGTAGAGTTAAGGGCAACTCCAACCAAGAACTTGCAGGCGAGGATCCTTTAGAACATCAATAAAGATCTCAGTGCAATCAATTATTGCCCTCATATCAGACCAGGTTTGGGGACGAGTGCTTGGGAAAGTACTCAAGTACAAGTCCGAGTACATGTTTTTATGAGTGCAAGTACAAGTATGAGTACTTATTTTATCAATGTACTCGAGTACAAGTACGAGAACATTTTTATTCACATTTACTCAAACATAACTACTGTGTAATTTGAATGGGAGACCACTAATTTATTTGAAGTTTCCTATTTCATAATGGTTCATATTGACAGTTCATGTTGACAAGTAGGAGTTGGTGGATCTAGATTTGCATAGACAGTTGCAGTAGCTGGTTTAATACACGTAGACAAAGATATCAATAATATTAGATCACCCCTCAAGTAAAATTATTCAATAATTAACATCTATGCAAACATATATTTCAATCTTTATTTTATTCTTTTATTTAACCATGTTCAGTTTATTATGCAGCCTGCATAACATATTGAACATGGTTAAATGAAAAGAATAAAATGCCAGCTATTTAGAAATAATGAAATGAAATGTCATGTTTATGTCCAAGGCACCAAACATACATATAACTATAATAATAATGTCCATAGAATGCATTCACCACTTCGGTCTACGCATGGCTGACTCAGGTAGTCATTAATCTCAGATAGAGCTGCTGTTGTTGTAATGGCAGGAAGATTGTTGTCATTATTCGACGTAAAATCCAGGAGGTCATCAACTCTCTGGCGTTTTGTGAGTGGAGGCGTCAACTCTGAGGCTGGTGCGTGGGTGGAGTCGGGGTTGGCGGATTTAGCTTTTTTTCAACAGCAGATCCCTGGTTGCGGTACGTACGTCCATCTTGATTTATTTCATTTAAAGTGAGGATCAGTTGTTGACGCCATGACATACACTTCGCGACCTTCTAATGCCGAAAATCGCTTATCCAAACAGTTCTGTAATGTTTGTACAAGTTTGTTGTTAAATTTTGACGATATGTGTCACACCGTTTCCGTCTTAGTCCACGCCGAAACACGTTCAAATGTACACAAGTGGTGTATAGATCACTAGAAACAAACCAAGTATGCAATCAGGCCACACATGAAGAAAGAAAATCGCATTTACTTGTGCTAGATTTCAAACACTATCTAGGATTCCGGTACGACGTGATCAGGTGATCCGCAAGAATACAATATATCTTTTGAACTGCAATTCCAGATGGCCTTCAAGGAACATGGTCTACCCCATGGTAAGCCACAGTCACTATATTGCATATTGGACACCATTGTTGTAGTCAGCAGTTATATTGCACAGGCAAAGTAAAATGAGGTATTAATGTCGCAGTCACTAGCATTCAGGTAGACAGAAATTGCATAATAATTATGTCATAAACATGTGCATATTCACAGTAGCGGTTTTAGTGAAGTTCACAATAATGTTAACACATGCCATAACATTCATATTTTATGATTCGAATCAACGTGGTCTAATCCACAGGGATTCTGGCTTAAAATCATAACCGACCAATTTCTATTGACATAATTCTAAAATCAAATGGCTATAAGACAAATGGAAACAAATTGAAAACAAATCTCTATTTATGGTGAAAGTACTCTGAATGTACTCTGAATGTACGAGTACTTGATGAATGTACTCAAGTACAAGTAGTGAAGTACTTATAACTTCCTGTTACGAGTACACGAGTACTGAGTACATCCAAGTACTTCAAATTGTGTTCTCGAGTACAATGAGTACGAGTGCAGGAGTAGATCGGCCTCAACCATGGATCATACAGGTGTTCATATAGGTTTTGTGGTGAAAAGTTGTTCCCTGTGCTTTGTTGGCCAAGCCAGGAGAGGACGTATCACATTAGACACAGCCATCAACCAAGTATTGAATATCTGACTGCAAAAGCTAGCTGGTATTTTAAATCTCACAGCTAGATCAGTCTTGAGCAACCCAAGCCTTGTGACATTTTCTTTGGGTGGCCAAGGTTGATCTCGGGGTCTGGATGGTCTATTGTTGACTTGCTTTCTACAAAATGCCGAAACATATTTTGTCGTTGCAGATGCCGATGACTGTGCTTAGGATCATCTCTATTTAATGATTTTATCCACCTCTCTCCAACTAAAGGGGTCATTTTCTCATTTTGGAAGGTGTGTGACCTGTGTGAAAACAGTAAATCTCAAATTTAATCAATAGGTTTTATATTTAGAAAATTAAGAATATTTACTTTCAACTTTCTTTCACCTTTCTGATGGTTTTGGTTTGGTTTTGTTGTTCGGGGAGAATCTCCAGGCTGTCGCTTAATCAGCACAGTCTCTATGTTCGAGTGGTTGAGAAATCTCCTCCCCCACCACTCACAGGGGAGCAGTACGGAAAGATGGAGCCGAAATACCCTGAGGGTGGTCACTGCCAGAGTGTTTTACGTCCTCAGGGGGTTTTAACGTCCCCCTTTATTTTAAATAATTCAGTGGAGACGGCAGCGCCATTTAACGTGGTCAGCCATCCAAGATGTAGTGAGCCGAGAAATTAATCCCTGGAAAAGTTTCGACCTCTTACGGGGTTCGAACCTGCGACCATTGGCACCAAGTGCCGGGTGCTTAACCGCTAGGCCACTGGAGCTCACTTTCTGATGGGAAAATGTGATGAATTTATAATGTGAAATCACTGCATTGAAAATTACTAACAAAATCATGCATAGTATAAAAAACTCTTACACAAAAGCTGAAAATTGCATGGTACACATATGCATTCTGGGGAGTCATGTGCAATACCATGTATACTGCAGTTCTCTGTCCTCCACGAAATGAGTTTGTAGCCTGAATGTGTACACTGCAGTGCATAACAACTTCGGCTAATTGAACATTTAATTCCAGGCATAGGCATCATAGTTCTGTTAATTGTAGTTTCAGCTCTCAGGTGTATATCTAGTTATTGCAATTACATATAATTCGATGCATTGAATCGTTATTAAATTTGTTATAATGATATCTATGTTTTCGTCTGTGTTTATTGTTATTATTTTGTAACTCTTTCTGCTCTTATATTTACTGATTGCAATAACACGATTCTGTGCATTGGAATCATTATTAAATATATTTTATACGAAGTGGCTATAGCTTTCCGGTTTCCGTGGCCTATGTAGTCTAGTGCGCGTGCTGCCAGAAAATGTCACAATATTCAGCTTGAACTGATCAACTAAGCCACGTTTGAATTGACAAATGTTAAATAATAAATAAAGGCGGACAACTGATTATTTTTGTACTAATTATGATGGATTTGATTTCGTTTCGTGATCTATCGCAAGAAAGTGCAAGCATTTATTTCCAGTGTGGTCCCTTTTTATTATTGAGTAGTACAGAAATATGGACCCGAAATACCGCGAAGGTGGTCACTGCCAGAACATATTACGTCCTCATGGGATCTTTAAAGTTCCCCTCTTTAAGTTGCATCGGTGTGCGGTCATTTGGGGACAAGACCATTTCGGGACAAGACCACATCGAGACAAGACCAAATATATATATATATATATATATATATATATATATCGCTGTTGATATACGAGCAAACATGTCAGTTATGTAACTTTCTATATTAAATATTTGTTCATGAGTTTGAATCAACATGTTTATATATGTGTTTATTGTTATTATTGTGTAATTGTTTCTGCTCTTTTATGTAACGATTGCAATAATACAAATGATGTGAATCATTATTACGTATTTTATATAAATTTAAATGTCAACGATTCTGTTTTACGGCCACTTTTGTGCACAATTAAGGTAGGCTAAATAGGCCGACTTGTTTTACATAAGAACAGCACTTTGATATAAAACCAACATAGGTAAATAATGATAATTTTATAGAACTTTATTCTCAGAAGAAAAACTGCATACATGTACATGATACATTTAATTAAAATATTGATTAAATAAGTATTACTCTCATTTAAAAGTGTTTAATACCTTGTGAGTATCGGTGTCTTGTGTGTAAAATTGTCGCATCCCGAAATCCTGGATATTACACCAAAACCTGTGATATTCGATACAAACGAGAACATCCAATCAATAATTGCCCCAGCTGTCTTTTAAGATACCAAGATGAAGTGCTGTGAATCACACACAAGTACATCCAATTATGCATGTACTCGGAACTATAGGCACTTAATTATTAGGAATATTTTATCATGCATGTTATGATTCTTCGTTTATGGAGGTGTGAAAACTCATGAAAACTTATTTAATATAGAAAGTTGCATAACTTACACGCATGTTTGCACGTCTGGTCCCGAAACGGTTTTGTCCCGAAATTACCTGTATTCCTTTGGTACGATTTTTTTTTCGTGCGTTCATTTTGATATACATAAGTACTTGGAATTTTGTAGCTGATTAAAGTTGTACAGTAGTGAGTGAAATGGCAGAATAGTTTTATTAACTAAATCAACAAATCTAAATGACAAGATAGACACCAACTCCCCCATTATCGTTTTTAAAACAGATGCGCGCGCATTCTCACGTTTTTCAGACCAGAGAGCTTAAATAGTCTGTTTAGACTACGGGTCTAAACTCGCGTACGTGTAGACACTTCGATGATAAATATATCTAATAGTAGTCCCGATTTTTTGCTTGTCCCGATTCGGTTAAGACCTATTTGGGCTTGTCCCGATTTAAGCTTGTTCCGAAATGACCTGTATTCAATTTTTAGGTGTAGATCTACATGTATAAGATCTAGATATAATGGTAATAATTGTATAATTTTGTATTCCAGTTTTGTTTAATTAATTGTTTGATGACATGTTTGTCTTTTAAGTTTTATGTTGGTTCAAACATTGTTGCAGCATGTTTTGCATTTACGTTAATCATCATAATCAACAATAATGCTAATTATTTGATACTTTCAAGTTTCATTCTTGGTTAGATCTATATCTAGACAGTAGACTATAGTAGATCTATTCTAGATCTAGAAATCTAAACTACACTACCATTCGCCGATACGGAATCACTGGGACTCTATACTCTGTATAGAGGCCTTTGGCTTTGCCTGTTAGTTAATTCTGGTCGTAACTCATTGACTGGGTGTCTAAAATGGATTATTCGCCCTCGGTTGCATTCGCCCTCTGTATAGAGAATATTCGCCCTTTATTGTTATTCGCCCTTAATAAAAGGGATTATTCACCCATGTTCTGCTATGTAATAAAATTATATATGTATGTCCATCTGAAATGGCATATGATATATGTGTCCTGGGACCTGGTCAGTTCACATTGTTAATGTTACATTACATCAACATTTACAAATAATGACTGTGAGGGCTGTGCCCTGTTGTGTTCAAATCTGTCACCATTGTAAAAAAAACATGCTTGGGTCGACTCTGTCAATACCATTTAGGATCTGTTGTTTCATCCAAGCAAGTCAGTGTTTCCCGGACTAGGTCTAATATTTGTGAAGCCCTCTTAACCACCTGTGTTATATGCGCATGGAATTTCAGGTGCTCATCTACTACCACTCTCAAATCCTTGGGGCATCATTCATCACATAATTGTGACGAATGTTGGAGCTTCCTAGGTGAATTACTTTCCATTTGGACTCATTTGAACCCCATCTGCCACTTACATGACCAATCCACTAGTGTGTCAAGATTCCTCCGTAACTGGACGTGGTCAGACATAGACCGAACAGGCTGAAATAATTTGATTTTGCAGTTTTTCCACTGTTGATTTGTTTGCTGGGATTTTACAATGTTTGGTGTATGAAGTTATTTTGCTTTCTTTGTGTTTATCTATGTTTGTATTCATTTGTTTTGTTTGTTTATATGCAGGTACACAACTTGTTATTAAATATTATTATGAGAACTTACCTTAAAATATTTGTTGGAGGTTGTTGTATTTATGATTGGTGGTTCATGATCTACTTTGATGACATGGGATGCTGATCTTCACTCTTCAGTTTTATATAATACTTTGCCGAACCTCATGGTCATAATAATTCAAACATAAATGATATCTTAAAATAACTTGATATATATCTGTATAGGATTGTGAAATAAAAAATAGTGTTATTTGGTATAAAATTGGCCTTCACATTCAAGTTCACATGAATAAATGAAATATGGCATTAAAATCAGCGGATCGGTTCATGATATGGCCAGACTTAAGAATGGCGCTACTTATCTTTAAAAATGAAAATCATCCATCATTGCTAAATAAAGGACTACGTTTGATACCTTGTACTTGTAGCAAGAACATTTTAATATAACTTTGGCATGGTGTGATAGAGAGATATGTGTAGTTATCAGATTTGAAGATTGTATGAGAGTACACATCAGGTAACTTTTAATAAACTGGTGTCCAGGCGACTGGTAGATATAATTTCTAAAAGGTTTTAAAATTCAGTAGAAGAGGTCTCCCAAATTAGTCAAAATGCCAGTGTTATTTATTAAAATCAATTTCAGTCAGAGATATATTTAGTTTTTTTTCCTAGAAATAAAGTTACAGTGATTTAAAAACTTGCTTTGTTAGCATCTCACATGGACAAATATGCCACAGCTTTAATCAGAAATCTACAGGAAAATTCGGAATGTGACGTAATCTTTGACAAAAATACCCCAAACACTTGCCATGGCCTAGTTTAACCTGTATTATGAATTCGATATTTTCATTGTTAACTGTGTATTGTGCAATGGATCTGCCAGTGGATGGAGTATGCATTCGTTCTCAAAAAACTTGACTCATTTGCGTGATTGGCTGTGAAACATGAACAGAATGTAGTGGAAGCCAACTTACCACAAAAAGCTCTGCGTGAAACACCTTGAGGAACATATGTTTTTTATTTCACTGTCTTTGGCACGACCAATTAGATATGACATGAAGAGTGCAGGCTCACAGAAAATGTCATTCCAACCATATTTGACAAACAGCATGATGT
Organism: Paralvinella palmiformis; assembly: GCA_025642065.1. Taxonomy (NCBI): domain Eukaryota; kingdom Metazoa; phylum Annelida; class Polychaeta; order Terebellida; family Alvinellidae; genus Paralvinella; species Paralvinella palmiformis. Next base: position 842,437 of record JAODUP010000045.1, on the reverse strand, counting down.
TAAGCCCAAACAAATCAGCAGTTTGATGGAGAAATTAAATAGAAAATGGGTATGTATGAGCAATAATGGAGTAGAGAAACATACATATAATACCAAAGATTTATTATACCTAATGTGTAAGTGCCCCAAACTCTGGCCCAAAACATGCCCCCTTTCCCAAATAAAATGGCCGAAAAGATACACAGAAGGTGGCACATCCCTGTATAGGCCACATATTGGAGAGCCGCCATCCACCAGGCTCTCGTGTACTGATAAATATCACTTTATTTTAAATGATGTTATTTGAGAGGAAGAGGGAAATACTCGCATTCGTGCCCAGTGTGTTGACTTATCAATTAAGCTTATACCAGCACAAACATATACACACCAATCCAACTCTTTTTGTGGGTCAGTGGCACCGGTGGCTGCTCTGGATCCATATCTGCACTTGCTATGTACAACTAATTCTTCACAGTTGATACTGTTTGTGAGCTTTTTCATGAGAGGTTCAAAGCTGTAGGGTTTGATATCCCTGAGAAGGTGAAAACTTTCATCGACATCTGACATTTTGTCTGTCAACTGGTCAGGACGCTTATAAACGAAGCTGTGGCACTACACATAATTTGATGCGTTGAATCGTTATTAAATTTGTTATAGACATAAGCTGTGACACTACAGATGATGACATTACAAGATCATCCCTGGCAAGCGTAGTAAGTACATGCTAGCAGTGATTGGCTTGTTGAAGTTTCGAGATTTAAGGATTTAGGTAACATTTTAATAGAAATATGATAACGGTGGTTAGAATTATTTTCAGCATGCCAGTATATTTGATAGGGAATAAAATAATTGTTTGCTATGTTATATTTACCTTTCAGAACACACAGAAAGACCATATTGTACTGGTCACAGGGTTCCAAAAAAAAATCGTGAATTTTGTTTCAAATTAAAAAAAATTATTAAAAACAAATCGGATTTAAAAAATTTAAATAGATTTTTTTTAAACAACATTCCTAATACACAAACCTAATGAAGACTTTTTTGATATCTTTTTCGATCTTTTAAACATGAAAATAATTATTATGTTCACATGTATATTATAAATCTATGTATAGGCCAGAAATGTAGATAATCTGGTCAAGAGCGTTGGTTTAACAGTTTGAATATTAACACAAGTTTTCCTGCTTTGTCTGTTCCTCAGTTTGGAACGTACTAGACCAAATAAAAAAATGAGTTCCACACCAGCACTAGATGAAACGGTGTCAAGCACCTGGCAACAAAGTGTTAACATGGAATTATCCAAATGGCTTTTCTGTGATTCCCACCAAGTGAGGGGTGATACTGAATGAATTAACTCGTTGGCAAACAAAATTTTATGGCTTGAATGGGCCACTTTGACTATGGACATTTATTATCGATGAAAGGCACAATGCAGAATTCTAAAGCAGCATCAATTTCAGCACTAGACAGGCTTTTCCCCATGCAACGGGGATCAATGGTATTAGCGAGGTAGTGTACATCAGTTAGTGCTTGTCCAAAGCAATGTTGCACTTTCCTTGCGACGTTCAGTGATTGTGATGCCTCCATGTCATGTGACAGTTCTTTCCAAACTTCGATGGCATCACTGATGTCCAAAGCTATGGCAATGGGCTTCATGCCCTTCAGATAGTCTTCTGAATTTCTTTTGATGCTAATGTCCTGCACTTTCTTCGATATTTTAGAGTCAATGTTGTCTCTGATCATCACACACTTTTAGGATAGTAGACTAATTATCCAGATAAGATTGTAAACAATCAGCAAGAGTATTCCAGCAAACTTCCTGAGGCACAACAAGTTTCTTGCCCCCAGCAGCTTTGTACCAGACAGCATGAAGATGATGATTGTAGAAATAGTTGATGATTTGCACAATATTTCTTTCACTCCACTTATCTCCATATCTTTTGCTAGAAGATTCAGCTAGTGTGCTGAGTAGCCATATGATATAATATCTGCATCACTGTCTTCAGCTAGTTGTCGCCGCATTTTACCATGTTGGGGGCATTGTCTGTCACAAAGCTACTAACTTTGCAGCCAAAGCGCCGTTCTGTAGATTCTACAGCAGATTCAGCGACTTCCTGTAGATAGTCGCCAGTATGACCATGACCAGATGTGTCCACTGTTTCAGTGAGATAGCTCTGTCCATTTGGTGTTGTGACAGAAGCGCAAATGATTGGTTCGTTGTAGACATTGCTCCAAGTCCAACCGTCTAACATCATTGACACATTCTGATCGTTAAGTCTGCCCTTACATTCTGACTGCATCGATTCATAGACTTCATTGAGAAGTTTGTCACCAACATGTTGACAATTAGGAGGACTGTAACCCGGGCGAAGCATTGACAGGACTTTGATAAATTCTGGGTGTTCAGCGATGGAGAACGGAGAATTGGTATCGCATGTAAAACACGCAATTCAAATGATTTAAATCAAACTACCCTGACTGGTCATCAGAAAAAAAAACCCCCAGTATATTCTTTTTGAAAAGGCTAGGAGACCCAATAGTTACAATCAATTTTATTTGTCATTTTAATGATTTGTGGCTTTACTTGATGTTCACTTTTAGAACAAAACTTCTTGTCAAAAACGATTGCATTACACTTTTATGATTGCAGTTGGCGTCGTAGATTATTGGTGAAATGCTAGTGTATTAAACTATTTAACAAAATTCAACCTTTTAAAGGCCCGATCACATCAGACAGATCTATATGTCTGCTGTATCTAATTGCGCAGATAAGAACTCCATTATTTAAAAATTTATATTTAGGGTTGTAAATAAATAATTATATGGTGTCTAAAATATGTAGCATATAGTGAAAATATATTTTTCGTTTTATTAAGTTATAATGGAATTAGGCTCAGGGCTATTTCAGTTATAACTATATGGGGGTCACAGTTGGCAATTTTATTAATAATGCATGGGTTATGGGAGTCTGAGCAATAGAAAAATTATGGATGGCGGGTAGATTAGAAAAATAATAATTATTGTTGGTTAGTTTAATACAAATCTATGGATGGTGGTGGATGGGTGTCAGGAAATTGAATCATGAATAATTGAATCTCATCAGAGATATTGTAACAGTTTAACACCGAAAAGCATTGTTTTTACTTTGTCAATATCATCATGAACGGTAGTGACATCTGACATGTGTGCAGTCAATATTTGTGGTATGTTATAGCCAGGGAATGGATTGATAAAATGTATGAAATAATGTTGGTATAATTTGAGACTTCACAATGTGAACACTCCTGGAATAAGTATACACAGGTGGAATGGATGTAGACTTTTATGTAACTTAAGATCTCGGGATTATTATCATGTGAACACAATATTATTGTTTTGTTGTTCACAGTGAAGCCTGGTGTAAAAAGATCTAGTGTCCCCCTAGATGAATTTTATTCCCCAGATATGTCTGAATCTAATGACATCAAGACCACAGTATTTTGCCTATTCAGACCTTTAACCTGATTTGAGGCCACATAGTACACTTGGATGCTGCATATTATCATAATCTATATGGGGGACACTTTAATGCCTAATGCCGAAATAGGCAATTTCTCCAGGGGACAATATATCCTTTTACATTGGTTTGTAGGTATACAACAAATCACTAACTAAAACACAATCTAGAATGAATTTTATCACAAATGCCTACTTCTAGAAAGTTAACAGATCATGCACATAAAAGATATTTATTAGCAAACCTGCATAAAGTGTATTAATCTGGGAAAAACTCCTATTATAACTAACTTTGTACATGGCATACAAAATAAGACTACTTGGTAAAACGGGAGCATTTCATATACAGATGCCATATTTACTGGGAATATCAGTGCTAGCAAAATGTTAAATTATGGATGGTTGGGTGTAATAAAAACTTGAGTAGTGGGTCTAGGAATTTTTTTTAATTGGGTGATGGGGCGTAAATAGAAGTGTATCTCACCACCCCCATACAATTATTTAGTAATAGCCCAGTCTTGTTCGTTATATTTGTTAACGATCTAACAGATGTGGTGACGAGTACTGTGAAGATCTTCGCAGATGACACCAAACGACCTTGGGCCATCTGCTTTGTGACCATTTCCATTAACGGAAAGATCTAATGTATCAGTCCCGTAAGTGGCAGCCGGCGTTGAACAAGTCCGAATCATGGCAGCACCAGTATTCATCACAATTATCAGACGAATGCCATCCCACTGGCCTCGACACCACAGGAGAAGGATTTGGGAGTAGTGGTAGATGAGGAGTTGAAATTCCATTCACATGTTACCTGGGCAGTTAAGAAAGCCTCACCAATGCTGGGCCCAGTCTGGGCAACTTTCATTTCCCTGGATGAAACAACAGCGTCAAGAACTGTTCATCACAATGGTTAGACCCCGTATAGAGTATGGCAAGGTTGGGTTGTGTTTTATGACATGACAGTGTCATGAACCTATCTTAAATATCTTTATGACATCATCTACCGTCGTAAACCTCTATTCACTATATTTTATGATTTTAATTTTGTTAAACTTTCACTTTTAATCTGTTCTCCTTAGAATCAGTTGCGGATTATGAGAATTTATATATTACAAACATGAATATAAAATGATATTGTATGTTGCCAACATTGTTAGTCTCTCTTATATCTTTTATTCAGTAACCAAAAGAGACTCTCGCATCTTTCACACGTGTACATTTGAATCATCAATAACGCAAATAAATCAATATTTATGAAAAACGTATACTTTTGACAATTTATGACTGGTCTTGGAATGTATTACAGTCAGAATCTGTTAATCCGACAAGGTTTGTCACATGATAACATGTCGGATAAACGAGAATGTCGGAATATCGAGTCCGTGACATATTGGTAGTCTGTGTCACATTTTTAAATCATAAAGATATACCGCCGTATTTAAACCAACATTCAATAACCATGTGCATGATACGGAATGGCATTGAAGCCATTGATCATTTTGATGTTTGTTAATTACAGACATTATAAAGAAATACTCATGTCACTTAGTCCATCAGATTAACTCATGATCTGCTCATAGGAAAAATCACACATTTGTGTTTTTAATTAGCCATGAATGATTATGATCGGATATTAGATACCCACAGGCAATAGAAGCATCGTGTATCAGTGTGTATGGTTGAGGATAATTGTAATTGGTTATGATATAGCAATTATCGCAGGTGGGCAGGTTAATGAACCATTACTGACAACATATTGGTGTGTCTTGCATGACTGAACTAGTGGAAATATTTGGCCAAATTTTTGTGATGTTGGATTATCGAGGTCATTTTACATTGAAATGTCACATTCTGTTGGCGAAATGAAGTGTCAGAGTCAGAATGCGAAACACGATTTTGTCGGAATAAAGAGTCATTTATAATGGAGCTAAATCCACCACAGGCAATAATGTGTCGGAACATGGATTTAATGGATTCTGACTGTATATCATCATTCAAGGTCTCTTTTCCCCTACCTTATATACCCTTTGGCTATATTGAAGCCACCCATGAAACTATAAGAATCAGATTAGCAGATATCTTGAGCTATTGCCACATGGAAGATCATTAAATAAAACATTTAATCTGTTTCTGAGCTACTCTTACTAATCGAGAGATTTGCTTATTTCATTCGGATATATTCTTTTGCTTATGGGTTCTTCTCTGTTTGATTCTTTGTTAAATACTTGAGGTTTAATCATACATATTTATTAAGAGCAGACCTGGGTCAATTCCTTTGAAATGTAATCTATTACTATTACTTCTGAGTATTGCTATTACTATTACACTTGATATTGAATGTAATATATTACTATTACATTTCTTACTATTACTATTACATTTTTGCTTATGCTATTATTATTATTATTAGTAGTAGTAGTATTGGTATTGGTAATGGTAATGATAATGCTGGTAGTTTTATATGTTACTGGGTCACTCTCATCATAAAATAATACAAAACAAAACTTCATTTACATATTAAACCAACACTGTTCAGTTGACCTTACCTAGTTACACTTAACAACTAGTAAATTTCCAATAGGTGAAGAATTTCCATATATGCCTGTCATGGCTGAATGAGCATGATTAGCAAGATAGTGTATACAACAATACCAGGTAATACACCAATTGCCTCTTGCATAGTAATGTGAATGAGCTCTCATATGTTTATAATAGTAGATTACGGTATGTGTTTACTGTTACATTTATTTTCTTGTCATTTTTCAAATGTGGTATATAATAATATAATAATAATACATGGATTATACAATATATTATAATCTACAAATAAATACTGTGAAGTTGGAAATAGTCTTGGCTGAGCCTGATATGCTAGAACCACAATGTTTACATTTGACTTTGTAGTTGACGTCTGTATTAGTAGACATCTCAAAATGACTCAGATGTGATACCTTAGCCATTGTGATTTATAATTTTTTATGTGGATGTCTATATTGTTGATAATATCCTAGATACAGCATAAAATATATTAAAAATCAGATTATGTGTATATCAGATGTAATGCAGTGATAGCAGCTGTAAGATATGGTGTGGACCTGTAAACTAGGGAGTTTATATATGAACAGTGGCACAAGTAATGCCAACATTCACAAATCAGGGATGCCAGATATAGATTCTTAATTGGGGGATAATTGGGATCCCATGGTAATCAACTTGGATTTGGTTAAGTACACAGTGCTTAGTCTGTTTCAAATGGAGTGGCTTCTCAGCTACAGAATCAATAATGAACAATATTATAAATGACAATTTGATTGAGCAGCCAATCAGGTGACTGAGATTTGATGGTGCAGTAACATATCTGGCAAAAAGTTTTGTGTCTGACAAAATGTAATAGCAAAGTAATAGTGGATTACTGTTACTTAATCAACTATTACAATTACTATTACTTTCAAAATGAGATTCATCGTTACTATTACTGTGAAAAATTTAATTATTACAATTACCCCAGGTCTGATTAAGAGTGATTTGTACTGCCATTTGCAGACATAGGGTCATTTCCATTTGGTCAATTCCAATTCCACATCAAATTTATCAATTCCAAATGTATCAATTCCATTTTTACCTACTACAGGGTTTGCACAGGTCCTTGAAAACCTGGAAAGTCCTGGAATTTTTGTAGAGGTCCTTGAAAGTCCTGGAATTTTGACATATAGATCTATATTTCTAATCGTAAGCATACAGGAATTCAGTTGTTACACTTCTTCCAAAATATTGTTGTATCTTTGCACGTTAAAAGTTTGTGAATTCTTTGAAAAGGTCCTTGAATTTGACATTGGAAATTCCTGGAATCTGAGATGTCAAAATGTGTAGGATTGTCATAGAAGAAATATTTCTGTATCCAAAATTAAATGATAAATTATTTTTTTTTGTAGCCAACTTTAATTCCAAATTTATCAATTCTATTTTTTTTAAACAATCCAAAATTTGGATTTGGAGTTGACCATCAATTACAAAAATTAATTGACCCCATGTCTGGCCATTTGATCTGCAAGAAGTTTATATCTATCAAAAAAATATAGAAACTGGATGGTTCATATAGATTGTTATTACAGGTCATAAACAATGGCTGGATTGAAGTATTCCTCGGAGCCTGCCATACGTAATGACAACAATGCTCCACACCTTCATGAAACATCACTAGATCTTTGTGAACCATATAAGCCATCAACAGTGCACAGTGATCCAGGAAATGATGATCAACAACCACACACTTATCTTTCTGGTGTTGGTAGGTATCTCTTCTTAATAGATTTGCAATTCCATACTTCGACGGTAAACAAATTTCAAAGCATATTTACTGACACACACACACATTGCTCATATAAATTATAAAACAAAATCACGGGAAATGTTTCTAATTTTGGTAAGTTTAATTATTTGTATATTAAGTTTAACAATTGTATGGTTATACTGAATTACTAAAATAATACATCTTTTCCTTATATAGATGCAAGAACTATGTAATTTTAAGTAGCGGCCTTGAACTATTTTTTTGTTTGCTTCATCATTATAGTTATAAAAGCAACTGTTCTGGTCTGCATGGATCCGGCTCAGGCTGCAGCACTGATAGAGAGAAGCAGAAACATCACTCTACTTCCCTTTAAGATGTTAAGCAATTTATTGAATGACTACACAACGAGATGTCTTCATGGTGGTGAAAATAGACAACTTTGGTGCCATGAAAGATCATTCCTTCATAACATTTTGACCAAAAATATACATGCATGCTTTACAAGACAAAGTCTGGAAAATGAAGAATATGTTGCATGTATAGAAAAACTTATAGAAACTCGGAAGTGTCTGTTTGGGAAAGCAAACGAGATGATCACTTCTGTGTTAAAAATAAAGGCTCTTTTGTTGGGTGGCTTGATCTCACTTCCTGAAAATTTGAGGGAATTATTTCCAGTTGTTGTAAGAAATATGTCTCTGAGAAATATTGCAGAGTTCTTGGAAGGAAGAGAAGTTGCACGATACAAGACAGTCACATCACTTGTGAACAACCAAGATATTGGTAAGTGGTACATATTTTACAATCTCATTATACGTTAAATATAGAGCTTTATTTCACACATTTATGTTTGTCGCAAACCATCAAATGATGGGTGTTTTCTGTTAATTAGTATTGTTTTTTAGTAATATCAGTTTCCATATTCATAAGCCCACATCAACATACGTATTGTTTACTGAGAAGATGACATAACTTATGGGAGAGCTAACTTCTTGTCTCCTTCTGTTTAAACTTTTAGCATCCTATTTACATTTTGTACTTTCCTTAGCACTTTGTAAAATAATTAAACTTGATACTACATATCACTGTTGTTAAAAGTTCCTAGTCTCTGCTAGATAATGTATACATGTATTTGATTGACCAGACTATTCTTTAGTGAGTCTTTTGTGCACTTGTAATTAATTATCTTGTTTTGCAAAACAGTTTTATGGTGAGGTTGTTATGTTTATTCTCAGCAACATTCTGCAAAGCAGGCTAATACAGTTCAATGATCACTCAAATTAGGGGATGTTTTGTAATAAACTTCTGTTAAATTTAGGTTAATTATAACGTTACTCAAAACAACATGATGATTTCAAGTCTGTTCTTGAGAAATCCGTCTTTTGGTTCCTGCCCACCAGTATTTAAAAATAATTAATTTCCTCAAAATTTGGATTTCAAGATGGATTAAAGCCTCTTGTGGTTATTTAATTCAGGGATGAGAAATTTCCACTACCTAGTGAATTTCTACGAACTGTTTGGTGATTTTGATGATATCTGTGATTTGTGTAAATCTATTGAGAAATGTTGAGGTGTAAATCATAAGATTTTGTCATTGTATGTTATTGATTATATAACAAAATTGTACTTGATAAGCTATTGTTATATCAGTTGGAGAGTGGTTGCTATCTAGTGTAGATAGATTTGTTGTCAGTGTTTCTATTAAGTTAAGTTTAGAGATACAGACTTAAATTATTGTGGAAAAACCAGCAAGATTCGAGGAATGGGCGATTGAAACAAAATTCACTCATTGAAACAAGGTCATAACACAATATTTTACAGCTCACATGGGTTGGGACCCATATGCTATTGACCTAGTGCTAATTGCTGAGTTGATATGAAAATGCCTCTGTGGCCTCATGGGGAAAGTGTAGGACTACTTACTCATGGTTATGATCATGCTGTGTGGGAAGTCGGCACTAGAGTAGAGGTGTTTTTTATCCAACCAGGCCACCGGCAAGGTTTTCTCCACCAAATATGTGATATATTATAAATTCTAACATGGTGAAGCTGTAAGTTACAGACCATGTGGATCTCCTTCATTTGATCTAGCCAGCTATTTAAATAACTGGTATTTGGGCTGTTATTATTATTAAAGTTGGGAATTTGTTTTTTTAGTGTACTATACCTCAATAAAGTATGATTGCAGATTAGTCATGAACTCTCATAAATATGTTTAGATTCACTGCTACTAACCTAGAAATGAACTTCTCTTAGAACCACTGGGCAAAGCTCCTGCATTTTAAGTCACTTGGAATTACTTCTAGATTGGGCCATTACAGGATTCCCATGATTTTGACAATATTGGTATCAAAATAAGATCATCCTGGTTCTTTAATTGTGAAGTGTATTAATGTTTGCAGATAAAAGTGTCAACATTTAAGTGGACTTGGAACACAACAGTTTCTAATCTATTTTCTTAATTTCTAAAAACGTTACGACTACAAGTACAACCCACTTACAGACTGCTTTAAAATAACTACAATATTATACAAATGGTAAAATGTTCTTAATAGCCTACAATGCCACTCTAACTTCAGCTATAAATGAATCACTTTGGTCATGATTCATAGTTAACTAAACATACGCCACAGCATCAAATATTCCGTAACTACTATAATCTTGGCTAAATCCAAAAACTCATTAACAAACCATGGTACAACAGAGTCTACACCCAGCAAACAATGGCCAGATAAACTAGCAAACTTTCAGTATGAGTTTCTAGTATAAATATGGTTCTGTCTCAAGTACAATTTCAGAAGAAAATGTTCTTTATTTACAATAAGATTACAAAGTATACAGTTGGTTATGGAAGTGTTCATTCATTTATATAATATTCATTCATTTATTTATTTTTAAAATGAAATAATTTTAAAGCACTTTAAAAAATCACTTCCATACTTGTAGTGATTAGAGAAAATATTAAACATCCATTATATTTAGACAAGTAAATGACCAACCTTAAATTTGGACATGTGACATGCTAACTAGTACTTATTGACAGGTCAACAAAGCGTGTTGCTTTATTATTTGATATATTAAAATGGATATATTATATGCATAGTTGTCTACAGTTTGGTATAAATAGCCAAAACTTAAAATAAAACTAGTGGAATCTGACATTGGCTAAAACTTCGTTATGAATAAGAATAATGTGTTCTGTGATCAAAATGTATATTTTAGTTTGGGGGTTAAAAGTCTGATTACAGTTACTGTATTTTCTCAAAGTATATTTCATATAAATTCATATTGGCTGTATCTTTTTTCAGGTGCTCGTCAGATTATTATCATTAAACCAAAAGTCCACGGTCTTAGCAATGATGACATCTACTTGAAAAAATCTTATGAAGCTATCTTTGACATCTTTGAGGATGCCAGTTTTTATCCAAGACAACAGCTTCTACAGATGCTACATATCCCCAATGTTCAGGTATTGAGGTCAGATAGCAGGCCTGATGTATTAGAAGCTTGTGTGGAAATCCTGCCCAATAGCCTTGGTGACTACCTCGACTTCCTCATCTTCTACCATACTGGGAATTTTCGTCGTATGGTACAGGAAAATATGCGTGTAAATAATGAGCTGTTCAGTGGATTCTTAGAAATAATACTTAAATCAGAACAAGTGATCACAGTTTTAAAATACTTTCATCCGACAGTTGTTAGAAATTATGAAAGCTACTTGAATGACCTGCTTAGAGCTAACCAGTTTGACAAGGTGGTGACACTTGTGAGAAACGAACCACCATGTCACATTCATTCAAAAAGTAAAGTTCATGAGTTGGGAGGTTTGTGTGCCACTGTCATCTATAAGGCATTTTTAGAAAGAGAGAACCTCTCACCGTTTGAATACTTACGATATTTAAGAACAGTGGGCTGCCCAGACTATTTGACCAGGATTAGGACATTTGAAGGTTATGGCAGTCTGCATCTGGCCATTAAATATGAGAGGACTGATTTCCTAAAAATGTTGTTTTACATGAATAAATGGGCAAAACTCTGGAATGACCTTGTGAAACCTGTTAATGCCAAACATGGTAATATGCATGTTGGTTACACACCAAGGAGGCTTGGTGAAGCACTGTCATTCAAGAACACTGGTTACCAGATATTGCTGCTGTTTGATGAGTATGAACGATACATTAGGCACATGCCAGCCATACACAGGGCATGTCTCGCAGGTTCCATAGAATTTGTGTCCATTATGATTGAAACACATCCTGAGCTGATCTTTTTAGAAGATGAATATTGTGCCAACTGCTTAATCTATGCCTGTGCTTCGGGCAGTGCTAACCTTGTTGAGTTCTTGTTGTTGAAGGGAGCAGGAAGAGATCTATGTAACAGGGATGGTGATACGCCTTTTCACGTTGCTGCTATGTGTGGCTACCAGAGCATCCTTGAAGTATTGTTCAAACACTCAGTTAACATCAGGGGAAGACCTAATAAGTGGGGATACAGTGCCCTAGACTACTGTGTTCAATATGGTGACATCGATATCCTGAATTTTTACAAGACAAATGGCTTCAAAATTAATCCTATGTTGCTGACAATTGCTGCGAAGTACAAGCAGAGCAAGGCATTTGATTTAATCTTGGATGAGGTTAATGATGTCAACACAGGGCGTGATGACGAAGGAAGGCTTCCGCTTCACTATTCAGTCATAAATGGTAGCGTTTCAGGAGTAAAGAAACTACTACACAAGGGTGCTAACATACAGCTAGTCGATAAGTACAATAAAAACGTCCTTCATCATGCATCGGAACATGGACGTATGGAAGTTTTGAAGACTCTCATTGAAGAGGCAAAGGCCCTTTGCTGCTTGGATGATTTAATCTCCCAGAGGGATATATTTACTGGCAAAGATCTTTTGTTGATCATCAGAGGTAAGGATCAGGGTCGTAGAGCCTGGCACTGGGTTGAACTGAAACGCCTTTCTTTTCAAGCTTTTTCTAGAGCAGTAAAATCAGGCCAGGTGGGTGTGGGCCAATATGGCCGCATCCTCATTTCTGGCTTTGGCACGGGTCCTGATAAAGAGTCCTATAAAATGATGAAGAGAAGGTCTGAAGATGTATTCAATGAGAGTCAGCCAGACATGACACCACTGCATATCGCCACACTGAAGGACCATGCCGATGTGGTGGCAGTACTCTTAAAGAAAAGGGCCAATCCAGACGCTGTAGATTATTTCAAAGCGACGCCAATGCACTATGCAGCAATGAATGATAGCATTAGCACACTGAAACTACTCAGTGATGCAGGAGGGTCAGAAGATGCCACGACCAATGATGGAAAGACACCTTATATAATAGCTAAAGATAACGCAAACCCATTGGCCATCAACTTCTTCCTTGCCATGGACCCAGTGAAGAAAGCCAGAGTGAGTATGATGTGTTCGACTGCAAGACATGAGCCTAGATTTAGGTTGTGCCTGTGGTATTGTATTTTTTGCAGTGTTCACTGTGCACATGTGGAAGAATGCTAAATTTGAACAGAAATAATATAGCAGTTATCCTACAGCATATGAAAGTTTAATACTGGATTGATGTCTAAAGTTGACAATGAAAATACAATAATTCAATCATTTCAAAGCACTTTACATGATTAAAATACAAATAAGCATGAGCCAGTGTTGATTCTAAGATTCATTTTTGTGGGATTCCCGTTAAATTTAGATATGGGATGCAAAAAATAAAGGTACTGCATCCGAAGTGCCAAAGAAAATTTCCATCAGCCACAGTCTACTATCAAACTCGCATCCATTATATATACCAACTAAACAATACAGGTAATGAACTACTTACTGAAAGTACGTAGTTTTGTCATACATTGTTATGTGCGGTTTGATTGGCCCGAGATGTTGAAAATGCATGAAATTTTGCCAATGAGGGCACATCTAGGTTTTCACAAGTATTGTCATGACAACTGGCAACAAACATGGCAAAATTCATGGCTTTGGCACTTGCCACATCGGAGCCCACTCCAACAGGCATTGGCTACAGGGCCCATTTCATAACAATCCTAGAATCAACATTGGGTTGTATACTGAAACATCATTGAAAGTGCAAAAGAAATGTACTGATTATGTATCTATGTTGTTTAGCAATGTTCTAGTTCTCTGTCCTTTGGATTTATCAGTAGTGATCAGTTGTTAGTGTTTAACACTCAGTGGTTTGATGATAAATAAGACTTGCAGTCACCAATTTATATTATTCCTGTAATTTGTTGTAAGTTATGTTTTATTTAATGGGAGATCTCAGATATACTCTTTATTGTATTATTTAATTGTTACATGTCTGATCAGTGGTTTGTAGGTTTGATTTTCTTCAAGAAAGAAGTAGCACACATCCTGTTCTTGGAAGGGGAGGTTAAATAAAAATCACCCTATGAATTTTAACTACTCACTGGTAAGTTTGATAAATAATTGCAAATAAACTTGAGTGGATTTCAAACCTAAATTCTCACAGACACGTTGTGCATCTGTTAGAAACTATACTGTATGTATTTCAGTACTTCTTTAGTTTTTGATGCCACAGGTGCATATTGTGATAGAAATGTAGCACCCATCCACCAGAACCATGCAGCTGTTTACATCTCTGTGCAGACGTGGAGTGAATACTTCACAAAGTATTTGAATGTGTATACTCTCAAAGTTCATGAATATAAATACGTAAAATAACTATTCGGAGTAAATAGTATTCATGAATGCTTTGAATACATATACTCGCAAAGCTTATGAATATAAATACCTAAAATAACTGTATTCAGAGTAAAGGGTATTCATGAATACTTTAAATACAAGCCTGCATATGCTCCAAGAGAAAAGAGATACGTTCACATTATAATAAGCACTGCCTATACCCAGAGGAAATAAATTAAGCTTAATCTTGCACCATGCTTCACTACTACATTGATACAGGCGTAATTGGTTAGTGTGGGGCAGAATAATTATTATTTTACCTTTGAAAGTTAATGTAATATATGTACTAACTGTTTCCAATAATTTTATTTCATATAATGGCCTAACTGATAGCGTGGTTAGCCAAAGATCGCCACCACCCGTGTTCGAATCTCGGTGTGGGCATAGCTGAAGGTTGTTTCATCTTTAACTTCCCTTCATTACTTTTGGAGGTCACTCTGCCCATTTAGCCTACCATGTGCACAAAAGTGGCCATAAAACGTCAATCATCATTAAGTGTTCATGAAATTATTCAAAAATATGAATACTTTTATAATTTGAGTAGGAATAAATAACAATTTTCCACAAAGTCTTCAATTATGAATACTTGGGAATAAATGTTTAAACATGTTAGATAATGAATATTGAATATAAATAACCTCTTTCTGCCTCCATATATAATGTGGACATTGTGCTACACTTCTTTGCTGAATAAAATCTATCTATATTGCTTTTTTATGTTTGATTTTGAAACTGACCAGTCAGATTGTTAAACTTTTTTTTCATTACAGGCTTTTCAAGAAATATTGTCAGAGTTTAGTGTGCATATTTCTTTGGAGAATTTACAGAAAATAAGAGAATCGGGCAAGGATACAAGAAGTTGTCTTGTTAATTATTGTAAGTATTAAGGCGATTATTAAAGTCGACATCATTGTTTAGTATTGTAATTAGTGATGGAGCTCACCACTACCAGTACCTATTGTGGTAATCTTCTTGGAGTGTGATAACGTTGTGTTTGAATCATGGATTCAGCTAAAGTATGCCAATTAACTAATGATCTGTCACATGCTCATTATTAGTTGGTTCATTCCTCTGCCTCTGAAAATGAACTATTTTGAAGAAATAGATTTATGGATTTACAGCACATAAATTTTCTCACCTAAAATAGTATACTTTGCAGTGCGTTTTTGTATGTATATATATATATATATATATATATATATATAATGTAGGGTGGAATATGTAGCATTAAACAGGGGCTACAATTAGAAAGTGTACAATCCAAAAGACATTTAAAAATATCAGATAATCCATGTCTGAAATGGGTTATTATGAATATGATGACAACAATATAACATTAATAGTTATTGAATACAGAGATAACCGTCTTTGAAATAATTTAGTTTTACAAAAATATCTGACAATTTAAAGCATATGGAAAACCACTTACTAATCAGTCATTTTATTTTCAGTGAGAAACCTCAACCTAAACATTAACGTCTTGTTAATAAGTCTGGACAGCGGACCAGTACAGGAAGTTAGCGAAAATTAACAAGTATGTGTTTGGATTGTACGGATAGATAAGATAGATATTTTCTTTCGGATAACATGGCATATAATACAAATCACATAAGAAAAATATTGTAGACATTATATAAATGTTCAGATCTATTTTCAGTATGTGATTGTACCAGCTGGTTACCCGGGTAACCACATAGCCTAAGGGGGCCGTCTTACTGTGGTAACCAAGGGTGTATGTATGTACATATCCTTACACATATGTGTACATATTACATACATACATACATACATATGCACATACCAGGGTTGGGTTTTTTTACTGTAAAAACCCTCATTTTTACATTACATTGTAAAAAACTTTAAATAACTGTAAATAACATAAAAACGTGAACATAAGTAAATAAGTAAACACATTCACATAATCATGTCTTCACTCATATGCATCTCACAAACATACACATATAGAAATAACAAAATGCTTACCTTTTTATTGTATTACCTTAAATAATGGCACATAAATAAAATGTAGATCGTGACATAACAAATATTAACTACTTGGTGGAAAACAATTAGACATATAACATCAACATAGTTAATATTCTAATTCAAACATTCCTCTGAGCTTACTGTAGCAGAATACCAGCTTAAAGGCTGTGCTATTGCCAAGACAACGGCAAACTTTGGTATGAATATTTCCAAAATTTGACAACAATCCGCGCAATGGACGCATGTGAAGCTGGGCATGATAGCAGCTTGACAGCTAATACAACAAAGTCATTTGGCAATCCATACGATATACGGGCCATCCACCACTTAACTGGGACGATCTTTGTCACAGCATCGGTGAAATATGTGGAAGGAAATGGTGACACGAAAAAAGTGTTCAGTGGTCGCATGAAAAGTGTGGCCTTTCACCTTTATACATTGTTAAGGTCTTGATAATGAATACACTATCACAGTCACAAAACAGAGATTTTCAATGTCCTGAAACGTTTACAGCATATACACATATATAAATAATAATAACATTTTAATCTTCAGTTACTAATTATTATAGGTTATGACAGATCATTGTATATTTTATATTTATTTTGTACATTTTAATCTGATGTCCAGACCATTGTTTTAACAAGACCAGTGCCAGTTCTCCGGTTTCACCATCGGGTTTACATAGTTTTGTGATCTGCAGATTGAATCATCAGTGAAATACGCTAATCATTCATTAATAGATATGAATGGTGATAGCTCTATTGTACAACATGTAGTAGGCCTAGTTGGTAGGATATTATGCTTTGCCAAACTGAGTAACAGAATGCTTTATTGAACATCAAGGCTGGACTCACCTGGGACATAGTCCTCAGGAGCTAATCACTAGGAAAATGGGATGGTCAGAACATGGTTTTTTCCCTGATGGATGAAACATCCAGAAGACATGGGCAACACAATTTGATAACCTGGTGCCCTACTAAATTCTTATTGAAAAGCAGTAGTCAATAATGGTTCTAGTCTAAATATGACGATAGTGATTCACACTATTTGAGATCAGGAAGGATCACATACCTCCTTTTATCAGGGACAGAATACCTTTGCTATAATCTTACTGTGGACTAAGCATATGTAATTCCAATGATTGGTTTTAATATGTTATATTGATGTAGTAAAACTGATAAGTTCAGCTTTTTGTTTTAATAAATACTATGTCAGGATGATTGGTTACTGGATTATCTATCTGTTCTCTGTGATGTTAACCACACACACACACACGCCCGCATGCACGCATGCACACACACACACACACACACACTGTTAATTCTACAGACCATCAACTAGCAGACTCGCATATTATGCAGCAAATGACCAATAGGGTCTCAATAACTATACGTAGGCAGAAATAGTTATAAATTTGTATGAACACAAACAATTCTATTATTGCATTGTAAAATGAATAAATGCTGTAAAACATGTCCAGTAATATTAAAGTAATATCTAGATGTCTTATACCATATACTGTGTAATTGACAAGATCTTTTTGCTTGAACGCAGAAGCCTTTAGGACTAGGATTCTAATCCAGGCTGATCTATTTCAGCTTGGAATTCTCATGGAGATTAATATAAAATGTACTTTATAAACAATATGTTAAAGGAATTTAGATTCAAGCAAATAGGTAAAAAAAGTTCCTTTTCAAAAAGTAACCAGAATTTCTTTATTAATTGTGAGCAGCATTTAAAATAAATGTTGTTACTGCTAGTAATGAGTAATTATTGCTGCGTTCACTTGAGATTATATTACCGGCACAGACTTATTTCAGCACAATGTATTTTAGTTTTTTTGCTGTAACAAATCAATATTGACTACAGGTATTTAAGGATTATGTTTCATTTGATTCGCTCTTTTGTGAATAACATTTTACACTCTTAGTCATATGGATTAGAGTATAATAAAATAAAAAAACTTAAACCATCAAATAAATGTTTTGTACATATTGGAGTATTTAAGTGAGAGGATCAGATAAGTTCATTATTATGAATGTTTTCTTTTAATCAGGTCCCTCTTTTGCCAATTGTATAACTATGGGCATGTCAGATGCTGTATATTGTCAATATTTCTTCCTCAAAATTCACAAGCGAAGAACTTATCCTAAAATAAATTAATTAGATTTATATTACCCATGTTTTAAAATGTAGTGGGCACTCACACATACATATTTATCTAATTTTGATGGTTTATATATATATATATATATATATATATATATGCTATATAAGTAGCATTAAATGTATGACAGAGAAATAAAGAATTGATTTATGAAGAAATGGCAAATACACTTTATTTTTGTCAAAGAACATCAATATTTCAAACAAAATTATAATTTTATGAATTTTCAGGCAAGTGCAGCTATTTAAAAATGCTGTATTACAGGTGGGCCAAATCCTTTTATTTATGTTTTTAAATTCCTTCATTGATAAATTTCTGTGGAAAGGCTTATGATTATTGAGAGCAATGTTGTTGGAACACACATGCACATGTTAAAACCACTCAAAACAGCTAATAAATACAAGTAATTCTGCTAATCCATACGTTTTTCTGTATATATTTTGTATATAACCTGATGATGTCCCTTAAAGTAGTGTTTGACGTCACCAAGTTAGTGATCTCTAGCTGTTACATGTCTGTGTGCACATGCTTGATACGAATAATATAATTCGCATTATATTATCCATGTTTTTAAAATGTAGGGCATGTAGTGAATGCACGCACACATATTTATGATGTTAGGTTTAAAGAACTATTTCATGATGAAAATTATGTCTATACTAGATTTATATATAAATATTTGCAAAACTTTGTTATCACTATATGCTAATAAACACGTAAAAATGCTAATCCACATGTTTTCCTGTTTGCTATATGGCTTGTATATCTCCCTGTGATAGCCTTTAAAATAGTGTTTGATATCACCAAGTTTGTGATCCCTCTAGCTGTTATAAGTTCATGTTCACATGCTTGATACTAGTATTTCAAAGTCATAGTTTGAGTTCCAGTCAGGCAGAAGATATGCATTTGGCATAATTATGCTGCATAATATTGTACATCTATTTGTAAATAATGAAATACATATCAGTCACTTGTATCAGTCACTTTTCTCACAAACACCTAGTGGAAAACAGCTGAAGCATGTAATGTATAATGCAAGTGATTTGATTGCTATGCTAATCATACCGTCTATTGTACATGTAGAAATGTGATTACTAGTTTTATATATTGTCAATAAATAATAAATATGACGATGTATCTTATGTTTTAAAAGATATGGAGCTTGATGCTCTTGTTGCTGCAGCCATTTGGTTGTTAGGTGATATTTCTTTTTGTAAATTATCAACCGACTTCTTTCCAGGGGGGATGAGTGTTCGTCTAGCCATTAACTACCTATTACACTCGACTAACAAGAATGGTCTGAAAGCTACAGATTTCTTCAAAGAATTTTCAGAATTTTGCTACCAATTTTGGTTATCTGTTGATCTGAGATGATTTCAATACTAACGGGATTTACCAGAGTGATTCAGATACCAAGCGTTTAGCCGACTCTCAGGTCGCCCAAGCTCATGGAGCATGTTAAAGAATGCTCACTTGGACATGGTCACATCTGAGAACTGTGAAGAGAACTATTAGATGAAGAGTGTGTCTATGTCTTACATTCTGGCTGATCATTTATTGTTAACATTTGTGTATCTTTACAGAAGCAATCAGTTTCAACTTCTTATGTCATAAAGAAAGTAAAAGTTGATTAACAAGGTTTTTAGCAAAGCGCCCTCTACTTTTTTGAACAATCTTTTTCCTGGGGTATTTTTTAAAATTTTATTAATGTAAAAGATACGTGATGCCATTTTTATAGGTGAATATAATAAGCCAATAAGTGTATTCAGTGCCCGGCGGGTTAAACCTGGGTTTTACTAGTTTAACCCGTGTTAAACCCCGGCTAAACTGGGTTTTTCTCAGAATACAGTATATTGACTCACAAATTCATACATTTTATGCACATGAACAGTAGTTATTTGATATACAACAGAAGAATGTCTTCAACAACGCAAAGCCAAAATACAGAAACTATTTGATCAGGCCATAACACCGAATCACCTCCTTGCTTACTGTCTGCATCCGACATACAGAGGCCAGGTAGCTCATGAGTTACTCATAGCAAAGGATCCTAATCTCATGGCCCATCTCTGCAGTTTCCTGGCTGAGGCAGAGCCATTCCTTAAGTCATTATTTCACGATAGTTGTATTGTGTGGTGGACTTGCGTCAGGAAAACAGGTACGGGTGTGAATCCTGGTCTATGTGACCTAGCCATTATGCTGCTCCATCTTCAAGTTCATCCTCAATGGAGAGGATTTTCTCCAACTTTGGTGCTATCCAGACCAAGTTGCATAACACTTGTCTCTTCGTTGTGGTGCTGAATTGGATCTGCTGAATATCTGAACACTTTTGTTATTGTTTTGTGTAGTATATTGCTATTTGTGCGCTGAATATAGACAATAAATGTTTAATTTGCATTTAGTTGGTTTTCTTGAATCAATTAGTAGGGGCATTATGCCTAAAATGAGTTTAACCCAGTTTAGCCCAAAATGGGGTTTAGCCCAACCCGGGTTAAACCTTCCAACCTTGGTATGCACAGATCCGCGAATCTCTGGGATCACATTTTACTATGGTTGTACGGGAAATACCAGGGTGGTATTTCTCGGGTGGTATTTCCCAGGAAATACCACCCTGTCCAATACTCCCAAAGTGGGAAATACCCCTTTTGCACATTATTAACTTATCAAGATATCATTCCTTCATGTTATGATAATACAAGCTAAGAAACTATCAGTATATACATATATTAAGCATATTCACAAATTTGTAATCATCAGTCAGTGAGTCTCACAAAACAAATTACCAATCTATGTCAAGTTTATATGTAATAACTGTATAATGAAAATTGACAATGATATTTACCATCCATTTGATAAGTTATTCAATTCCACACCTCACTAACCACCAATATGATGTGACTTCATATGCCAGTATGTGATTTCAATGGTGAATCTATTGTTTGGGGATTAGAGATCACTTTCAATTGGGGGCTCAATTAGTGACCATATAGTGGTTTTTCCTGACCTTACTGAATATTTCTGTATTTCCCACCGTCCTGGGAAATACTCTTATTTTCCGGTTAATTTACAACCCTGCATTTTACACAAATGATCTGTCATAATGTATGTATACTACAAGTCTTATTACATCAAAACCATTGAATACTAAACTTACCGGTATTCATTTTCGCTTTATTCAATCTGCTGAATGGAAAAGATAATCATTTTAATGAAGGCCAAATAATGCACAATGTATACACATTAATCTTTTAATGATTGAACTTTTTCATCGAGTTTGATTTTTAAATCTGCTAATTCGTGGCTTTTATCCGTGGGAAAGAAGTAAACACCTGCGTAGCTCTATAACAATAGTTTCTAGTATAAGATAACACAGTTTGTGTGTGTGTACAGAGGCGGGGCGGGGGGTATTTCCGCTCGGGGCCAAATATATATGGGCGTGTGATCTGGGGCCCACTAATGGGCCCCAGAAGCCAGAGAGGTGCTGGTGTGGCATTATTAGCCTTTCCTGAACTTGCAAACCGCCTGTAAAGGCAACGTAATTTAAGATACTATGGCTACCACATAATTACGCTTAATCTTGGGCCAGTGGTTATGACGTTTTAGGTTTTAATATGATCATACATATTGATGCCGATATATTGATACGTTACAAAATATTTTCAGCTCGAAATGCGGCCCCTGTAAAATTGCCGCCCAGTGCGCCGGCACCTCCCCCCCCCCTTGTTCTGCCACTGCGTTTGTCCATGAGAACAGTTTTCGGAAATCCTCATTCGTGTAGATGGCTGTACATAACACGCCGTGTCACCTTTTTTTTTACCCAAGCATTTTGTCATCTTACTATACGCCTAGCTTGATGAGCATTTTGGTAATTAACCACACAAAAACACAACGTCACCTTGCATCACCGGATGGCTTCGTAAATATTGTCATCTTACACAGATTTGATTGTGTGTGCATGATCGTGGTGATATCGATACAATAAATATGGGCAGAGCATCACGTAAGGAATACGAGGGCGAGCATCACGAAGCCATGCTGGCTGCGACGGCCCGTATTTCCGGCTCACACCCCTTGCAACCTATTTCGTTGCCGCCAACCCTATCCCAGCATTTTCCATACATGACGTCACGTTTTGGAATAGCTGCACTGTATAATCACTCGTTTTTGACAGCTATGCATGCTACTCGTTTGAGCCGAGCTTGATAAGCTGGAGTTTTCAATTTTTTAAGGTGCATTCCCTTTTCAAGGGGGTTTTACAAGGGTGTATTGAAAAACGACTATTCCAGCAGTGGTATTAAAATTAAGTATATTCCAGGATGGGTACGAACCCTGGTTCTGGCAGTGGTTGTAATTTTTGTTGTTGGAGTTAAAAGTTACATAAAGCATGATGTTCTAGATAAACTGAGTAAAAGTACATATATATATATGTATATCACGCTAGAGTCATATAGTCAAACCTTAAAATGCAGAAAATTGTATAATAATAATAATAATAATGAAAACAATAAAATTAATAATCTCTATACTTTATACCTGAACTTCCTGTTTTAAACCGAAGTGATTTATGCGTTATCTTCGTACTCCGTAGTCCATACTTCCGTAGTCTGTATCAAAAAGACGACTGTAGATGACTGGTTAGTGTTGTTTTAAAGGACTAGAATATTAGATTTATTTATTGTAGAAGTAATTTGCTTGTATCAAAATATCACTATTGCGAGCCTTTAAAAAATAGTCCCGGTGAAATTGGTCGCGTATCAGTGCCTGCGTGACTAGGCGCTGAGCCATCTAGCGAATGGGATCTGAAGTTGTGACGTCACTACATCTAGCATCATAGCTTATGATTCGTAGTTAAATCAAATAATTCTGATGTTGGGGGAATTACACGATTATACGTCGAAAGAAGAGTAAGGTAGTGATGACAAGCCTGATTCATGTGATATACAGACGTATCTATTCGAGCCAGAAGCAGACGATTCAATGGATGCCCAATTAAAGCTAATACATATCCTGAGATTAAAAAACAAATTATGTAGTGTGCGAAACACGATGATATATACAAAAAAATTGAATAAAACACCAACAAACAAAACCTGTATTTTATCGATCTAAAATCTGTATTTTGCCAGCAAAACTTGTATTCGCGGTGCGTTAAATCCATATTTTCAGCGAGAAACCTGTTTTTGCAACGTTTGGTTTTGTTGTTCGGGGAGAATCCCCAGGCTGTCGCTTAATCAGCACAGCCTCTATGTTGGAGTGGTTGAGAAACCTCCTCCCCCACCACTCACAGGGTAGCAGTACGGAAAGATGGAGCCGAAATACCCTGAGGGTGGTCACTGCCAGAGTGTTTTACGTCCTCGGGTTTTTTTTAACGTCCCCCTTTATTTTAAATAATTCAGTGGAGACGGTAGCGCCATTTAACGTGGTCAGCCACCCACGATGTAGTGAGCCGAGAAATTAATCCCTGGAAAAGTTTCGACCTCTTACGGGGTTCGAACCTGCGACCATTGGCACCAAGTGCCGGGTGCTTAACCGCTAGGCCACCGGAGCTCACCTTTCGCAACGTGTGGCCTGTATTTCTTTATATACCATCAGTTAAACCATATATGCATGTATGTATGTCAGTGGGTGGTTTAATGGTTGGGCGATAAATCTAGTTTAAACTGCGTGTTATAAATAGAACAACCAAGCTAGATTTTAAAATGATTAATTTAACTTTATTAATTATATGAACATATATCCACCACTTGTGGAACAAAATTTGTAAAATAATAATATCCGATACAATTGATCAAATACTAATACACATGTACATATCGGTAATACTCGCTTTGGCTCTGACTAGTTCCTATCTTCTAACAAATAATAGGACACCCTTATAACTTTGCTAACCGGTGGTATTGGAGATTACGCGTGAATTATATATATATATATATATATATATATATGTGTGTGTGTATATATATTGGCTTTCATGGTCAGAATGAAGGGCAGCTTGAATGAAGACGTTCCTATTGCTGCTATGTAGCATTGCAGATCCATAGTCTGCCTGATATTAACATTTATACTTTAGTTATAGCATTTACAATCAGATAATAGTAATCTGCTAAATCATGCAACAACTAGTGAGCTCCGGTGGCCTAGCGGTTAAGCACCAGGCACTTGGTGCCGACGGTCGCAGGTTCGAACCCCGTAAGAGGTCGAAACTTTTCCGGGGATTCGTTAAATGGCGCTGCCGTCTCCACTGAATTATTTAAAATAAAGGGGGACGTTAAAACCCCCCGAGGACGTAAAACACTCTGGCAGTGACCACCCTCAGGGTATTTCGGCTCCATCTTTCCGTACTGCTCCCCTGTGAGTGGTGGGGAGGAGGTTTCTCAACCACTCCAACATAAAGGCTGTGCTTATTAAGCGACAGCCTGGGGATTCTCCCCGAAAAACAAAACCGAAACCGATGCAACAACTTTGAACAAATTGCGGTTGCGAGCGTGCAACAAATGATGCCAATTGTCATCAAACGTCGTATCAAGACAATGACATCACAGTAATTAACGAAGTCACAACAGGTCCGGCTCCAAAATATACATTCTGCCCATGTAACACCTGTCGTCTAATATGCGTATATATTTGTTGCGTTATACAGCTAAAGTCACGCAGTTTCCCGATAGATTAAGTTTACCATGTTTATACATCAAATATTTATAAAAATCCGCATAACACTGATTTTTTCGTACACTGGACATCCCTGCTATTCAGAAATCGAAGGTGTTCGACGGGATCACTCGTGACGGCTGATCGTGCTGATCGTCTTTCTTCAAAATTAGTTTCCTCGCCCGTCCCACATTATGTTGGATTTTATTGTGATAGTTGTCGCCAACAAAATGTTTACTGCATATGTATTATGTGCTGGTAGGGCACCATTTGTCTGATGTTTGTTTGGCAAAACGCTTCTAAATCGCCCTCAGTTTTTTCGACGATGGTGAAGGAAATCGATGAACGGAAATCTTACTTTTCAAACTAATATTGCCGCATCTGTACACAACGCGGCGCCAAACTATATTTCACAATGAGTCTATAAACTACTAATGCATCTAAATAAACTGGTCGTAATACAAAAACACGATATTTGCATTCATATGACACTAGTTCACGCTGTAAGCAAACCCATTTCTACAACGAAACGAGCAATGGCGACGCTTATCGGTTGGGATATATGTTTTACTGCTGTGACGTCACAAGCATCGATCGACCTATTTTCGTGCATTGGCGTCACCTACTTTAGGAAAGTCCTGTGACGTACTGGCGTCGCCGTTAAGAGAAATAATACCGGGAATTATTTAATAGTATAAAATGTAAAATTAGAAGGGAATGAAAACAATATTGAAAATTCAAATGTCCGAGGCCTTTAAGCCAATTCTCGTCTTATTGTCGTCAACTGTTTTAATTATATTCTCCGAGTGTTTTGTCGGATAGACCTCAGCTCAGCTGGCTGTTACCTGACACAGAATCAGCGCCATTTGATCGAACATTATCCGGTCTTTGTATCATTTATTTAAGTGTCTATTAGCCGAACGATACCATTCTCCCCACGAAGACAGTGCCAGCTTATCCCAATCTTATCTTGATATGTATCATATTCGTATCAGTCATATATCAGCACTGATATGTCACCATGTAGTGTTACAACACCCCGGTATCGATCACAAAACTCGGTCATTAACAACTAGAAAACGGAATCTGACTTTATTCCCAGAAGATGTATACGACGAGAAGGTGGTTAACGTGGACTTGAGTATGATCTACTCTTATATTAGCTTAACGTATTCATGCCGTGTGTGCGTGTGGACGCGCGCTCACGAGCGTCTGTATCTGTCATACCACATACTAACGGAATAGTTTGCTGGCAGGATTTAACATTCGCGCTATCAACAAATAAATAACAAAACAGGCGTTTTAACAATATTTTGATCGTATATTTTGGTTACGACTTGATATTTATGCTGATGACTAACAAATACAAGAGTAATTATTACTTTCACCCCAGGGACTTCAGATACTGCAGAAGTTAAAGCAATGTGCTGTAAACCAACCTTCAGATTATCAATCAGGCTCACACCTGTGTTTGGGCGTATGTAAAGAGTATCCCCTCAGTCAAATGTCCCGAGGTTAAACTAACTAACCAACTACTTTCTTACCATGGTACATTAATTATGTATTTGCAAAGCACTTTTATAAAACATATAGTTAACTGAATATTTTATTGTGTGGTTGGATACCAGGAAAACAAATGATTAAATTATCTGTTTCTCATCTTCTGAACTAATATATGTATATTGTTTATTGGCTGTGGAGATATTTGAGGAATTGTCCGTCATTAAGAAAATTAAACCTTGCAAGAAACAAATTGGGAGAGAAACTGATGGATCCATTTCCAACGATCATCCGTGGTCTAGCTGGTAGCGCGTTGGATCCCAGATCGCTACCACCTGAGTTAGAACATAACCGTGGGCATATCTGAAGGGTGTTTCATCTTTGACTTTGCTTCATTACCTTTGGAGGCCGCACGCCCCATTTAACCAGACAGTCGGGACTTCTTCATCAAGCCATAACTGAAGCTCCAGCACACCCGAGGACGAAGTGTACTGCAAGGTATTGTATATACATGCTTTGAATTTGACGGGTGACTCATTATTAACAATGTATCTAATAAAGAATAACTGCTATTGTTCACAGTTTCCACGTGATATGATATGATATGATATGATGATATTTTTTCTCCACAGTTTCCGTGTGTTCAGAAAACAGCTCCGATTAATGTTGGTCGCCATTGGGGCAATCGTTTTGGAAAAGGCTGTCGCCCGTGGGCAAGAAGGTCGCCGAATGCGACCATTCAACTGACAAGTTCTGACCCTGGGTGTACATGCACACACCACACACATATGTGAACACGGACACAGGCCCGCACACATACGCAACATACAAACAGAAACAAACAAAAAAAAACCCAGCCCCCTTCATTCCATTCACTTTCAGCTTCTCAAGAAATAGTGATGTGATAAATCTATTAGTCAAATAATGACCTTGTGGTGAATGCTATACTATATTTCCGGTGTAATGTCGTGAGGTGAAATGTTTAAATACCTAAGACAATTTGTATTAATTTTACTTTCATTGCAGGTATTGGTGTACGAGTAATAAGAGATACGGCGTACTTATCTAAACTAATTAAAAGAGGAAGACCAATTCTCTATAAGACAGACAGCTGTTAGTAATAGTTAGATAATATTGTTGACTGTTTCTCTGTATGTATAGTGTTATCTTGTTATTTGATATCAAGCTGTTTTAGCTGTATATAATTAACTTATTTCTTTAATAGCTTAGTGATTCAGTGATTAAAAATAAGAAAGGTACGCGGTTCGAGACAAGGCGGTTTAGCTAATGTCACTCAGCTAATGATTTAGCTAATGTTAGTTATATTGGATGGGTATTACTGAACTTAAATCTGTGTTCAACTGTTTTATTCTTGGTTAAAAGACCCATAAAATGAGGATATAGGTTTAGACGATATGCACTATTTTTTTATTATTCGCCTTATATCAGGAAATAGAGCCATTTCTGTCATTACACGTTGTCCGTTGACGCGAATTAACGTCCGAGTGTTGCAGTCCTTCCATGATCGTTTTCAGGCTTGCTGCTGTATTCTGTGGGGCGATCGTTCCTGCCATGGTTGTTCCGTGGCTGTTGTTTCTAGATGTCCTCTTCCTCTTTCTACCACTTCTCAGATATCCTGGGGCATCCTTGCATGTTTATAGTCAACTTGGGTACAAAATATATGGGTTATTAACAGTCGTTGGTAATAAATCACCAATATTGTGTGGGACGATCAACAAAATGCTCCTTTTTTCTTGCTTGCACATGCGCAGTTGTGTTTCTGTATCTTCGCAGTGTCGTCTTACGGACTAATATATTCATCGTGGTATGATACTCTACTTGTTTATTTTGATCCTCAGTTATTCTAGTAGTGGGATAACTAATAGTGGGTGTAAATTCTACTACCTTTGCAGTGGGGGTATTTCTTATTAAGGCTATGGTATCTTTGCAGTCGGTCGTATCGCTATAAGTATTATCAGTGTATATCGTGATATTATGTATATATATTTAGGACGATTATTTCTGCGGTTAAAAGGACTCATTCCGTATGCATATATATATATATAATATATATATATATATATATATATATATATATATATATATAAATTAAATTAAAATCATAAGAAATGGCATTGTTTTCCTCTTTCTTCCCCTGTTTAATGTAGTAAAAACGTGGATCTTCCTCTTCAGGAATATGGGGTATCAGTAACCTTATATATATTGTTCCATTTTCCTGTTTGTTTGTTTTTTTTGTTTTGGACAATTCCAGATTATGCGATCCCGCGAGACCGTAAAATGACGCGCACAATGCCAATCCGAAAACGGGAACGCCCAACACGAATCCTACATTCGGTTCACGAGCCCTTGCAGTGTGATGTTCACGAAACTGGTTTGCCAACATCAAGGAAGAGTCGCCCGAGGAGCAAACTGACTTCAACAATTTTGAGACGGCTAACCGTCTATCATCAGCAAAACACACTCATATGGTTAGTACACCTGAAGCGGGCCCAAAAAGTGGGTTTTCTGGGATTAGCCCTATTGAGGAATCATCTGATTCTGAGGAGGAAGGTGTCAGCACAGACACCATGTTTTCTGGGGTAATAAATGGCCTCATTTCAGGTGAA
Source organism: Paralvinella palmiformis (assembly GCA_025642065.1). Classification (NCBI taxonomy): domain Eukaryota; kingdom Metazoa; phylum Annelida; class Polychaeta; order Terebellida; family Alvinellidae; genus Paralvinella; species Paralvinella palmiformis. Next base: position 813,011 of record JAODUP010000045.1, on the reverse strand, counting down.
TCCCAGCAAGTTACTGTATAGGAATCAAATGATTTTCAGTCTGTCAGCCTTCCTCTAGGTTCCACTGTTCCATCAAAGCTAAAATAAAAAAATATGGGCTAACGAGTTTATCGACCTCAAAGCTTTGACCTTTTTATCTAATGAGGAATTTACCTTCACATTGAGCAAATCACAATGTAGCTACTCAATATCCTTGTTACCTTCTGGTCAGAAGTCTGCTACACTTGACAACGTTGAAGAATGGAGCAGCGTAATGTTAACTTTAGAGGAAATCTACACGGAACAGCATCCCAGAACTGCACCAACTATTTTCAAATATTTAAAAGCAGTCTGCAATATGGCAACACGAGGAGGAAACGTAATTTTACGACGCCCAGTTCCGTAAGCAAAATGAGAGATTCCAGTGCCAATTGAATTTCATCCATTGAGAACTACACTTTAATGCCATGACTAAACCGGTGACAAAGTTTCCATTCCTACTTAAAAGAACGCATCACAGAAGAAAAAGGTTTTGCATCCACTTCATGTTCCACGAGTTTCTGGTGGGGTAGCTTATTACCATGACAGATGTTTGCCAATGGGCTGTAGTGTCTCATGCCACATTTTCAAAGAATTCAGCTCAGCAATCCAGTGAATCTTATGTAAACACTTCAATATGATGACTTTTTGACCTTCAAATATAATGATAGTACATTGGGTAGAAATAACATTTCCGCCAACGGAATATCCGCTTACTTTATTGTGAAGTGCTCTTTCAGAGAATTTCTGTTTCCTTTTAAATATGCCAATGTGAAACTGTTAGATGTGGTATAAAACAGCTAAGATAATATTTACAATATGTATGAACATTTACTTTTTATTTAGAGTAATATTTCTGATGTTCTTGCCCAGACCGTATTATTGTGTCATTAGTTCTCTTTAATCTCATTCTACAAAACGGATTGATTCCTTTTCCTTGCACCAGTTTGACTGTCATTTGAGATCAATAACCAGGAAGGTTAAATACAAAAGGAACAGTTCCTCACTTAACAGAGAATAATATGAATAAAATATGTTTCTGTTGTATGGAGTAGAAATATTTTAATTATGTTTTCAGTGTAAAACGCCTTAGTGCAACCCAAGTTAAATAAAGTGCAATCTAAATTATTATTATTATTATTATTTAACCCCACACACACACAAACACCCACACTGTACGCACAGATACCCCCCTCCCCCAACATATGTCCACACTACTTAACTTAACCCATATGTCCAAGCAGCAAAAGTTCCGGACCCTAAACATCAACTGCCTAACGATCACAGTTCACTGAACCAATAGGGGCGCCTCCGAGTTGGACCACAGATCACTACCACCCGTGTTCGAATCTTGGCGTAGCTATATCTGAAGGTTGTTTCATCTTTGACATCGCTTCGTTGCCTTTGGAGGTCGCTCGGCCCATTTATCATCCCATGCGCACAAAAGTGGCCGTAAAACATCAATCATCATCAGCGGACCAATAAGAGCTGGTCGCTGTTTTGTGGCAGGACACACACAACACTTATAATATAAATCTAACACCTAGTGTCTATTAATAATACTCTACTGTGTCGATATTTAGTAACTACATGGCTTTATAGGTTACGCTTTGACAATCGATTATTTTTGTATATAAAATCGCTGATATGACACTTTATGATAACAAAAACATTACAATGTCAGGACGATAAAAGAAAGTGCCGAGCGTTTCGATTTCTGGTGAAAGTTTACTTTTAACGATTGAAATATTAAACTTAGAGTATATTAATTAATATGAAGCGAATCGCTAAAAGGCTTTACACTAATAATTAGCGACCCGTCTTGTATATGTGCTTTAGATGGTTTCTAAGCAGGCTCATTTGAAGTATTAAAACATCTATATGATCATAGCAACAATACACAGCCTCTTTTTGGTGGTGGAGCAATCCAGTTTCCTGCCATCTGTAAGTTGCTTGCTTAAAAAGCTCATGATATATTGCTGCTTATTAAAATAATCCGCGGTAATGATTTTACAATTAAATGAGCGCGTAGCACACCAATGCCAGTATATAAAAAGGCATTCGTGTATCAATAAACGTTCGGTATTTTGAAAGAATGGATAGATAGGTATATGCCAATCTATGCTTGCTATAAATTTCGGTGCTACAACGTGCAATGAGCTATCACTTATTTGGTACAATTTCTTTATAATATCGAAATGGGAAAATACCATAATGTTATCAGAGCAGATATAAAATGTTGGACTAATTAATTAAACTGCTAGTTGTCAGGTTCAGTTTGTTAAAATTAATCACGATGTTATATAGACATATTTGTCTGTAGTATACTAAAGCCAGGTAATTATTTTAATTAGCCTAGATGTTGATCACACTTGGGACATATGGTTGAGGAACAACTTATTAGAGGGAAATAAAATTATAAATAATAAAAATCACACAGACACCAATGACACGATGAACGGACAACACCACACTGGACAAAACCCCACTCAGACATAACCCTACCAGTCATATACCCAATCACTGAATAGGCTACTTGGATAAAGCCCCACTTTACAAAATACAGATTTTAATATTTTGTTTTAAAGCGTTTACAAATTACATACATAATCACAGTACAACATTCATGTAACAACATCTAACAAAAATTATGACAAATTTCTCTACTTTGTCAATCGCACACAATGTCCACACAACCCTATTGTCACAGTTGCTGACTCAGCATCATCCCGAAGGTCAGCGCAATAGTGATGTGGCAACATCGGCCCGAACGTTCCGGATATTGTCAATGGCTCTCCATATGGTCGGGTGACTGCGTCCTACCAGCTTGGAAAATCCATTGTTCCATCCATCATATATGTTGTTTGTTCTGGAAGTGGAGGAATAGTCCTATCTGGACGTGGCGGTGGCTGTATCCAATAGTATCCAAAATAATATCCAATAGTATGTATGTATGTGCGTGTGTATGTGCGTGTGCGCGTATTTGTGTGTGTGTGGGAGGGTGCGTGTGTGCGTGTAGAATGTTCAATAGTGTGTATTTGATGGTAATTACGTGTAGGATTGGTGATTTTATGCATACTATGTAGCATGAATATATAATTGTATGATCATTTGTTAAAGGTCACAGGAAAAAGTTTCCCAAATTAGTCAAAATGTCACTGTTTTTTATTAAATTCAATTTCAGTCAGAGATACATTTAATTTTTTCCTAAAATAAAGTTACAGTGGTTTTAAAACTTACTTTGTTAGCATCTCACATGGATAAATATATGCCACAGCTTTAATCGAGAATCTTCGGAAAACTTCGGAATGTAACGTCATGTTTAACAAACATAGACGCCAAATACTCGCGTAGCCTTGTTTAACCTGTATTACGTGTTCTATATAGTCTTTGTTAAACATATAAAATGGTGTATTATGCCGCATATAATTGTGCAAAATGGTCTGCCAGTGGATGAAGTATGCATTTATTTTCCCCCAGAAAGATTCGTTTGCGCGATTGGCTACGAAAATTGACCAGAGTGCAGTGGAAGCCAACTTGCCACAGGAAGCTCAGCGGAAGACACTTCGAGGAACGGATACTCGTTATTTCGCCGTCTATGGCACGATCAGTTGGATATGACATGAAGAGTATCAGACTGACAGAAGATGCCGTTCCAACCAAATTCGACTGATGCTGGCTGATGCTAAACCCAAACAAATCAGCAGTTTGATGGAGAAACTGAATAGAAAACGGGTATGTATGAGCGACAAGAGGGTAATCTTGGGAGCAAGCTATTGGACATTCACCAGTTCACGCATTGGTGAATAAGTAAAATTTCACTTATTCGCCAAAAAATACAAATTTACTTAGGCTTACTCAAAGCTTCTTATGGCTGTACATTGTAGACACAACTAAACTGTTAAAATAGTTAGTGTTCCACCGAGGACTGCATATTCCTATATAGGCCGCATAAGGGAGAGCCTCATGCATTCACCGGGTTCCCGTGTACCGACAAATATCGTTTTATTTTAAATGATGCTATGTGATAGTCTGTTGACGTATCAGTTAAACTTATACCAACATAAACAACTACACGCCAATCCAACTCTTGTTATGAACGGGGGCCCGGGTGTCGGCGGTACAGGTGGCTGATCTAGATGCAAGACTGCACTTGCTGCAGTTAATTCCTCACAATTAATACTGTCTGTGACTCGTTTTCACGAGTGGTTCAGAGTTGTAGGGCTTAATATCCCTGATAAGGTCAAAACTTTCGTCGGAATTTGACATTTTGTCTGTCAACTGGTCAAGACCAAGCTGTGGCACTACGTGATGTTTGTCAAAAGCGAGTGTAGTGTACACATTAGCAATGGCTGGTGAAAGTTTGGAAATTAAGAATTTTGGGAACATTTTAATGGAAATATGATAGCTAGTTGTTTGAATTGTTTTGAGCGTGGTAGTGCATCTGATAGGGCATAAAATAATTGTTTGTTACGTTATATTTACTTCGAAATGTGAAATTTCTTTTCCCGTCACTTTCTTATTGCTGATGATTTGAAGATGAAAGGCCACAAAATCTAGAACTGGTTTAATAGAAATGGAAATAATGCTTATGATTATAAAATGGCAGCATTTAGTAAAGACTGTATTCAGTATCATTTACATATTTTGTAAATAAGAATGCAGACATTAATCACTTGACCATTTGGGAACAAGAATAACTGAATGTTATTATCGTAATGTAAAACGAACTAACTCCGGCAAAGCTGTCTAAAACGCTATTGTTACAGGAAACGTGCATTTTAATTAAATCTATGTTCCTTTACTATATATTTTTCGTGTAAGCTGGCTCAAGCTTCTGAGTGAAGAGCACTTCATATGCCAATATATCAAACGCGGAACAAGTAGATTTATTAAATGTTATCTAAACAGTGAGAATATCGAATACTTCCAGCGATTTTCTGCATTGTAAACAACATATGCTGACATATGTCCGTCCATTTCCTATTGAAGCATTTTATTATTTTCATATTGAATTATCAGCTACAGGTGTCAGTTTGCTAAAACAAAGCTTCATTATGCGGTAAATGACTTGGCAGCGAGCAAACGTTGTACGGAAATTACCGTTTTTTTTTCCCAGACGACAATGAACAACGATATAATGGTGCGAATATTCTTTGTCTTTTCCGGGTGTATAACACTTAGCGTTGTGATATTTGTTCTGCACCTTCAGCTAACAGCTGACAACGATTTAGTAAGGACATACACAGCCAATAAAGTTAGTCTGTCAAATCAGCGGCAAGCCCGTTGCAATTTTGTTAAGAGTTTTGTCACCGAGGAGCAAGCGATTTTCGACGAACAAATTACGCAAGCTGTGGCCCTGCCGGCTAACTCGCAACGACGACATGTTTTGTTTATCATTGTGGACGGTATGAGGCCGCAACTTGGCGCATATTACGATCCAGAACATCCCGACTACTTCAGTAAAATCAAAATCCAAACACCTAATTTGGATAAGTTTGCATCACAGAGTATGGTATTTAAACACGCTTATGTACAGTACAGTTTGTGTGGACCGAGTAGAACGTCATTACTAACCAGCAGACGACCGGATGTGACGCATGTTTATTATAATCATGCCTTTTGGCGAAAGGTAGGTGGAAATTTCACAACTTTGCCGCAGCATTTTAAGAAAAATGGCTATTTAACAGTTGGCCTCGGAAAGGTGTTTCACGTAAAAGATTTATCAAATTACCAGGATATACCTTCGTGGACTGAACCTTACTACCATCCACCGCACACCGACAGACAGCTTCATTCAAAAGACTTCAATGAAAGTTGGGGAATTGTTTCTGAACTAGATGAGGAAAAGTTTACATTAATGGACACTAGCACAACCAAGATGGCGAAAACGATTTTGAAGAATATATCAAAGGAAGCAAGAGCGGAGAAGCGATATTTCTTCATGGCTGTTGGTTACAATAAGCCACACATGAAGCTAATTTGCCCCGAAAAATACTATAATTTATATCCTTTGGAGGACGACGAACATTTCTTGGTAAACGAAAGTTGGCAGACGCCGGTATTTAATCCGAACAAGAACATGGAAGGAGCTCGGATTATAAATAACGAAACTGTTTTGTCATCGGATGTCCTGCGGAGACTCCGTCGCGCCTATTTTGCCTGTATATCGTACGTAGACGACTTAGTTGGCGAATTACTTCAACAACTTGTAGATTGTGGTTTGGATGGGAATACGATTGTCAGTTTTGTGGCCGATCACGGATTTCATTTGGGCGAAAATCATCATTGGGGTAAGAACGCTGTCTGGGAAATAGCTAACCGAGTGCCGATGATTATTCGTATTCCGGGAATTACCGACTCCGGAATGACTTCGTCATCCATTGTCGAAGCCCTAGATCTGTTTCCGACCGTCGTGGAAGCAGCTGGTCTGGATCCCGTTCCCTTGTGTCCAGCTGATAGTTCTCGAGTAGAGCTGTGTACTCAAGGTAAGAGTCTCATGCCAGTGATTCGCAAGCCAGACTGCGATATTAAAGGTGTGGCCTTCTCACAACTAATGCAGTCCAATCACGTGCTCTATACGATCAGAACGGCATCATTCAGACTTGTTGATAGGGCCTCTTTTGTTGACAGTAACAAACGAGATGATACACATAAGAAGTCCGTCGAATGGCCACAAAACACATCATACACGATGTTGTATGATCATACCAAAGATATACTGGAACAAGTGAACGTAGCAGAAGACCCGAACTACGCCAGTATTGTCGATGAACTACGTGAAAAACTTCACAAATTTGTAAACACTCAGTTCAATATAAACTAACGGGATGATATGTGTTTCGTCGATATCTCATTGCAATTTGAATTAGATGTGTTATTCTGCTTCACAGTGAAACTATTGCAAAGATTATTATTATTATTATTATTATTATTTGTGCGTATCCTAAAACCTTTCTCTACGTGACAAACATATTAATATCGTTCCATGAAAATACGTGAAAAAGATAGTAAAAACAAACAAAACTCGTTGTTTTCTGACTAACTTTTAATTTTTGTCAAATAGAACACCAAAAATTTAAAATAAATGTGGAAATTCACATCTTTCATTATATGCCCTTCAATTCACACGCTAACTTCTTTTCATTTAATTCTGTTTAGTTATTCTAATATTTACAAATCAGCAAGATCACCCGGCCTGGAATACGAACACTTTACAACGATAGACGAGTGTGTGCATTTGAAAAATAATGTTCAACAATTTTGAATGTACTTAATATGATTTTAAAAGTACTAGTATTTGTATTTGAACATTTGCATTTAAATTTCTTTCGACGTTTTAGCTCTTTTAAAACATAATGTATATATATATATATATTTTATATATATATATATATATATATATATATATATATATATATATATTATATATATTCCATTTCGTCGGCATACAAGTGTACATTTAATGCCATACTACTTATTTTGTGTGTGTTTGTATATATATATATATATATATATATATATATATATATATATATATATATATATATATATATATATATATATCTTTTGTTTTTATATATATATATATATATATATATATATATATATATATATATATATATTATATATATATTATATATCCATTCATTACGTTATTTTTTATATATATATATATATATATATATATATATATATATATATATATATAATTTCTTTTTAACAAAGTTGTAACAAGGTAGTATATGCAATATTGCTCAATAATTGCTCAATAACAAAGTAGAAATACAGAAAAAAAAAAATAACAGAACAATCATTCATCCAACTAGACATGGCATAGCCAGTATCAAGTCCAAGTCATTCAATAACTTGATATATCTAACATCGAAATCAATAAAGTGCCTTTTATCCCTTATAAGATATAATGTTTTAAGCATGTCACCTTCGTTTTTACAGATTTTATTACAACGAAAACACAGCTCCCTTTTGTTAAGGTTTGACAATAACATTCCACTATTTTCTGCAACGGCAGACCTTAATAATTTACATAATAATGAACAAAAACGGGTAGACGCATTATTACTTTTTCTGATGAAATCATAAAAAGATAAGAATCTAGACATTAGATCATATTGGACACCATTGCCTTTCGATAAGATGTCTCAAAAGTCTGCAATGTGTTCTAGGTGACACATTCCATATTTTTTCCAACCCATTTTTTCCAAGTAACATATAGTCCATTTATATCATGTGAACTCAAACGCCATACTGGAGATCCATAAGAAACTGGTACAATATGTGCGGAATATAAATGAACGAATATCAGCTGTACAAGACCCAAATTTAGTCATAACATAATTGGTTCTGCACACAATATTACGTAACGCATTATTACAAGCGATTTGGTTTGCATTTTCATTGCCAATAGGATGACCATAGTGACAAGCGTATTTCTGCACCTGTTGTTTTCCCCGTTTAGAAGCTCTTTATTCGTTGTTAATCAATGTGAATAAAAAATAATGTTATTTATATAATGAGTAACATTAGCTTAGCGTACAGCTGATTTTAATCGATATATCTCTCTCTCTCTCTCTCTCTCTCTATATATATATATATATATATATATATAGAGAGAGAGAGAGAGAGAGAGAGAGTGTGTGTGCTGTGTGTGTGTTTGTATATATATATATATATATATATATATATATGTGTGTGTGTGTGTGTGTGTGTGTGTCTAACACGCTTATAATGAACTATTTTGTGGCTAGTCCAACAAGTTCGTAATATACATGAATTCGTTATATGCACGTGCGGAGTTTATTTATGTTGCAGTGTTGTTTGTGATAGCTTAAAACAATCTATTCGCCAGTTGTAAGCGCAAAGATATGGCGTATAACATTTAATCGAATACAATCTATTATGCAATCGGCTCACACACACACACACACACACACACACGCTGAATCTTATTCACACTTCTAGACGCAACATCGTTTATTTAAACAGGGCTTAGATCATGTTTTACAATTTTACTTTAAAGAATTTATGTTGGCTCTAAGGCCGACTAGAATAAGGCAAATTTTCACATTAGTCGCCGGGGCGCCACCACATTGTCTGATTGCATTAACCTCATTATGACACGCTCCCATACTGATCTAATTATTTTGGCACTGACGCTGTACGTCGCTAAGGTGTATGTCTTCTTCCCGGCGAAAAGCGGCAACTATCAGCGAACAGCTGGACTATTTTATGTTAGTCGCATACTTGTTATAACCGTCACTTAGTTATATCAGTGATCGTAATATATATATATATATATATATATATTCATGATATTTAAAAGACCCACTCCAACTAGAGTGGCCCCAAATACTTTAAACTGTTTCAAATTAGTTTGGATAAGCCCCATTAAATTTGAAAGTATACAAATATCATATATGTTTGGTGTGTTGCTCTGAATAATAAATATATTAACCCTATCAAATCTCGAAGTCAGTATTATGAAACAAGTACCGGGTGTGTAGTCTGGGTGAACGTTCCCATCATAGTGCCATACTACAAGTCTTGGAGATATTCTTCTTCATCTTTGTTATTCGGGGAGAATCTCCAGGCTGTCGCTTTATTTTGAGTGGTTGAGAAAATCCTCCCCCCACAACTCACAGGGGAACAGTACGGAAAGATGGAGCTGAAATACCCTGAGGGTGGTCACCGCCAGAGTGTTTTAAGTCCTATGGGGGTTTTTAACGTCCCCTTTATTTTAACTAATTCAGTGGAGACGGCAGCGCCATTTAACGTGGTCAGTCCACCCACGATGTTGTGAGCCGAGAAATTAATCTCTGGAAAAGTTTCGACCTCTTGCTGGGATCGAACCTGTAACCCTTGGCACCAAGTGCCGGGTGCTTAACCGCTAGGCCACCGGATATATTAATGCCAGTACACATATAAATCATAATATTAAAGGTGATTGGAAAAGAAATTTCACATTTCGAAGTAAATATAATGTAACAAACAATTATTATATTCCCTATCAGATGCACTACCACACTCAAAACAATTCTAACGGCCAGCTATCACATTTCCATTAAAATGAATCCAAAATCCGTAATTTCCTAACTTTTGTGAGCCATTGCTAGTGTGTACTACACTCGGTAGTGGTTATTGTGTGACGTCATCTTTGCCAAACATCACGTAGTGCCACAGCTTGTTTACAAGAGTTCTGACCAGTTGACAGACAAAATGTCAGATTCCAAAGAAAGTTTTGATATTCTCAGGGATATCAAGCCCTTCAGCTTTGAACCACTCGCGAAAAGGTCAGAGATAGTATTAATTGTGAGGAATTAGCTGGAGCAAGTGCATACTTGAACCCAGAGCAGCCACCTGTTCCGCAGACACCCGGCTTCGGTCCACAACAAGATTGGAATTGGTGTGTTATTGTGTATTTGTTTGTGTTGGTATAAGATTAATTGATAAGTCAACACACTGGGCCTGAAAGCGAGTATTTCCCTCCTCCTTTCACATAACTTCATTTAAAATAAAGTGGTATTTGTCTGTACACGGGAACCCGGTGAATGGATGGTGCTCTCCCATATGTGTGCTATACTAGCCTATGCAGGGGTGTGCCACCATGGGTGTGTCTTTTTAGCCATTTAGCCATTCGCAGGGTTATTGTTATTTCAGGCCGGGTTTTGACGGTACTTACACGTCGGATATAATCAGTTAATCATTGGTTATATATATATATTTCTTTGCACAATTATATGCAATACAATACACCATTTTATATGCTTAATAAAGACAATATGGAACACGTAACACAGTTTTCCGAAGATTCTCGATTAAAGTTTCGGCCATGTAAGATGCTAGCAAAGCAAGCTTTAAAACCAGTGTAACTTTATTTCTAGGAAACAAATTAAATGTCGCTCTCTTTAAAATTGATTTTAATATATAACACCAACATTTTGACTAATTTAGGAAACATTTTTCCTGTGACCTTTAAGTACATCTCGACACGTATATGTTCCACATATTCATCTACTAGAAATGTGTGTATTTCTTTTATTAGCTTGTTTATTGTTGATTGTGTTTTGGTGCCGGGAAACTTAATAGATCGACTTGTTAAGGCGGGGGTTTCTCCAATTTTTAAAGTCTAACGTTATACAAACTAGTCAAACTATTTATAGCTGATGGTCTAGTTGATTCTCTGTGTGTAATATTATACGATGATAATTATATTAAGATCTATTGGCCAAGCCTTTAACTAGATAATTCTGAATGCTAGTCTTTTTGTCTTATTTTAGCAATTTGGCGAAAACAACCTTGGAGTAAATACTAACTCTGTCTATTACAGATTCTATCAGAAGAATGGCATTATATGTAACATTTGATAATTATATATATATTATATATATATATATATATATATATATATATATATATACTATATATATATATATATATATATAATATATATACATTCACACACATATATATATATATATATATATATATATATATATATATATATAGTAGGCCCCCGTTATAATGCTGACCACTATAACACGAAATCGAATATATCACGGTCAGATGTTGGACTGTAATATTCTTCGGATTTGTAGGGGGAAAGTCGACGACTGACGTAATAGCCCAACTCATTGGTGACATAACCAATGGTCAAAAATCCAACGGCAAGAATAAGGCAACCGCTGTGACTTTCCTCGATTTGGACAAGAATTATGAACGAGCTCGACCACAAGCCATTTTCGAGTCATTAATAACCCTCGGCTTCAAAGGTAAGATCCTAGCATGACTCAAAGACTACCTTTCAAACAGAACGATAGTAGTAGCCCTCCAGCGATTCAACTCCAACAAACACCCCACAGACACAGGCCTTCCACAATGATCTATTCTCGGACCCACTATATTTAACGCCCTTGTCATTATTATACTTCAACTAGCTGTCATCAAGGGGAACAAACTTCATGCATATGCCGACGACTTTGGAATTTTCTTCTCTGCTGCCAAGACTAAATCCATGTTCTTCCATTGCAGACCACAGGTTATCCCTCTGTTTACTATCGGAGAACAACCAATAGGTCTCGTAAAATCATACAAGTATCTGGGGGTAGTTATAGACGACAAATTACATTTTACTCCCCACCTCAAATACATTAAAGAGAAACTTACTAGCTGACTGAATATTCTGAAAATAATCGCCAACAGCAGTAAGGGAGTTTTCACTTCCATGCTCCTCTCACTTTATAGAGAGAGCACTGATTAAGACCTTTCTCACACATTCCGCACATGTTCTTCTGGTGGCCTCTCCTTCAGCCATAGACCAACTCGACATCATACAAAGAGCTGATCTTAGAATCTCCATAGGCCTTCATAGACCAACCTCAGCAGCCCTCATCTACGGCGAATCAGCTGAACCTACCATAAAGACACTGAGATTAAAAGGTCTACTATCAACTACACCATCAGCGCTGCCACAAGACCACATCCCACGCCTATCATCCGAGTAGTATAGAATTGCCCCGAGAACGATCCTAGAGTATTTTCAGCAGTCACTTGGGCCCTCAAGACAGCGGCAATTCAAAAGGACTTTCAAATTCCGCTCATACAACCACCCCTATTCCAACCCAAACCTCCTTAGTTAATCCCCCCATTCGAGGTCAACGTCCGGGACTACTCTAAGAAAGACGACCCGGTGGCGGCATTGACCGGGGAGAACTCCAGAATCAGAAACCTTTCTGACCCGCATACCAGAGTTTGGTACACGGACGGTAGCCAACATGACACCGGTAACACCGGTTGGGTTGCTTACTCTCCCGAAGAAACGTCCATCTCAGGTAGACTCCCTGAGTTCACTCTGATAATCTGAACTCAACTGACTGCCCTCCTGGAGACGCGCCGATGGTACATCATCCACCAAACTCTCTATCAGAGGATAATCATACATACTGACTCCATTGCTGCACTCCTCCTCCCCCAGAAACACACCTCTTCGACCTACCCAGAAAGAGCCCATCAAGTCTGGTATGAAGCCGAACATCTCAAACAACTAGCCATCCAGATTATCTTTCACTGGACACCAAGCCACGTCGGAATCTTCGGCAACGAAGAAGTTGACCGGCTTGCCAATTTAGCTACAAACCTTGACACTATACAGACACATGAGCATACTATTGGAGCTCTAGGACAACAAACCCAAAGAGGATCAAGAAAATGACAGACATATTTTTCAGTGACTACTTCACCACTGCAACTGGTACTTGCTATCTCAGTACTGCCATACAAGAACATAGGATATGCTCAAATAGATACCCAACTACGATTGCTTAGATTTCATTCCTATTCCAAGAGTTTCAAGTCTTCAGATAGACACGCTATATGTAATGTATGTCCACTACCTGATAGAATGGCCCGGCCCGAACTACTCCCGGTTCATCATCCCCTTTCCCGCAGTAGATAAAGCAAAATATATAATAAGATGATAAGCCATCGTCCACAAGACCATTTAATTCCTCATCAGGATAATATTATACGTCCTGCAGTAAATCCCGCATCAAATTAGCAAACACCTTGTAAGAGGCTTTGCCCTACTGCGACGGCGTGGTGTGTCAATTCCTATTAACTAGACAAGATAAGACAAGAACAGTAAATTCGTGGGATCCATGACAGTTTGTAATTCACACGTAAATACAAAGTCAACGGCCATATCTTACGCATCAGTAGATTTATTGATCACGACCTTAATTACACACCATCTTGGCTCAATCAACCAAACAAACAGCCCAATCACAACCCTCATTTATTGTATGACTCCACCCACTAAATAAATTTGATAGTGTTTGTTAATTTACAGATGTAATTATTGTATGCATAAAAAACCTCTGTTTTAATCATATTTTATCATTTTTGAATGCTATTATTCGTGCACAACGCTGTAACGTATGACAATAACAACAACAACAACAACAACAACAATGTCCGGTGATACTAATTGACACAAATATATGTGGTTTATTCCTCAATATACAGTGTACCGAATATCGACTATTACGACACATGCTACATCTCTCTTTCTCACAACAAAATGTTACAAAAATACTACATTTAGATATATTCACTATGTACACATGCTCGACTAGTATCGACTAGTATTAACGACAAAGTATTTTGTTACGGCATATGAAATAACTAACATTTACACAAAATCAATCAAATTTATGTATTTCCAATCTGTTTCTTCCTTGATATCTGGCCATTCTTTTCGAATAATAGAATGTGGCTTATTTAGCTCATTGGCGGTGAACATTTGAAATTGCTTGTATCGGTCAGGTGACACAACAATGTAGTTGATCATATTAAACATGACAGGTTCTATATCTGGCCCAGACTATGGTAGATTTGCATGGCTGAGTGCATCTCCTATCGGTATATCCTTACCAGAAACATACTTTACAGCCAGATCGTAAGGCTGTAGCTTTAGCATCATGACTTGTAGACTCATTGGTGCTGACAGTAGAGGTTTTGCGAATATAGCCTGCAGAGGCTTGTAATGACTCTCTATTGCTGTTTTCTTGCCAACGATGTCGCAATTACATTTCTTACAGCAATGTACAATTGTAAGCATTACATTTTTCAATTTGTGCATAGTTATATACTGTAGGAGTGAGTGTTCTTGATGTGTAAGCCATTGAATGGCCCTCTTGTAAAAGGACACCACCTAGAGCAACACTGCTGGCATCACACTGAATCCTAAGATCCTTACTGGTATCATAATAGGCCAACACTGGTGTGCTGCAACACAACTCTTTCAGATGTTCGAAGTCCGCTTGTTGGATTTTATACCACTAGAACTCAGCTTTAATGTTGATGACATCCCTCAGTAATGAACCTATGGCGCTTATATTTGCATTAAACTTAGACAAGTATTGCACTCATTCAAGGAATAGACCGTTATCTTCCTTATTTTGAGGAACAGGCATGTGACGCACATCCTTCATTTTTGATGGATCTGGTTGTAGCTCACTTTCGAATTCCTTATCTCTCACTTGTAAAAGTTGAGAGGCAGATTCCACTCAGATGTTCTACGTACAACCTTTGTTCAGAATTTTATCATGTTCCTTTGATGTTTTTCGTGCGACACGAATATCAGCGATAACTGCTCTTGCTCCATCTATGTCCTGCAGCATGTCATCCTTTACGCGCTGGAAGATTTCTGGAGCCGATTTGATGCCGAATGGTAAACGTAACCAACGGAAACGGCCTATTGGACTGTTAAATGTGGTTAACAGACTGGACTCGTAGTCGAGCTTAATTTGCAAAAATACAGATTTTGCGTCGATCTTTGAGAAAACGTTTGTTCCTGGCGTTGACGATACAACCTCTTCCACTGGATACTGCTCCCTACGTATAGATTTGTTTAGAGCTTTAGGATCAGAACAGATGCGTAATTTGTCATTCTTGACGACAGTCAACATAGAGCTAACCCAATCTGTTGGCTCTGTCACTCTTGTGATGTGTCCATCTTTCTCCAGTTCATGCAGCTTTTCTATTGCATTCGATAGAAGTGGACGCAGTTGACATCCGCGTCCGTGTACTACTGGTAGAACAGTAGGATCAATCTTCAGTGAACACGTTCCTGGTAGTGTACCAGTCGTTAGTGTTAGTTCCAGATACTTGATTATTTAATCTACAGTGTGTATGCGTTGTATTAGGCCTAACTTCCCTGATAGTAAGGGTTTTCGATCTGCATGTACAACATAACACAGTACATTAAGAGTTGTGTCTTTATAGCGTGTTGGAAGAGTGATGCGACCTTCTACATTGATGCGATGTCCCGTGTAGGGCTGTAGGCCACGGCTAGGCTTCATCATCTTCCATTGATTAACGTATTAGATTAGATTTCTTTCGTTTCATTATCTATGGTTTATTGACATATATAGGGTCTAGTTATAGAAAAAACACAAAATTGATAAGATTGAAGATAGATATTCAACGATCTAGCTTAGAAGATCTACCCAGCAGGCACCCGATGTTGGATCAATGTTGGGAATAGGTAGATATTACATCTACGCCAACCCTGCATATCCAGCGTAGCTGGATAATGTTTTATCGTGTTGGATTTACATTGGTATTGTGATGTTGGATCAATGTTGTATTTTCCATCATATATAATTTACTATTTTAAGGTTATCAATTGAGAAGCCGTTATTGTGTGTATATCTGTTATGGGGCTATTTGATGGGGGTATTTGATGGGGATATTAGATGGAATTTCTTGCCATTTTAAAATTTTAAAATTATTGAACCACAAAGAGTTGGAATAGTTGTTTTTATTATTACAATTTGAGCAACACTTTTGAGGACAAAATCAATATTTATATCTTGCCAGATATCTCTTAATGATTCAACCAGATTCAGTTGTAAATCTAACAAATTTCTGTGATTTTCACATCTCAGATATCAATTTGTTTTAAACGTTCCAGCTATTTTCAGTTTCTATTGGGGGTTTCATGAAAAAGGATCAAATATGTAAATGCTGAAAAGTTCAATACCTCTGATCTGCATTCATTTTCACACAAAAATGTATTTTAAGGATTTGGAATCATTTCTCGGAAAATATTTTTGTCTAGGGGAGAGTGTGGGTCCGTAAATAAAACAAAATGGTTCATATCAGGCACAACGTTATTGTGGATGACTTATCTAAAGTTGGTTACAGACAGAAAATAATTAATGGTTTTACAGTACCCATGCCTCCCCATCCCTTGATACATATGCACAAAGTCAAAAAAATTCATACTGGTACATGTATTCCTAGGTTTAAACAGAATATTAGTGCATGGCCTCCTTGAAAAGATGGAGAAAGCATCAAGCTAATAGCAGGGATAACGATGAAGATAATGATACGTACTCCAACCTGGAGTCAGATACTGGCAGTGGCATAGTAATCTACAACAAGCGTGTTGTGACCGGTCCTGTTTGTTCTGTTTATCAATGATCTCACGAATAGCATTAAATCCAACATATATCTCTTTGCAGACGACACAAAAATATTCCGGGAGCTTTCTTCACGGAATGATCAGAATCGGTTACAACAGGACCTCAACTCACTACAAGAATGGGAAACCAAGTGGCATCTGAGGTTCCACCCTCAGAAGTGTAAAATGATGACGATCAGAAGCAGAAAGAAAATACCACCGGACAGAAAATATTATTTGGACACTAAACAAGGCGAAAAGTGTAAACGGGTCACATTGCAGAAAGTCAGCCAAGATAAGGATATAAGAGGCACTTTCGACGAGAGACTATGAACAGCATATACTGGAGAAGGTTAAGAACAAAAATCAGACCATGGGATTAATTAGAAGATCTTTCAGTTACCTGGACATCCAAAGTTTTAGACGGCTATTTAAGGCTATGGTCGGCCCACATCTTGAATATGCCCAAAACCGGTTTGGTCTCTGTTCAGGAAGAAGGAGATTGTAATCATAGAAAATATCCAAAAGGAGAGTTACAAAGATGTTACCTGGGCCGAAGGAGCTACGTTACAAAGAGAGGTTCACCTCTGCTAGGTGGAGGTTCACCCCCGTCGTCCTCTTCATCTGCTGTGTGCCACCACGCCCACGGGACCTGCCACGTCCTTATCCCTTGGCACTAGCCACAGTATGCACTTGGGAGTTTCACCAATTACACTTAGACTTTCTTGTGAACTATCGTGAATTTGTTCCATGCTAATCGCCTTCTCCATTGTTAGTGCATCTCCCTTGTCACGGCATTTCTCTCTGACGTCTAGACTCGGTGAACGAAGCAATATCGCATCTCGCAGCACGCGATTCTCATCAATTATAACCACAGTCTTTGACTAATAGTCTAAGATCAGGTACAAAGTTATCGAACCGTTCCCCGGTTTCTGGCTTCCTTTTGTTGAAGGCTACCGTTGAGCGTGTCTCATTCTTCTTCGGTGCGACATATCCACCATATTTTCTATACACACCTTCAAGAGTGTCACTTTCTGTTGAGGTTCCGTAAATTTCTATACATTTATTGGGAACATTTATGAAATAAACAGTTGTATGTAATCTTCGAGGATGGTGCAAAACGAAGCGAATACATGGACTCCTTATTGTAAAGCACCGCCCACCCTGACAGTACTGTGTCTCGTTTCTTCGTGGTCCAGATATAACGCGGTCGACAGCGTTATAACGGGGGCCTACTATATGTGTGTGTGCTTGCGGGATAAACATTATTCTGATAAAATTTGGTATCAGCATGTCATAATATATATATCATGTATTAAAGGTTCAAATGATTGTGCATGAGGTGGCCACGGGGTTCTGTTCAATTTATCTTTGACTGTGTAGTTTATGCTTTAGGATCAGCATGGCAAGTTTATCCATAGATTAACTTTATGACCAGACTTCCTGTATCTATTGATTTACTTGTTACAAATGACTCGGCTAGTACAAAAATTAGACATCTCTTTGGTAATGTATATAATTGTTTCAGTGGTGTATCTGAATTACATACTTCAGTGATTAACCTGTATCCATTATTCAGTAAATCGTATGTATCATATAACAATGTTTTTGTAGTGTAGTTTGAATATATTGGAATGTTAATCCTGATGTATTACGTTTCAGCCCTCCTGAGATAAACCAAGTCAGCTACTGGACAACAACGCTGATGGTGCGGAGGGGAGAACTGGATTTTATGCGAATAAAGCAGATTTCAATCTTGACTTTATAGACCCTACATGAGTTCAGGATGTTGTATGGTAAATACACAAGTTTGACATAGTGACCAAAACTAACTAAATTACTAGTTAGTCCAACCTACATGAGAGCTGTTTATTTAAGACCGAGATCGTGACGTGGCACGAATCTCCATACTTTTTAAAAGGATGGCAGTGGGAAAAAGTGTGCTATTCTTTTTTTCATAACTGATGGTATCAGCATGTCATAATATATATATCATGTATTAAATGTTCAAATGAGTGTGCATGAGGTGGCCACGGGGTTCTGTTCAATTTATCTTTGACTGTGTAGTTTATGCTTTAGGATCAGCATGACAAGTTTATCCATAGATTAACTTTATGACCAGACTTCCTGTATCTATTGATTTACTTGTTACAAATGACTCGGCTAGTACAAAAATTAGACATCTCTTTGGTAATGTATATAATTGTTTCAGTGGTGTATCTGAATTACATACTTCAATGATTAACCTGTATCCATTATTCAGTAAATCGTATGTATCATATAACGATGTTTTTGTAGTGTAGTTTGAATATATGGGAATGTTAATCCTGATGTATTACGTTTCAGCCCTCCTGAGATAAGCCAAGTCAGCTACTGGACAACAACGCTGATGGTGCTGAGGGGAGAACTGGATTTTATGCGAATAAAGCAGATTTCAATCTTGACTTTATAGACCCTACATGAGTTCAGGATGTTGTATGGTAAATAAACAAGTTTGACATAGTGACCAAAACTAACTAAATTACTAGTTAGTCCAACCTACATGAGAGCTGTTTATTTAAGACCGAGATCGTGACGTGGCACGAATCTCCATACTTTTTAAAAGGATGGCAGTGGGAAAAAGTGTGCTATTCTTTTTTTCATAACCATAGATCATGAAACGTAATAAATAAAATCAATCAATCAATCAAAAGTCGTTTGGCGAATTTTTTTAAACTAAACATATCCTTGCTATCTGGTGAATTGCTATGTAATTACCGTTTTATAAGTGAAACGTAGAACAACATATTTTGCCAGTTTAAATTTAAGCCTGTAAATAATGTTTTAGTTTAACGCCAACATTTGCTCATTTAATTTTATCTACGTAGTTTTGATATTTGAAATGTGTTACAGAAGCTATGATTATTTTGAAACAGGAAATTATAGCTGATATAGGCTTTCTTAAAGCAAAACATATTCGAAAATCTAAAATTAATTATAGCCAATAATTCCTTTAATATTTGATACATTCAACCAGAGTATGCAATGACGATAGCCTAAGGAAATGCAGTATTATGCAAATTGTATATAACTTATCAACTGAAAAATAATAACAGAAAATCACATATATGATGTTCATTTGAAGTTCAATTGATTAAATGAGCATTTGCAAAATGTCTAACTTGTGAATATATACAGTAACAATTTTTGGAATAAGGATTTCGAAGTTATAATCCATCCAGCTTCACAGCCCCCAATGTGGAACTACAAAAACAAATGGGAACTTTTCAAGCAGCGCATGAGCTAGTTGAATGAAGAAATTGAATTCAACCTGATAATCATTAAAGCTGCAAAAGAAAATATCTGAAGAGGATTCAGAGAAGCATATGCTCCTTTGTGAAAACAACTTTCAAATAGCACATAATGAACTGATCCAAGTAAGGGAAGAAGCGGAGTCTAATCCGAGCAAAAACAAAACAACCTAAAACCCCAACATGCTAAAGCCGTATGTTTCAGAACTAAGATTGAATCTAAAAGAAAAGCTGGAGAGACAAAACTGTTGTATTTAGCCATGAAAGAGACAGCACCAAATTATGAAAACATAGAGGATAACTAAATGGGGAAGAATCCAACGAGTAGTAGATCATTCAAATAGAAGATGGAAATATGTTCATGGGTAATAAATCAGCTGACCTTTTAGCAAAGGCTTATGCCAAGGAAAGTGGCATTCCCATCACAACCATTCAGATAGAAGAAGCAGAAAGGGAACAAGTAGAAACGGGAAGTAGAGCTACCCTGCAATATAACTCTGCCAGAATTTGAAAATGCCCTCAAACATCTAAAAATAAGAAATCTCTACTACCGAATGGTATTACTAACGAAATTCGTGATTCAAGCTGTTAAAAATTTTCAACCTAAGTCCGTATGCGAGGGGTCACAAATCTGGAAAGAGGGGTGATGATACCTATTCTGAAACAAAGTTAAAACGAACAAAAGGCAAGCAACCAAAGACCCATCAACCTAACCTGTTGTGTCTGCAAGATTCTAGAGCACATCATCAACCATCGGCTGCAACATTTCCTTGACACTGAGAACATCATCATTCAAGGAGAGGCTGGATTTAGACAATTCTTCCATACTGAAAACACTAGCTGGCATCAAGCGGGGTGCTCATCATAACATACTGAAAAGACTCTACCAATAAGAAATTAGACCACATAGTTTGTACAAACCCAGTGGATTGTCCACAGTAGCAAGATCACTTAAACAAAACGAACTAGACAAGGTTCAAAATCAAGTACTCAGGATAATAACTGGAGCGATGAGGTCAACCCCTATTGAGAAAATGGAACAACTCATAGCCATCGTACCCCTCAACAAACGCCTATTGGTTACAGAGGGGAGGCATATTTTCATACAGGGGAAAGACTGCATAAACTATGTTGTAGAGGTTGAGGCTCTTATTCATACTGCCCACATCATCAGCACCAGAGAGGAGAACTGCTCACGTGTTGTTTTCCTGATAGATGCCCTCTCTGACCTCCATTCTCTTGAAAACAACAAGCTTGATAGACTTTCAGAAGCCCTGCATCTAATCACTAGTATTGGTAGTGTCAATCAAGTTGTTTTACAATGGATCCCCGCTCACTGTTGCATACCAGGAATTGAAAACACGGGAGGATAACTGGGTGGCATATGAAGAAATGAAATCCCATATTAAATCTCGCTATAGATTTCCAAAATAAACCAATGTTTATTATCTGGTATTCCATCAGGAACATATCATTTTCCAACTAAGGACTGAACACAACAGGTTGTACCAGTTTATGGATAAGAGGTTCCGGCTGATACATATTATTTGGGGTATTATTATATAACATATTATTTGTACAGCGCCTTTGAGTGGCTCCTGCTAGTTTTATTAAATATGCCTTATTATTATTATCAACAAAACTAGATTTATTTTAAGACAATCTACAAAATAGTCAGAAAACATTGAATCGCAAAAGCCCATTTAAAAATCTATTTTTATATAACTTTATAAGCAAGATTCTTTGGTGCTCGTTGATCTTTCATTCGCGATTCCGCAGGACCAATTCTATGTCGCAAATGCCCCGATAAAGGTAAGTTTATTCACGTACCAAACATACGTTCAACTCGTGCCAAAACAATCAAATCATCCGCTATCTTTCGTGCATCCTCACAATCAGCCAGTAATTGTTGTTAAACATCCTGGCATAATTATGGCGCAAACGTAATTCGGAACAGTCCTCTGCGCGTCACAAACGCCGTGATGTAGCGCGAATTTTCTTCTAATTCGAGCTGATGGGACCCCATTCGTAAATCTAATCGAGCAAAGAACTGCGCCCCATTCGTACCATGTAATATTTCCTATACTACGACACATGTTTACGGAGACTTATAGCTGACCAGAGGGTTTCAGAACTACACACGCGCCATATTATTGACAATATTATTAATTCAATTTTATTGATAAAATTCTTCATTTTACTAGACACGATTCAATATCGTTGTAGCGATATTGTATATTACGGAATTCCGTCAGGGACGGATCTGTGGGCGTTTCTATTTCGATCGTGCTCTTCGATTGCGACGGCATCTTCCGGTCAGTAAGGAAGGACACATGGCACGGAGTTGGTTTGTAAACTTCATCGCTTCCGACTTCCGACTTCGTCGATTCGATTACCTTCCGGAAGAATATTGGTTCGCTAGGCGTCCAACTTCTTCAAATCGTCCTTCGTCCGATTCTATATCGTTCGTTGTACTTTGTCAATAACGACTCATATGACTCAACCTTCTTATTTGGGTTTACTGTAATAGTCACCTTTTATTTTCATAGGCAGTGTCGCTCCCAGTAGGCTTTTAGGACTTCAAGAATGAACGCCCCCCCCCCCCCGTCCTCCTCTTTATATTAGGCCATGATGTGCACTCGGCGAAGTCGACGTGAAACATAAAACTATTGACCAATAACATTGAAGGCCTGCTACACACGATCAATACTATTTTTCGATATTGTCCAATTTCTCTCTAATGTGGAACGGTACTAGCAGCACAGGTTGTGCTACCGGGTTTCGTGGATATTTGAGCGTTGAAATATCCACATATTTCCATTACCTTCTTCGAATCGTAGGCGTATATGGCAAGCTGGCATGGTTTTAATTCTGCTTTGAAATTCTTTCCTACTGATTATGTTTATACCAGCACCAGAATCAATAACTACAACCACTGATTTTCCATCAGTAAAAACTAATTCAGCTGTCGTTTGTTCATCTCCGTGCACTTTAAAAATACAGTCGATATTGTTCTGATCAATATCAATATTATTAACTTGCTTCATTGTTTTGTTTGACATTTTATCACAAACCTATTTTAGCATCTTTCTTTAACAGACCGTTCCAAAATCTCCGACACGACCACATTTATAGCAGGTTTTATCCCTTTGGTGACAGTCTTCTTTCGCTAGATGACCTACTCTGCTACAGCGAAAACAGGCAAATTTTATTGGCTTATCATCATTTTAAACCTGCCGCAATACATTTTCCGTCTTCCTCGCACAACGTCCAGGTCGCCTGCTGTCCCTGTATCACCTTTCATCTGAAGTAACTGGTAACAGGTTTTTTCCATCGATCGAGCCATTGTTACCGGGTTTTTTTTTCTTTCTAATATCAATTGTTGTTCTTCTAACAATCGTTTTCTCAACTTTGGATCACTGAACTTATCAATTATCTAATATCATTATCTTCTTTATTTTCTTAGCCACATTTACTTACTAATGTTCGTAACAGTTGTATGCTTGCCGCGATCGATGAAACATGCTGCGTTTAAAAAAAAACGATTACAGGTATCACTGGCATCTGTCAGTGTTTCAAATATATCCGCATGTAACCACCAGCTACGTGGACATATATAGCTATTTTCTGGGGGGTTTTCATACACCTCGAACCTTTTACACCACGTGACAAATCCAGTTGACCATTGCATGTTGCCTGGATATCTGCTAACGTTACACCAAACTGGAAGAAGAACAGAAATAAAGTTTCGAGAAATGATCCACATTTTAGTCTAATATGGATATAATCAAAGGTACTGGAATCCATCATCTATCAACCGTGACCAAGTTATGAAACATTTGGTCTCAAACCAACAACTCGACAACAAATAATTATTACAACTACAGCTCCTACTTAATCAGTGAATGGAACTACTAGATGGTGCAGACTACGTCGCTGTCAATTACTAAGATACTATGAACGTACTTGATAAGATATCACACAATCAACTCTTGATATGTTCAATTTTTCAGAACACTTCTTGGTCTCTTCAAGAATGTTAACATTACCGGCCTCTAGAGTAACAGTTTGAGTTACTTACCATCCCAGAATTAAGTTAAGAAAGACACTAACAGTTAAATTAAACACAATTTGCCTGCGGGATAGGTTTTGCGAGTACCAAACGTGTAAAACATCTGTAAGGTGGTCCGTGGACATGACCCTGGGAAATGTTTGAACATCATTCACGACTACAGTCAGCGGTTCAGTAAACGTGCACAAATATAATCTCGGAACTGATTAAAAAATACCGACGCCCATTGATTTTCAATTGCCCGCATTAATTTTGACCCGACCGACCAGGTATGTGATGTTAAAAAAATAGGTTGCCAGCATAGCAATTCAACTTGCCTCTGTACGTCGGGATTATGCTAGTCCAGATTCCCGCATTATCATTTCAAAACGTGTTGAGAAAGACATCTACACGAAACAATTACTTACTCTCATGTGTTCTATGTTTATAGTGAATACGACGGAAGCTAGTGTATTTCTATTCATTATGCTGCATTTCATAATAAGACATGGTTTGTAGAGTAAATGACATTGCTGTTAATACACTAAAATAATAGCGTAAAAAACCCAACATGTCTGATATTATTATGCCTCTTAATCAGCAGTTAGGTTATTTGTGAGACGGGGGAGGGAGGTAGGGAGTTGTTCTTCTATTTCGTTATTGATTAATTATACGATGTTGTGTGTGTGTATGCATGTGTGTTTGTTTGTGTGTATTTTGTGTGTGTGTGTGTGTCTGCATGAGCGTGCGTGCGTGTGTGTTTGGGTATGTGTGTGTGCGTGGTGTGTATCAGACATTGAACTCAGCCCAAATACTACGACTAGTTTCAGGTGGTTTAATTGCAAAAAGATTTTTATTATTGAAATTAGGGACGGGACGATTCGATTTCTTGATTTTCAATTTGATTATCGATATTTATTCCACAGTTCGATATATTCACGATACTTTACTCAAGTATGTCGGTGATCACACATACTTTTCAATAAACTAATTTTAAAGGTCTAAAGCAGCAACTTTATTTTTATTAAAAATAGAATATAATTGGAAATGAATGTATGATAAAAACAAATGATATGACTAGAAAACAAAAATACCTTTTTGGTAATATCCAAGCTACATAAACATAATTTCAAATAACTTCATGAACTAAAGTTCTAAGTTTTTGTTCAGAAAGACCAACATATCCACACTACTAGGTTTGAGGTTGGTCCTCACTGTTCTGACTACATCGCCTGCTGTTGAGAAAACCCTCTCGGATGGAACGGAAATCCTTGGGATGGCGAGATAACACTGGGCCAGTTTGCCCAGCAGAGGATACTGAGAGGATTTCTTCCGCCACCAGTTTGTGGCAGGATCATTCAGCAGAATGGGGATCTCCGCCCTGTATCTGGCAATGTCATGGTCTATTTGTGGTCACTGATTGAGATGTGGACTTAATAGCACCTGTCATCATAACATCTGAGCTAAATAAATCCTCTAATGCATCTTTAGCCTTGGTTCATCAACATCTGAATCAGATTCCACCCATGCAGATGTTGTTCCCGTTATACTTCCATCTGAAAATAAATGGGTTCATGGCTATCTTTCTGCCTAACTAGGGGCTGAATGCTAGGAAAGTCAAATAGAGATGGCTGGCTCGTCAGAGGAGGAGCAACCTTACTACTCCAAGATAAAGTGGACTCTTGCTGACTGACTTGAAAGTGTTCAAATGCAAATTCAAAAAAAGTTTTAGTCTAGACACATGAATATGACTACACTAGTTACAAGTACTAACTTCAGTTAAAAGAAATAGCAAAAAAAAACCATAAAAATTACTTCGGGAACATACACATTTAGGTTTATAAACGTGGTGAATTATTGTTGTATCGATGGTTGCATAAGCCGTGGGCGTGGAAGTAATACAAACGGGATGTCTTTTCATCGGTAATATAAGGAACACATTTAAAATAGCTGTTAAAGCGGGGATTTTGGGCGGGAAATTAAACTTAACTGTTATTCTGTTTAGCCTGTACGGTCAATTCAAACGCTACTGACTACTCGGTCTAGTTTTATATTTAGGTCAATGGCTTTAGTTATTAGTTAAGCCCATATATGAAATAACTAACTTAAGAGGAGACTTCTAGTTCCACTTCCCAAAGAGCGTGGCACTGTCAGATAGACGTGAGATGAAACCAAAACTCGCGAAAGCGAAGACGAAGTTGACGAATATTCCGATCATGTTCGTAGTATTTCCAGAAGTATATTACGATCCTACAAATCCTGCAGACCCTTAGTTATTTTTTAATTTCTCTTCCACTCCCAGATGGTTTATGTCATCAGGTGGCTGAAATGCTTTCAAACAAATGATTTATTTGATTCTGGAGGCTTAGTCAAATTGCCGAGAAACGTTTCTTTGCATGCTATGCTGACAGGGTTTTATCCCGGATAGCCCATCCAAATATCAAGTGCTGCGAAATCGAGCACTGTGGTTGGCTGGAACCCATGGATGACGGGAACATCGCGCTGACGTCAAAGAAAAGGTCATTCAAAATCCGGGATTTTCTCCCATCATTTTCTTAGTGCAGAGCATTGACCTGAAAGAAAACTAGACCGAACACGGCCGCCGATTTGATGACAAACCGGTCCCAACTTCCGGTTGTGGCAAAAAGGAACGCAAACTGCCAAATCGGGTATATAAACATGGTGAATTATCAGCGATGATTGGTCTGCCAAGACAAACACCACTGAGTGCTCGGTCTAATTTACTTCCAGGACAATGGTGCACACTACGGAAGAGTAACGAGTCATTTAAAAAAATATAAATAAACCGCGGTTTGCAAATTGAAAAACCGTGAATCGAACCGAAGGACTAAAACCGCGAATACCGTGAACGGTGATTAATCGTCGCATCCCTAATTGAAATGAATAAAGCCACTATCAATCACATCCATTAAGCTTATAATAAAACATATAAACACGGGCCATATATAAACATAAGTACAGGCTATTAAAACGACAGGAACAGATTACTGAACATTTCTGGTTAGTGAATCCAAATAGTAGTATATCAAATTACAATATTAAACAAACTGTTGTTTTGTTCCCAGCAGCACATCGATGCCAGCAACTAATTTCAATTAATCCGACATATATATAACTAGTCTCAAATTCTGGCTAAATTGGATTAATCCACCCTTATCTTGGATATGTTAGTTCGATGTCTACATATTGTTGTGAGAAAAATATGTCCCAATTTTACTGTTTTAGCAGTAAATAAAACAGTTCGCATTATAGATCAGACAAATTGGCTCACGTCATCGTTTTTTTCGTTATAAAAACCCCATAATTGAGATCTAAAATCTGAAGATTTTATCTTTGACAGAGCAGTATTTAATTATATATATATATATATATATATATATATATATATATATATATATATATATATATATATATATATATATATATATACTTCACTTCATTACCTTTGGAGGTCGTTCGGCCCATTTAACCTAACCTGTGCCAAAGTGGCCGTAAAACATCAATCTTCTTATCAAATATCCTATAATTCGAAAAGGTTTACACACGGTCCAATTATTATGAGAAATGAAAGTTTCTGCATCCTGATCCAGAAATGTCTTTATGATTTGTAATCTGATAAAGAGTTATTAGAAGTTACTACAAGCTTTTTAAGTTAGTTTACACGTGACATGATTATTGGCATTTGCAAGCTGTCAATATCATTATTGGTGATGAAGAATATTATAATAACCAAATGAAACAAAACCCAAATATGTCTTCCCCTCAGCAATACAGACTGGTAAAAAATATTTGTAGCAATTTCAGGTGTCTATTAAAGTGTTAATGTTTTATCAATCATTTAGTACTTTGATGGTAATTATTATTATTATTATTATTATTATTATTAGCAATAGTAGTAGTAGTAGTGTTGTTATTATTATTATTATTATTATTATTATTATTATTATTATTATTTAACTCGTGTTAATTAAGTGACTCTATAATTAAATTAATATGATTACTTGTTATTATATTCACATATAAAGGTGACAGTGCTGCGCCAGATTTGTTATCATTTTAATAAATGCGCACTATTTTCTTGGCTATATTAGGGGCACCTCCGTGGTCTAGCGGTAGCGTGTTGGACCACTACCTTTGGAGGTCGCTCGGCCCATTTAACCTACATTGTGCACAAAAGTGGCCGTAAAACATCAATCATCATCTTGGCTATATTAAACCTTTGGTCGTGGCCTTGACATTACTGAGTCGATATGATAGCAAATTTAACGAGCCACTTCCTATTTAACCATTGACCTGTGATAATAAATCCAACTCAGAAGTTACCAGTGTCAGAACGTAACAAAAATTACCAAGTAATATAAATGAATTCGAATAGAAAACTATTTTAAGCAAAGAATAAATCTTCTATTCATTTCATGGTAAAACTAAATTTCGGCAAAATGAAATATAAGAATGAAGATGAAATAAAATTAGTACAAGCGAATAAATTCTGAAAATGTAAAATTTTTGAAGATAAATATCCATTATAATGCCCAAAATAAAGAATGAGTGAGTGATCGAGTGAGCGAGCGAACGCGCGGGCGAGTGAACGAGTGAACGAGTGAGTGAGTGAGTGAGTGAGTGAGTGAGTGAGTGAGTCTTCTTCTATTCGTGCGCTTATAGCTGCTGATGCATGGTATTGTGTTCTATTAGAGTGCGCAGTGTGTCCCAATACCTCTGACTTCAGCACTATTGTTAGGTTTACCTCACCCGTAGTCCATATTAGTCTAGTAAAAGCTCCTGCTGATATAGCTCTCTGAGTCACCTAGACATACAAGACCCAGCACCAAAACAAGGAATGGGCTATAATGGGTGTCAGTGAGTGGGTGGGGATATTCTTCTATTATTTAATCGAAATGGGTTCTATATGTGACACCAGCCTTGAACTCCCTGCATTGGCTTCCGGTTATATATAGGTCGCAGAACAAGATTTTGATGTACACTTTTAAGGCACTTCAAGGGACTGCCCCTCAGTACTTAGAGGAACTTGTCGTTCCGTATCAGCCGACAAGGTCTCTACGGTCTGAGTCTTGAGCATTCTTAGCCGTACCAACAACACGTGGAGACCCTTGATACCTTCAAAAAGAAGATAAAAACTAATCTTTTTGTTTCAGCTTTTCCTAGCTGAATATATTATGTATTTGGCTGGAAAGAATTATGTATTTTTAAAGATGTAAACTGTTACATCCATAAAATTATTTATTTCAAAGATTAGAGTAATTTTGCAGGTTATATAGGGCGCTATATACATTTTGTATATTATTATTATTATATTTCTGCAACCCAATGTCTCAAACACACATACACACACACACACACACACAAACAAACATACGCGGACTCACACATACACAAACACACAAACATACACACACACACACTCTCTCTCTCTCTCTCTCTCTCTCTCATATATATATATATATATATATATATATATATATATATATATATATATATATATTATTTGCAAACTGACGAGGTTTCCAAATAATCTGAACAACAGAACACCGTAAGTTAACCATTTATTTATTGTTAAATAATATTTCGTACATTAGAACTTAATTTAACAAATACACTTTACTTTCTACGCTCACTGAATTTGATTCATAACAAACTTATGCAACCTCTGGCGAAGATTATTTATAATATCCTTATAATCCGGATGATCAACCAAATTTACTTGCTCCACAATATCGTTTCTATGATCGTACAGTTCTGTGTAATTTGTGTCTGGTGGCCAAGTTAGAGATACATCTCCCTTTTCTCTAATGGCAAGGTCAACTAGTCTAAACTCTTTCGTCCTGATGGTGTAGCTCATACCTGTACCACGCTTGACTTGTGAAAATGCCTCATCTTTAATAACATGGGACGAGTTACGGAAAATTGGCATCATACTTTTTCCTTGGGTACATAGCCGTACATTAGTATTTTTAGTTGGACATAATGGTACACTGTCCAAGCCAGCTGCTTCGACGATAGTGGGAAACACATCTACAGCTTCTACTATTGTTGACGATATCATCCCATTGTCTGTAACACCAGGAATACGAATAATCAGTGGTATTCTATTTGCCACCTCTGTAGTGAGAATTTTAGCATACTCACCGTTTTCCCCTAAATGAAATCCATGATCCGATATAAAACTGACTATTGTGTTCTTTGACAAATCGAGCTCTTTAAGTCTTTGAAGAATTTCTCCAACTAAATTGTCTATGTATGAAATACAAGCAAAATATGCGCGACGAACACTTCGCAACTTGTCGGATGGCAAATAACGTCTACCATCTGTTGTTGTAACTCCATCTATTTGAACAGATTGTCGTATTCTAGGCTCTTGCCATGACTTATTTGCCAAGAAATTATTTTTCTCTTCCAAAGGATACATTTGGTAATATCTTTCTGGACATATCATACTTCTATGCGGCCTATTATAACCAACCGCCATGAAGAAAGGTTGCCCCGCAATCTTGAAGTTTTCAGATAACTTCTTCAGTAACACTTTTGCCATTTTTGTTGTACTGATATCTACCAATTCAGTGAATTCCATTTCCGAATCCGACACAGGTAACCATGGTTGGGATCTACCATGAGGAAGCAAACCAATGTCAACAGAGGGTGGAACAAAATATGGTTCTGTCCAAGATAAGGGATCATTATTGTTTGATGAATTTTTTGGGTGGAACACCTTCCCTAAGCCAACAGTTAAGTATCCGTTGTTTTTTAAATATTGGGGTAAAGTCGTAAAATTTCCACCCACCTCTCTCCAGTATCTGCGATTGTTATATATTTGCGTCACATCCGGTCGTCTACTAGTGAATAATGATGTCCTACTTGGTCCACACAAACTGTATTGTGCATAGGCATGTTTAAATACCATACTCTCTGACGCAAACTTATCCAAATTAGGTGTTTGTATTTTGACTTTACTGAAGTAGTCTGGATGATCTGGATCAAAATATGGACCAAGCTGTGCTCGTAAATCATCAACTATAATAAACAGCACATTCTTCCGCCTTGGTTTGGTAGATTCAAAAGAAGGTCGATTCCCAATTGTAGTTGATGAGTTGTTTGATTCAATGAGATTGGATGTTTCTATTATCTCGTCAGTTGTTTTCGACAATAAATATGACGACGATGACGAAGAAGATGTGAACTCATTTATCTGATCAATAATGCTTATTATATTTTTCCTGTTCGTTTTCTCGTAGAATTTTACAACCATAAGTACTACTAACACCAATAGCACTTTGAAACATCTTATTTTATCCATTTTAATGTGTAGACTTCAGAACATTGCTTGCAGCAGACCAGGAGTTATGCAGTAATGTAGATTGACACTAATCGAACTAAGTATTAATCAATAGTTTTCTGTTTGTTCACTGCTGCTACAACAGACGAACAATTAGCTTAGCAAAACGTGATATGTTACAATTTTGATTCACTGTATTAAGCTTTGTTTATTATGTATGGCAGTTATTCTTCATATAAAAAGTAATGTTTTCTTTGATAAGTTGAATAAAAACGTAGAATTCAAAGTGTACTTACTAGAAGGCGCTATCCCGCGAAATATACTGAATTAGTTATCTAAAATACAAACAGAAATATTGGAAAACATTTATATTATTTTCTTCATAAAGTAACCCTGAACAGGTGAATATTAATAACATATTTAGCCTTATCTATATTCCACAAGGTGGTATATGTAACATTGAAAGTACAATCTTCATCAGACTTTAGTGAAGATACTGACAGTTGCAGTAATATCTAACTAGATGAACTGAAATTTCGGGATGTCCCTATGTTGATAAGATGATGGTAAAAGTTTGAACTGAATACGTTATCTGATGTTTGTTATTTCTACACCTTTTATCAGAACTACCATTTAACCTCAAAAGATTAAACTTTATAATAACGACCATGCCAACTATTTAGTAACAATACGTACTATTTAAAGATTTGATCATTCTATGTCACAACATATTTACAACCGAAAATTTAAGGCATGAAATTACTGCGTTCCCATACATGCTCCAAAGAGCTTTGTGTCACATGCTACCACATTTTACTAATATATATATATATATATATATATATATATATATATATATATATATATTTTATATATATATATATATAAGTTCGTAACTATTTGTTGTTTAAAAACCAGATTGTCTTACAAGTAGGGATGTTTCACTAAATAAAAGAAGTTATTATCGATTCCAACTTTGATCCATGCCTCCAAAAGCAACGACATGCATATATCACATACAGTATCCCATATAAATATATCAAACATAATCTACAATATTTATGGGTCGAAATTACGTTAAAATAAGACTTGACAGTCAATCGATTAACACCACTTTTTTTTGACATTTTGCTAACTATCACCCTAGGGATAATTGTAATTAAAAATGCCTTACAATAATCTTCTTACAGATTATATAGGGCGCTATACAAATTTTGCATTTTTATTATTATTATTATTATTATGGGGAGACGAGTATCAAGTTATGTGAAAATTGGTTGTGACCCTTTTAATTTAATGCTACTAAATTTAGTAATAGAAAATTGGATTTTAAATATATGCAGTTATTGAATGACTTATTTCTCTATAACAGAAAGTGTTTGGATCTTCCTTGGTCCATTTAGACTACTGTATGGCCATAAGAAGGCAATATTTCAACTGACATAATATTGTTTTCACAATGTTCGAAATCTAATGTTTGTATATAATCAACAACGACTTGTATTTCTACTTCTTATTTCTTTTGTTCATAACAAGGTGTCGTATTCTGTCAGAATAAACCGGTTCATTTCAACCAAAGAGTAGTGAATACAAAATAGATAGACAATTTTAATTCTGTGTTATATGCCTGTTATACAAGTTTTATACTAAACCTGATTTTGTTATTTAATATATTTCATTCATTCGAGTTTATGGTTCAGAACTCTTCCACTTTGTCCTCCTGTATATGGTAAAATATAACAGCGAATTACCTTCTGAAGTATATGTTTTTGACAGGTGAAAATGATAGAATATATTCTTTAAAACCAATCCTGTAAGAATTATGATGTGATAACAACCATGCTTCAATGTACTGATGACAAATAAATATTTTACAGTCCCCATTAAGGATGCTTGGTTACAAGCACATGTTGTACTTGTTCATACGTATTGTTTAGTGTTATGCATAGGTAGATTCTAAAGACTAAAACTCTGGTTCTAGATCTATCCATAATCCTTTCACTGAGTTATTACTAATAAGGCAAACACACGCGTGCATGCGCGTGCGCACACACACAGACAAACATTTACAGATTAATGTAATATATTTTCATCTTGTTCGTCTACAATTATGAACATATTTAATATATCCTATTCGGCTACGATTAATAATTTAAACAACAAAATCATCAAATAATTATTTTCAGTATTAGACCAATAGAGACTGGCCCATGTTAAACATGTGGACAGGGTGGTCGATACCTGCCACGTCACCATTCGGAAATCCAACAGTTTTAATTTTTGAACTTGGAATTTCTTACAAAACAAGCGATGTTTGTGTATAAATAACCGAGGGGGTTGCCATGGGAAACATCCCACAAGCACAGCCATAACTCTGATTCGAACCCACAACCTGATGGTGTGAACCGGAAAGTCTAACCACTGCACCGTGGGATCACTCTCCGGCTAACGTGACATTCTGCAATTATTAATCCATGAGCCTATTTAAACTTCCTAAACAATGTTCAATTATGCAAAATTATAACACCAGAGTAATTAAGACTAACCAAAATATAAATGGTGTAATATGGTAGCTTATATAACTTCTGAAGATAGTTTTCATCCAATCATGCAAAACAAGTCATCGAATATTAAGGATTAATAAATCAGATATATGAAACGGGGAAAAGATGAGAGACCAAATATCACAACTGTTCTAGAAAAGAAAATTTTGAAATCCAGAGAATAATCTACAGATAAAAATGAACGTCAACAAATACATGAAAATATAAAGAATTATCTTATTAAATAACTTGGTGTAGTAATGAATAAATCTAACTTAACATGAACAATACTGCTGTACAGCCGGAACCACACTGCATTATTAAAAGGTTTTCAGTCTTGTTTGGTCATCTTTCAGTAAAACCAGGAATGTTATTCTTCATGGATGTTGTCCAGCAAATTGGTCAATTATTGATCTGATTGTAACGATAATGTTATTGTATACGTGCATCATTGTTAAACGATTCATGTATCAGAAACCTTTCCCTGCTATTCACATGATGATATTCTAAACGTGTACATTATGCCCAACATGGCGTGTATACATGAGAAGCGACTCTTATCTGTCACCGCTTCGAGCAACAGTACAACTCAGCTTCCAGGTTTACAATCAGCAATTGTCATCACATGCTGGCTCACACCTGAGATTGATCCAGTCTTTTTGAGCCATTATTAGCTGATCAAGGACAAGGATAGCTAGGTTTATTCTATGGTATCATCCAGCCTCATTAGATGGTGCATTAGCACGATATTGTGACCGACCAATAACATAAGCCAATCTGGGTTGAACTTTAACATGGTGAGGTGTGCATGTCAACAACGTTACTAATAACCGACGGTGAAAGCCGTTTTTATCCTTTTAGAGATTACCCTCATCTGAACACCAAGGTTTCATAGATCCCTAAACCATCTGCTGGATCTGCCAATGTCGTTATAACACTACGTTTCCCCAATATGATATGTATTTCTATGGTTTCAATAACTATTTATGGTACAGTTCCGATAGTATAGTTATCCATACAAATGTTGTTGATTTTGTTAAATAGGTAGATGTAATTATAAAATGTGTAGCTCATCTTGTCCTTTGAATAATTTATGCTCTATAGATTTTCCTTAAATAACTTGATACTTTCACTATATATTAATGTATCTCTCTCTCTCTCTCTCTCTATATATATATATATATATATATATATATATATATATATGATCATCCATGTCACCTCATAGTTATTTAATCTGTAAACAGATTAACTTAATTGTGGTTAATAGAATGTCTGTGGTCATTGCTAATATGTTTTGTACTTACAGCACTATAATAATTATATAATCTAATTAAATTTCAACAAATAACTGACAGAGTTTGTTTCAGTTATGCTGATTGTCAACAAATGTCAAACACGATCAAGAGGATTTGTTTTTTATTCGAGGTATTTGTTATCCAGAGTTATTGTTGACGTGTATGACGTGTATGATCGTTAGGGTATGACAATGGTTACGCCAATGTAATTACAATTGTACATGAATGATGATGTTCTAATAAAGTGGTAAAGTTGTCAAGCTTGACTGTAACAAAATTAAAATTAAATACTTTTACAATCACATTTATCGATTTCATTACTATGTCGATCTATGCCTATGGCAATAATAATGATTGAAACACTACAGTTCGTACAATTATAAATCACTAAATTTGGAATACATACTACAATACAAAAAAATAATACCATTAGTCATGAATGGCCTTGATCTAAAGAATCTGGCAATATGAAGTAAGACCTACACTATTGACCTATCTTCCTCACCAGCCTACAGCATTTACACAGAAAGTAGTAAATAGTCCCTAACCAGTTACCATGTGGCTTGCACTGAACACAATGGACAGCGACTTGTATCTAATTCAAGTTTCCATATCAATATATCATAGAAATTTATAAACTAGGGACACATGAGTATAGAGTTAGGACGTTTAACAGATAAACATTGAAACTATGATACTAAACATATTACATACCATAGTCTATGGCCTCTAATGGTATATAACAATTGTAATAAACAACAAAATCCAACACGAAATCCGACATATTCTCACACGATTATGACTCTCTAGTGAATTGAAAAAGGGAACAAAATACACTGGACAAAAAAGTACATACATGCATGAATATTTGACTTACAGTTATAGTGTCCTTCATCTAATTTATTTTACCTACAACCATTGAATATGTTTCTGAACAAACATATGCAACCTCTGACGAAGACTACTTATAATATTCTTGTAATCCGGATGATTCACCAAATTTACTTGCTCCAGAATATCGTTTCTGTGGTCATAGAGTTCCGTATAATTTATGTCTGGTGACCAAGTTAGAGACTTGTGAATAACATTCTGTGACTTCCAGTTTCTTATGAATGCTTTATCAACGAGTCTAAACTCTTGCGTCCTGATTGTGTAGCTCATACCCTGAGGACGCCATGTTTGCGAATATGCCTCATCTTTAATAACATGGGACGAGTTATGGAAAATTGGCATCATACTTTTTCCTTGTGTACATAGCCTGTACATTAGTATTTTTAGTTGGACATAATGGTACACTCTCCAATCCAGCTGCTTCGACGATAGTGGGAAACACATCTACAGCTTCTACTATTGTTGACGATATCATCCCATTGTCTGTAACACCAGGAATACGAATAATCAGTGGTATTCTATTTGCCACCTCTGTAGTGAGAGTTTTAGCATACTCACCGTTTTCCCCTAAATGAAATCCATGATCCGATATAAAACTGACTATTGTGTTCTTTGACAAATCGAGATCTTTAAGTCTTTGAAGAATTTCTCCAACTAAATTGTCTATGTATGAAATACAAGCAAAATATGCGCGACGAACACTTCGCAACTTGTCGGATGGCAAATAACGTCTACCATCTGTTGTTGTAACTCCATCTATTTGAACAGATTGTCGTATTCTAGGCTCTTGCCATGACTTATTTGCCAAGAAATTATTTTTCTCTTCCAAAGGATACATTTGGTAATATCTTTCTGGACATATCATACTTCTATGCGGCCTATTATAACCAACCGCCATGAAGAAAGGTTGCCCCGCAATCTTGAAGTTTTCAGATAACTTCTTCAGTAACACTTTTGCCATTTTTGTTGTACTGGTATCTACCAATTCAGTGAATTCCATTTCCGAATCCGACACAGGTAACCATGGTTGGGATCTACCATGAGGAAGCAAACCAATGTCAACAGAGGGTGGAACAAAATATGGTTCTGTCCAAGATAAGGGATCATTATTGTTTGATGAATTTTTTGGGTGGAACACCTTCCCTAAGCCAACAGTTAAGTATCCGTTGTTTTTAAAATATTGGGGTAAAGTCGTAAAATTTCCACCCACCTCTCTCCAGTATCTGCGATTGTTATATATTTGCGTCACATCCGGTCGTCTACTAGTGAATAATGATGTCCTACTTGGTCCACACAAACTGTATTGTGCATAGGCATGTTTAAATACCATACTCTCTGACGCAAACTTATCCAAATTAGGTGTTTGTATTTTGACTTTACTGAAGTAGTCTGGATGATCTGGAT
Source organism: Paralvinella palmiformis (assembly GCA_025642065.1). NCBI lineage: Eukaryota > Metazoa > Annelida > Polychaeta > Terebellida > Alvinellidae > Paralvinella > Paralvinella palmiformis. Next base: position 775,223 of record JAODUP010000045.1, on the reverse strand, counting down.
CAAAATATGGACCAAGCTGTGCTCGTAAATCATCAACTATAATAAACAGCACATTCTTCCTCCTTGGTTTGGTAGATTCAAAAGAAGTTCGATTCCCAATTGTAGTTGATGAGTTGTTTGATTCAATGAGATTGGATGTTTCTATTATCTCGTCAGTTGTTTTCGACAATAAATATGACGACGATGACGAAGAAGATGTGAACTCATTTATCTGATCAATAATGCTTATTATATTTTTCCTGTTCGTTTTCTCGTAGAATTTTACAACCATAAGTACTACTAACACCAATAGCACTTTGAAACATCTTATTTTATCCATTTTAATGTGTAGACTTCAGAACATTGCTTGCAGCAGACCAGGAGGCATACATTAATGTACATTGACACTAATCGAACTAAGTATTAATCAATAGTTTTCTGTTTGTTCACTGCTGCTACAACAGACGAACAATTAGCTTAGTAAAACGTTCCAAATGTAATGATGAACTAACGTCTAAATAGATCTAGGTCGATATTTGGACAGATGGTAGACATTATATGCCATCCGACAAGTTGCATACATAGACAACTTAGTTGGAGAAGTTCTTCAAAGACTTAAAGATCTCGATTTGTCAAAGAACACAATAGTCAGTTTTAAATTGGATCATTGATTGGTGAGTATGCTAAAACTCTCGCCACAGAGTATAGAATTCTAGGCAGCAATTCTAATTATTCATTTGCGCGTTTCTTCACACACACAGAAGACTCGGTGTATTTTGCTGCTACGTCTAGTAGGGTTTCTTTCCACTATACAAAAGATCTATCTGGTAAAATGCGTCGCTATATCTAACTGCGAGAGACACTGCTTCATACACTGTTCTATTCACTGCTTATTCGCTGTCTCCTATGAGTCAATAGCTACTGGCTTATATAGCCATTCCCGGACCAAAGACCCAGTGTGATACTTCCGGCCAGGCATCAGTTATCTTATCGTATCAGTATTTAATTGATAACTCTAAAGATTATTTGTTTCTAATTGACTCAGTATTAATTTTTCATATCGGTGCATGCCGACTTATATAAATCTAACCCCATCTCGTTTGGATTTCATGTCACCGTTTTATCGTTTATTAATTATTCCCAGCAATCTGACACTATCTTTTTAAGTTGTTGTTTGTCCATCAATGTCAAATTTATTAGTTATTTCTAAATAATATGATGCCTGCCGCTTGCTGTATCATGTTGCGTGATTTTCTGGAAACTGTGTGATGCCTACGTATCAACGGTTCACTAAAAACACTAACGGCTTGGTAATAGCTGAGGTTTACAAACCGGGCAAATCGGTATACTCTTACAAGAGGTGGCAAATAGAATACCACTGATTATTCGTATTCCTGGTGTTACAGACAATGGGATGATATCGTCAACAATAGTAGAAGCTGTAGATGTGTTTCCCACAATCGTCGAAGCAGCTGGCTTGGACAGTGTACCATTATGTCCAACTAAAAATACTAATGTACAGCTATGTACACAAGGAAATAGTATGATGTCAATTTTCCATGTATATATATATATATATATATATATATATGACAGTAAAACACAGAAAAATTACTAATTATATAACGATAATACTCGATCATGGAATCTTGATCATGGAATCTTGTTGAGCCGCTTTGAGAATGTATTCGGAATCTCCGGAGCAGCTCCCAAGTAGTGATCATAGATAGCGAGCATTATAAGCCAGTACTCCTGAAATATGGTGTACCACAAGGCTCGGTACTCGGCCCGAAGAAATACACCATGTACGTTAAGCCTCTAGGAGTCATTATCCGTTGGGATGGACTTTCTTACCATTTTTATGCAGATGACACACAGCTATGCATCTCATTCAAGCCGAAGGATACGCCGTGAAAGCACAATCCCTCTCACTCATTGAAAACTGTCTTACTGACAATGAGGGATGGATGCGTACAAACATGCTCAAACTGAATAGTGACAAGATGGAAGTTATGCTTTTCACATCTAAGCATAATGTCATCCGTATGGAAAACGTTACTGTTTGTTTTTGTAACATTATTATAACATCAGTGAATACTATGAGGAACTTAGGTGTTATCTTTGACTGTGCACTAAATATGGAGCAACAGTTGAATAATATCTGTAGGTCTGCCTATCACCAACTGCGCAACATTGGGCATATTAGGCGTTACTTAACGAGTGATGCAAGTAAGTCACTAGTTAATGGGCTTATAATATCACGTTTGGACTACTGTAACGCTTTGCTCAATGGACTGCCCCAGGCGTCCATTAACAAGTTGCAACGTTCTAGACTAGTTCTAAATATACATTTGTTGTGTGAAACCAGAGCGTGAGTCACAGAGTACGCGTCAGACGGCCCATCAGCTGAGGTGTGCTGCAGGAACCAGTGTTCCTCATCTGTCTGAAGATCATTGCGAAGTACTCAGCGATGTTGGAGCCAGTAAATTCTGGGTATGATTCGGCTGGTGAAGCAGACCACTCTATTTCCTGCTGTGCGCAAGGCTATCCTCATCGCACTGACTCTGCCTGCAACATCACGTACAGTGGAAAGGTCCTTTAGCACACTGCGCAGGGTGAATTCCTGGCTAAGATCAACGATGAGTGATAAACGTCTGTCCGGCCTCTACACGATAAGTGTCCACCGTCCGTGACAAAGAGAACAGCCAGATGACCGAGCTAATGAACAGGGTCATTGACAATTACGGAAGAGATCCCCGACGGCTCCAATTACTGTTCCAAGAATAGTAACCTCCTCTACCTGAATGAACTGTTGAGATATGTTTATGTTATTTTATTCATTTTGTATTTTCAATGTCATTTTTTCAAATTTTTGATTTTCCATGGGGGCAAATGCACACTTTGCCCCCCCCCCCCCCTGCGGACGCCCATGCTACGTATATGAAGGTAACACACAGCTAGGTCACTATGTATATACCCGTAACACATAGCCATGTCACTACGTATATGACAGTAAAACACACACACACACACACACACACACACACACACACACAAACACACACACATAACCCTGTCACTACCTATACATACCCATAATAACAGAGTTACAATGATTTGGACAACAATTATGCAGGTAATTTGAAGAAAGGTTTATCATAAAATTAAGTATTGGGAATTTATAGTTAAACAAACATAAAAGATACTAGTTTATAGAATATCTGTTATAATATGTTATAATATATTATATCCAGGTAGGGGTATAAATCTGTATTACCCTTTTAGGTATAGTTCTTTTGATGGGACAAATTTAATTATTCAAAAATGACACCGTTTTTATCTGTGGGAGTCTAATGTATGTGTGTGTGTGTGCATATCTGCACTAAACATATAAATCTATATATTCACATAAAATCAATTAAAACTAATTTGGCCATTTAGAGTGAAACGCTAACAGATGGGCTGGTTTCTACAAATAATCTAGTTTTGGATATCCTGTATCATTGTCAACAACAAATCATTCGGTATCAGGTTATGTTTAAATATAGATGTACCTGATGTAGTAAATATGAGTGCTGTTGTTGTTGATGTTGTTATTGATTTTGTTGTTGTTCCTAAATCTGAAGAAACATTAATGCATTTTTTGGATTACAATAATAAATCAGGATTACCCGCGCAAGAATTTGATAAAGGTGGGCAGGTACCAGACATCAGTCACCAAACACCAGCAAATATGAAACATTATCGCCGAATAATAATAATAATAATAATAATAATAATAATAATAATAATAATAATAATAATAAGCTGACCATTGTTCTGAACAGTCATTAGTCCGTGGGCCCGATAGACCTCCCCCCATGCACCCCCACCCCCAGGAACATATGATACCTATTTTATTTTCTTCCTATGACCTCTCTCAACATGAAAAATCGATGCCACCATCTCCAAATTGGGATGGACTATTTGTGAGACGTCATTTTCAAAATGGCGTCAGTGAAATTAGCGAAATTCCGTTTTCGCCTATAACTCGGCTTCTGTGATAGATAGAGACGAGATCTTGGTATCTACACCGATATTTTTGAGGATGAGGAATTCAACGATGACACTGACAAATCTCTATGACTATTGGATAACTCCCAAATGAAAATGACTGTCATTGATGACCTTCAGGATAAGTAAATAATTGTTCATTGACTTGAAGTCTCCGCGCTGTGATATATATGATCTCGCCATTTTATACACTGTATATTTAGGCCTTCATTATGATATCTGTGATTTAACCTGATGTTATTTAATACCTGGCGGCCATCTTGGACTTCAGAATGGCTGCCAATATTGACAGATTTCGTATTGTTGTCAGTCATAACTACGTAATAAACGTTCCATTATGTGGCATTTAACATCAAAACGGACATATATTGAAATAAAGACCTTTATTCAAAATTAAAATACGATGTAACTACATCAAATCATCCAAAAACAAACAAAAAACTAAATGACAGAAGAAGTCATCTTGACTAGAAGTATAATGAGAAGAAATAATATCATGTTTATCACAAATGAAGTGAGTTATCGTCACAACTACTATACTAACGAATAATTGTCAATAGAAATTTGCTGATAAGAATAGTCTGGTTAATCAGTACACACGATAGACACAACCTGTGATAGTTGGACAAGTGTTAAATCATCTCAAGTATTATCATAGACACAGATCTCCACACATTTAGCAATTAATAACAATAAGTTTTCTACAATGCTTCAAAATACTAAAATCAGTGATGAGAAATAGCGTTATCATTGACGGCCAAACTGTATTTATTTAACAACAAATTTAATAATATTACGTATAAAGATAATAATTTTTTGGTCTTTTGTTCAGTTATGATAGCGACTCGGCTTGGGATGAAACTTGATTTACAATTACAAGTGATTCTTGTGTCAAGAATGATTTTAAACAGTGGATGTTCTTAAGATGGTAGTAGGCAGCTCGGCATACTGATGTGACATGTTCATGCGCGTTAATACATTGGTCAAAAATAACCCCTAGATTTTTTACTGACCCATTAGGGGTAATCGAAATATGTCTAATACAAGAGCGCTGTAAAATATTTAATTATAAGCGGTGTCTAAGTCAATCATATTTCTGTGTCCAGACGTTTGATAAAGATTGTCGGAGATGAATGTGGAATGTATCTAATTAATATAGAAAATTTTATATTAGTTTGTTAAAATATTTATCTGTACAACAACTTTATAATATCGACAGATTATACGTAATAAACTATTTATATATTCAACAAAAAGACAACATGCTTACAATAACAACATATATATATATATATATATATATATATATATATATATATATATATATAAGTTTAATAAATTGATTGATTATTGATGAATCTTCTGTTACTTTAAATATCTGTTTATTCAAATATATCTATGTACAAAAAATTTAATGTCGCCATAAAATATGTCATTAATTATACATACATTTTTCTGTTACTGAGATGACTTCTGTTTATAGAACTAGAATAGAAAATGGCTGCTGTTTTCCATAAGAATATTCTTAACTAGATTAACTTAAATAGTTTCCAAATGTATAAGAAAGTAATACTTCAATGAAGGAAATTAATATATAGACAGATGTTAAAAGGTTATTTTTGTGCACGTATTATAGGCCCAATAAATTTCGAATGTAATGATGCGAAGTGGACGGGAAATAACCTCCAGACAGAAGCATATATACAGAGACTTATGTTAACCTGGAGTTTTTCTCAAGCTATCATCAGACCTTAATTCAACGTTATGATAAGAGATCACCGGCTTCAACGGAGATTTCTCGGGTTATGTTGTGACTCCGCATTGTTACTGAAACAGCTCCCCGGGGGAATGTAATATTCTCTTCTTCGCATCTTAGTGTCTCGGCGTTTGATATCCGTTCAAGGTGACGACTAGATAGTTGATACGGTCGTAATTGCGAAGACTAAATGGTAATGTACGAATATCAAACAGGAGATAACGTAATCAGCTCAAACAATTGTTACCCAAACAAATTACGGACATCCAGAAATCTCATTCATCTAATAAGATATTACTGCAGACGTCAATATCTTCAATAAAGTCAGATGGAGATTGTACTTTTAGTGTTACATATCCCACTTTATGGAACTGATTAGCGAAGCAGGTTAGAAGTAGATCATCTCTTGATAAGTCTAACTATGTTCTTAAAACTCACCTGTTCCAGAGCAAAAAAAATACAATAGTTGTATTTTCACTATTGGAAATCCACGTTATTATTATTATTATTATTATTATTATTATTATTATTATTATTATTATTATTATTATTATTATTATTGCTATCATATATTATCCAGGTTTCATTATTCAGAATTACTGCTAACGTTCCTTGTGACGCAATTTAAAATTCCTCGGCTTTAAATGTGCATACCTATATGCTTGGATCTAAATTATTAAATTATAATAAATGGAATGAAACCCTATATAACAGGTAGACATATTTAGCGAAATAAGGTTTGGTGATCGCTTAGCATTTGTCCAGCACGGACTATTGGATGCCTAAAGATAAACAATATATTCTGCTGCCGATTTATAAATTCATCTCATCTCTTGTATTGCTCGGAACCGTAGCCGTAGTCAGGGAGAAGGATGCTTGCTGGGGGTGTACTTTGTATGCGCATTTTCCTAGACACACTAATCTGACGAGTTCCTTTTTAAACGTTGGACCACTCAGGCAGTAGAGTAGAAAGTTGATGGCGTTGTTCGTGTAAGCCGCCATGTTGACGCACGCCCATACCAGATCGAGTACAGCACGATCCCGTTCAGTTCTGGCCGAATGTTGCCATGCTCTCAGATTAGTGAGATATATCGCGACGGGTGAAGTTGTTATCAAGAACGCAAAGTTAACGGTAATTAGCATCGTTGACATAGCGTTCGCCGGCGCTGCTGTCACGTGACTCGTCGTTCGTTTGCGCGTGCTCCTCAGGTGTAACAAACGAGTTACGATGGCCAGGTTCATCAGAAACATCACGACAAATGGAACAAATGACGAGATAACTAAATCCACTTTAGACCATATCTCTTCCCAAAACACTTCATATTTTCTGTTGTACGGAACGCATATGTTGGCCTTAAGGCTAACTGTCCAGAAGATGTGCAAGTTAATAATAAAGGTCACGAAACCAGTGCCCGTTATTTGAAGCCAGACGAATCTAACTGTAAATATGACCTTAGCGCGATGTGGGAGACAGACGGCAACTAGCCTCTCGGCGGAGATCCAGACAAGGATCCAAGCCTCAAAATGAACGAGGAAGTAAACGAGGAATATGTGGATCTTGCATCCCGGTGCCGAGATGTTTCTCACGTCGACGTCGATTACTTCCCGGATCCAGTGGCGAAGCAATCCGGTATATAACACGGCCGTATCTACGATTGCTAATACAACCAGATAAATACTTGTTCTGTGTCTTCTCAGTCGTTTTCTTGTCATCACAGTTGCCGATAACCCGTTACCGATTGTTCCAAACACGATGATGAAGGCAGCTCCATAGATCCAGATGTTCTTGGTGATGGAGGAGATTCGTGAAGTTCTTCCACTAAGATCGGAAGATGTCGTGTTCTCCATTGCTCACCAGCTACTTAGTTTGTGTACACCGTCTAACGAGAACAAATCATGTTCTCGAAAATACCACGATATATAGACGATTAACCAGCAAATGTATAACTGGGGTCTATATGTGTATAAATTAATACTGAATAAACATTCCTGTCAAGGGGCTCGCAAACTAACACCTCCTTCTTCTTGGTTTCCCAGAAGGCGACGCCCTTTTAAAGATTTTATGGACAACCTCTATGCACCTTCTTGTAACTGCCGAGTATTATATTATGCATTGGCCAATAATTATGTTCTTGAACATCAATTACCTGTCATAGTATAGGACCTGTCACCTGTAATCCGACACGTAATGATAAAAGGGAAATCAATAGACGTCTACAGACGGTGGATTCTGTTTTTAAGAAGAACTTGTCGGAGTTAGGAAACTGAGAATAGACGTTAGTACAAACTCTTAATGAATTATGTCCAGGGTATTAATCATTCGTTATATCGCTTTAGAATAATTACGAGTGTGCCTAACATTATATCACGCGCGCACACACGTACACGCACGCACGCACACATGTGCGCACACACGGGCTTGCTTGCTGGCACAAGTACACTCTCTGCGTCTTTGGAGGGACGCCGTTTAGGTATTTGGCCTGGTTATCCAGCATTTAAATGACTGTAGCAGGCACAGTACGCTCTTAAAGCATTATAAGTACTCCTGACTCAGGAATAGAAACACTGCATCGCATCTCGAGCGGTGGCATTGGACACAGCTCGTGTGGTTGGTGTGTTTTATATAACAAGTTTAGTTGTATATATAATTCACCTTAGTTGTATACGGGAATATAATTATCTTTCCTAGGTCCAGTTATGTCCAGTCTGTACTATGACATTCAAGGCTAACTTTAGTCTCCTTGTCATTAATAACACTAAACCCTATATTATAATTATAGTCTGATTTTAAAATGTTAATATATAGAAAGGTAATTCTGCTATAACGGTCTGCTAATGCACAGATGTATATTTTCTAATGGTGACGAGTAGGTCATAGTATTTATTGGATGTATACGTTTATGACGTATTTGACCCTCCAGCAAATATCACAAGGCATATTATGCTGCGGTTGAGATGTTTTGTTTTCTATGCGTGGAGACCGTACGTTTCCAGGTACGCGCAATCTAAGAGAAGTTGGTCCAGAGCTGTATATATTCCGTACACTATTTGCGTCTTTGGAGGGACGTCGTTTAGGTGTTTGGCCTGGTTATCCAGCATTTAAATCACTGTAATGGTGATAATGATGATTTATTTGTTTTACAGCCACTTTTGTGCACATGGTAGGCTAAATGGGCCGAGCGACCTTCGTTGATAGAGCGATATATTAAATAAAGTGATAGTTGGGGGTTAACAAAGGATCAAAAGCCACGTGTAACGAACCATCTTCCAAGACTGATGGTCGAATATACCCGATTCTAATGCCACCCCACCACAAAACCAGCTTTCCGCCAGTTCCCAAAGTTGACATAAAAGTGAGTTTATACTATATATATATATATATATATATATATATATATGATCATTCGTCACAGAATTGGTCCAGTATGTGTTTATACAGCTAAGAATCTATCTCCGGTTTGAACAGAGTTCAAAAGGAACCTGTTATAATACCAGTAGGTGAGTGAGCTTTGGTGGCCTAGCGGTTAAGCACTTGGTACCTGGTGCCAAGGGTCACAGGTTCGATCCCAAAAAGAGGTCGAAACTTTTCCAGAGATTAATTCCTCGGCTCATAACATCGTGGGTGGCTGACCACGTTAAATGGCGCTACTGTGACCACTGAATTATTAAAAATAAAGGGAGACGTAAAACACTCTGGCAGTGACCACCCTCGGGGTATTTCGGCTTCATCTTTCCGTACTGCTCCCCCTGTGAGTGGTAGGGGGGGAGTCTCTCAAACACTCCAACATAGAGGCTGTGCCGAATAATCGACAGCCTGGGGATTCTCCCCGAACAACAAAACAAACAGTAGGTGGTTAGTGTCTGGGACTCTTTACAGAGAGGTGCTGTGTTGTTATAGCTGTTAATTAGTAAGTAGTTTGACTGTTTCTATACATTTAACTGTACTCCTAATCATTGTGTTCAAGTTCTATCAAGCAACACATATATCTTGTTATGTAAGATATTGGAAAAACTAAGTCAGTCACACTGTGCCTTCTTTCATTACTGATACATGATGCGGAATATTTGTTACTATTGGATATTAGTAGATATTGTGTTTTATTTAAGACATTTATTGTATTCTAACTGATTGGAGGTACTCTTATGTTTTGAATAGACGTGATTTTATTTCAACTATTGCTACTGATAACAACTTTGCTACTGATAACAACTTTGAAATCGTCCAGTGTAAATAACGTCCTATTCATGAATAGTGCTATTCATCATATTAAATAGTCACTATAGGATACTACATGATTTTATTATAAAGATGTGAATAAGTTACAATGGAAAAGTTGAGTTCGTTTTTCAATGCATTATCTTAATAACAGGAATTTTGTATGTTTCGTGTTCGGACTCCATTCTTGTGGGATGGGTTGGGCACGGATTATAGTCTTCTGGGTTGGGCACGGGTTACAGTCTTGTGGGATGGGTTGGGCACGGGTTCAATATCATTTTTAGTATGGGTTCGGGTTGAGATTCGTGGGTTTGGGTTGGGTGTGTGTTGAGTAGTGGCGGGTTGGGTCGGATTTGGGTTCAGCTTTCCAACCCGTGCAGGGCTCTAACGGCTATGTATCAATTTCTCACATATTTGGTAGTTGACAAAAAATAATAAATAAACTGTAGTATTAACAAATATACGGCAAATATAGTCAGTCCATTGCTAACGAACATATAATAAATTGCAAAGTTCATTCCATAAAATATTTTTTCAAGTTATGAGACACACCGACAATAACTTTTCAATCGTCATCACTCTCACTCCCTGACACTATGTTTTAATGAGAAGCCACATCATTCTGTTTAGGTTTACTATCGGAGGAGGTGATATCGTCATCAGTTGGCAATCTGTCATCTTCTACAGCTACATTGGCAGGAATCAATGGCCCTTAGAATCGCATGAGTCGGAGTCAAGTCACATCACGCGATCGAGTCAACGTTGATGAACTAAAGAAATATCCTTTGAGTCCAGTACCATACAGTCTCGGCACAGCTGATGGTTATATGGCAAAGACAGACAACTCCAAAAGGATGCAGTTCTTGCTGAAAGGTGTTAATGATGCTCCACTCTCAGATGATGCAAACACCATGTTCATCCAAGATAGCAATGCTCTCTTCCATACTATGGCAGATATTCCAAGCAACTTCCAACTGATTTCTCATCGGATATTTGACAATATGCCGAAGAGAATTAACTTCATTTCTAGTACTGATATTCTCAAGAGGGCTCCACCAAGGATATGGAAAGAGAGCGACATAGATCCAGTGAGAAACTAATCATTGGTGGTCAGTTGACTAACAAACCAGCAGACTGGAAGAACTTCCTCATGAACAATTAGAATAAATCTCAGCTGGTGGACGTGATGAATGAAGTCAGGTGCTCAGATGCCTTTGCGCCAAAGCTTGAGCTGAGGAAGATGATATCAGTAGTGCAAGGGAACTGCCACTTGTTGCAGAGTGATGATAGGATAACAGTAAACAAAAGACAGAGATACCTAAGCTATACTCGGACCAGGAAGGGACAAATACCAGAATAGTCCTGTATTGTGCGTATGTCCAAGAACAAGGTTATGGCACAGTACATATCCGTAGCCCAGATAGTGATGTTTTTTCATCATGCTACATCAAACATCAAAGTTTGAGATTATCATCCTCTATGACACTGGTACAGGGAACAAGAGAAGGTTTCTTAACATCTCTGAGTTAGCAAGGGAGTATGCCCAAAACATGTGCACAGCGCTGATATATATTTGTGCACTCACACATTGCGACACCACCAATGCATATAAGGGTGTTGTGAATGGTCGATCCATCAAATTGCTTCAGAAAACAGAAGCTTTCCAAGATGCATTGACTAAACTCGGAGATACAAGGGAAGTCCCTATCAGGTTGGATGAGGAACTAGAGCAGTTCGCATGTCTCATATGTATTGGAGAGTACGTTTCAAGAGTGTGGATGGATCTCGTGCAGCAATCCTAAAGGAGAAATGTGGTGGCCTATATGGAAACATGAACTTGAGTTGAACTATAGACCTCAGTCTACTTTAGGTTTGGGGCCATTACAGGACCAAGGTAATCAATTATGATCACTCGATTACGATTACATTGTAAACTACAATTGGTTGTCATATCATGTATATACATCGGATACATCCTACTGTCTACTGGCTGTTGACATGTTGTAATGTAGTTCAATGGTAGTTGTATAATTTTGTAGTTGTATAAGTTCAACCTTTTCCTTCACTCATCATCGTTGACAGTATATTCCACTCACATTTTAGCCATAACTTAATTATTTGATAAATAGCCAAAGAAATTTACTAGATTCGAGGGAGAACTACCACGTGACTAGTCATCATTTAGTCGTGACATAATATTAGAAGACCATATCGTTATCATGTCCAAAAGTGACTACGGCGTAGTATATCATGATAATCTACTGCGCAGATCATACAACAATAAATGACTTGACGATTGTAAAAGAACTAATGATTTCCGTATCACATATTAAAAAGTGCGAAATGGAAATATTTTCCGAAAAGGGGCAGATCGTCGAAACGTGCTCCATTTGGACAATAAGTTGGTCGTCAAATGTACTAACACGAAAGATTTAACGTCAATTTTGCTAGATCTTTGTGTAGTGTGTAGGTCATATTTCCTTAGTCAGTTCTGTTCAGTAATAAGCAAAACCATGTTCCACATTAATCAACCTAAAATTGTGGGTCTAAATATTGATAACTACTTTATTCAGTAATAATGATATAATATTTTTTACACATTATTGGTGTACCATGCAGAATGTGATGTTTATCCCGAATTTTTTAAAAATTTTATTCAACAAATAAAATAGTCAAGAACACAATATATCTGACTGGACTAACATACTGGTCATTAAAATAACCAATTAGGAACTTGGATGGAGATGCTGAAAATTAAATCCCCCACACTTCTCCTGTTCCGACGCAATTTATTTGGAAATGTATTTGACAAATCCAAGATGTCACGGCAATATTGGTCTAAAATGAAGTTTAATATTTTATAATTTAAAGAAAGTGGAAGGCACTTTTGTGGAAATGTTATGTCTTTATGTTCATCATCCAAAAAAGTACTGGTAGCTTGGAATATGCTGAGTAGTAACTCTAGTTATTGCATTAGCAACAATCATGTCACACCAATCATTGTCAGACTGCACGACCATATTAATGCCTGTTATAAACATGAAACACTTTCAACAAGAACTGCAGTATTTCAAGCTAACTTCTCTTGATGTATATTACAAACTTAATTGACAACGGCTCTTTATCTTCACCATTAAATTCCAAATTAGTAACTTCAGCATCTCTATAACCAGGTAATATTTCTGGCATATGTTTCAAACTGTTGAAGCATTATTTTCACTGGTTTAAGTGGGAAATAACACTATTTACATGAAACAAGGTTGCACAAAATTAAATGAACATACCACTGTAATCCATGTACATCACATATATTCAGATAATGATACACGTTGTATAATATGTTCTTTTGCATTTAATAGGAATGGCATAGACTTCATCCAATAGATATATGCCACTAAACTAAGTAACGGTCAGCGCGATTTGCATGGCTGTCATGGTCCGGCCTGTTTAGTTCAAACTTATTGTTTGTAGAACCTTCGGCATCTGACATGATGATGTGAATGGATTTAATCAATGATCACATAGATCATAATTCAATGGGTGATTCTAATTACCGTAACACTGGTATTTATGCACGATATCTTGTACTGAAATTGAACTGTTTTATTTTCTGAATCAGCCATTCTTGCAATGTTTACTACATGTAAATGTCAAGGGTGGTAATACTCTAATGTAATAACATTTTTATTTAATAATATACAGGTGATACGTATATGATTGGTTCCCAGGTACAAACAAAAAAAATCCAAAACTCTACATTAAATATTTTAAAAATATTCATTAAAATCAATTTATATTCAGCTAAAAGTTTTATATTATAATAATTTATTTAATCAATTGAAACCCATCCTAAAAAATCCCCTACAAGTCAGCATGAATAGCTAAGGCATAGCTGTGTCATTCATCTGGAAAGATCGGTCCACTATTAAATCCTTTGGAAAGATACAATTGTTCAGCACAAATACTAGTCTCAGTGTCCGTGTAAAATGAAATAATTTGCTGAAAGATTTCCAGTGGTTATCGTTAGTGAAAAGTTGCCATCCTATGTTAACAGTGGACGCCATAGCTGTTTCTAACCCGAGACCGCAGTTGGTAATCGATGCAACGCATTTCGCCAGGATCGGTCTGTTATTTCATCCAAACAATTTGTCACCGACTTTCAGCAAAAAAACAAAACAATTTACATTATGTACTGAAGCCTGTGCCAGATGATTTCCTGAAAATACCAACATCAATAACAAGATTTTAACCCAGAATCTTCACTAAAAGTAAAGTTTAAAACACATATCAACCATCTAAATTCTGCTAATTGACTTGAAGCAGTCGTTTAGCATGCACACGCGCGCGCGCGCGCGCACACACACACACACATATCCACAGCTAGGAAAACAAAACAGTCTAATTTTATATTTTATGCATTTTCTTTAAATCAAATAAGTAAAACATACAAGTCATCGTTCTTCATCATTAAGGTATCGGAACATAAAAATATGTATTTTGCAAGCCAACTGTCACGGAGTAATTTACAGTCGCTTCAACTACGCTACAATAATATTAAAAACTTTAGTTCAGATACGTAAAACATTAATAAAATATTTTTATATAAAGTAATTTAGTAACTAGTGAAGCATGGTATTATAACTAGGTTGGACCATGGCTTTTTTGCCTTCATGGTAACTAAATTAGCCAACAATCAATAGTCTGCTCAACTATGAACCTGATGTATGGTACTTCTTTGTGCATTACAGTGTCAATTATATTCAGTCATTGTTAAGATCAATCAGAACATTATTGGCTTCCTAAATATAAACTCGCAGCATCAGAAAGGAATTCAGATAGCTGCTCTCTCTCTCTCTCTCTCTCTCTCTCTCTGTATAACAATAAAATGTGTTTGTAAGGATATATAGTTATTGTATAATACACAGTAACTAGCACCACACATCATTATCTTTACATGGAAGAATATTAAAAATATCTGGTTAAAAACATTTGCGTGTTGCTTCTCTTAACACGTGCAATGAATAGGTTGTTAACATAACAATGAGAGAGTATTACATCAGGTCGTTTTAAATAACAATAACATCTAAACTACCTCACACTCCATTCATCTGTGTGCGTGATGATTGATGTTTTATAGCCACTTTTGTGCACATGGTAGACAAAATGGGTCGAGCAACCTCCAACGGTAATGAAACAAAGTCAAAGATGAAACACCCTTCAGATATGCTCACACATGGGATTCGAACTCAGGTGGTAGTGATCGGTCATCCAATACGCTACCAGTTAGATCGAGGAGACGCCCCCATCTGTGTGCATGTAAAATACATGTTGATGCATTCTTCTGTGTATGTCTGACGGGTGAGAAGAGGGGAGTTTTTTGTATACACTAGAGGGCACCAAAAACTCTCACAGTAGAATTACTACACAAAGTTAAACAAAAATTAAAGTAGTAATTAAAGAATCATAACAGAAGTAATCATGTGACCATTCAGAAACTGATGTGACCATGTGATGTAATAAGTACATTAAACATTATGTAATTGCTTAACATTATATGACTAATAAAGATAAAATGGACTTCATGAACACTACCATATACAGTATTTACAACGGGTGATTAACCTACACAGACAGTGTTCACCGTGGTGTGCTCACAACGCAGACAGCGGTCACTAAACAGACTGTTCAGAAGCACTTTCTAGTTCAACACGGTCCAAATGATATGTTGATGAAGATGAGAACTTTGGTGAACCTAAGCTTGGTTTCAAATCGGCGTAGTGTCGACCATCGAGTGCATTCAGTATCATGTCTCTTGTCTTGATAGTAGGACTCGGATGTTCAAAAGCAGGATTCTCAAATGACATTGCCTTCTTAACACTGCTGCCGTCCTTATAACGTTTTGATCTGGTAGGAAATTCCACTTCAGCAACAATGGCAGCTTCGGGCTTCACCGATGGTTGATACTTCTTGGTCGAGTGGAAGGGGACAGGCTCAACTTTCTGAGGTAGTTGAATCGGAGAAGCATCATAAGGACTGTACATTGGAGCAGGAGGTGGATATGGATAGCCTAGATATGGTGGAGACACAGGAGAAAGTGGGTGAGGATAAAATCCTGCTGCTCCATAGGGCATGAAACTGGGAGGAGGCATGAAGAAATCCTGAGGCATGTATGTCATGGGATAGTTGTTCATGCTGTAGGCATGATGTGGAGAGATGTAGCTTTGATATGCTTCAGGTGGACTGCCTGGATACATCACTGGTAAGCTGGCTGGGTACCTCGGCTGTGGGGCTATGTAATCTGGCACCATGTTTTGGGGGAGATATCCCATCGTTGCAGCCATTGTGTAGATGTTGGGAACATTTTCTGTATGTGCTGGTTCGGACATGTATGTCACGTTATTATTTGACACTGGTGGTGTATGCCTGTTGTACTTCTTAAAAGCACTGTTCTTGCTTGGAATTGGTCCCGACACCTCAGTCCCATCACCCTCATGATCTGCTGGAGCTGAGGTGTTATCATTATCAAGTACCTCTGGTGGGACAGTGAAGATGCTGTCATCTGAATGAAAACTATCACTATCTACAGGTTGACGTCCTTCATCAAGGTCATCCTCTGGATCACTGATATTGTTGTCATGAACATCTGCAGTGATCACATCCATCTTGGGTTGGTCGGTGCTGGTTGATAACAAACTCGTACAGCGACTACACTGACTACTTGGTATGGCACTGCTCATTGGCTCAATGCTCTCGGCCTTTGACCTCTGGTCTGCTCCCGACAGAATGTTGTTTGTATTCATTGGTGCAATTCTGTTTGCCCCTCGAAGGCGATGTCTACGTTTCTTCTTCTTCCTCCTTGTTGTGTCTTCTTGTTCACTGTGGCTAAGGGAATGTGAGCCATGTGACTGCATGGAATTACGTCGTGGTGACTGTGAATCTACCATTACACCACAAATACCAAATGATGTTGACTGAACTGACTGAACATCTGTAACACGACATGGTAAAATAAATGAAGTAAAGTTAAACATTGTTTTGAGGTAGGTAACTACTTTGGGAGAAGCATTTTGAAATAAATCAGATGACATGACAACATAAAGTAATATTATCACACACACATATAGAGAGAGAGGTGCACATACATACTCACTCACTCATGTGCTCACTTGCTCCTTAGCAAACATCTACTGATCAATGACTTTCTACACGCAATTTCAATATTTATGCCTAATCACACACCTGAATCTGAGTATCTTCGTGTATTAGGTACAGCCATAGCACCTCGTCTGGTTATCATACGTGGAATAGCAGCAGCCCAGGCTGATGACATTTCTAATGAGCTGATACTGTTAACATCAAACTTCATTCCTGTTTTAAGAGTAAATGCATTAGCAATGTGTAATATTCAAAGAATAAAAAACTTTTGGTTATATAATCTGAGAAATTAACCATGGAAATAATCTAGGGATTGTGATTTCAAACTTAATACCTCTTTCTTTCACCTTACCTGCTTCCCTCTGTTTAATACTACACAATAATAATAAAGTCACAACACAGAATACTTGAATGGTATTTATGTCAAAATAACTAAATCATACTTCATTCTCTTATGTTAGAGGTTCAAAGTATAATAAATAAACCTCTACACTATCAGATTGCCTAAGATCTCAATCCATAGAATATTTATCCTTATAAATTAATTAATATAACAATTTCTCACAACAAATTTGGAAATGCGTTATTTTTTTATTTCCCTTATAAAGTTGCCGAACATAATCATATAATTATTAATAATACTATAAATCAAATTAAATCTACTACCATTTATATGTTGCACACAAAATAGGTAAAATCTCTTCAGGAATATTCTATCAAAGGAATTTTTATAAGGACAACATCCAACTTAAATAGTAAATCAGTCAACATCTGTGACATGTATATTCTGGACAATAAATGCTGCCCACATTTTACACATAATATCTAACCACAGACTGGACAGTATAGGCATCAGTTACAGTAAACAGACTAAACACCTAAAACTTTCAACAGCTGTAAGTGACATTTGTTATCAAGGACACGCTACCCTAACCATAACATACAGTTTACATAAAACCAATAAACAATTCAAAGTAGATAATGGACTAATTGGTGGGCAGTATTAAGGCATCTGGATGATTAAAGTTAGGCATCTATAATTATAACAGCTTCATTCTGAGCCTGCAGAGCTAACCCAGAAGAGTATGAAATGCTTCTATTTGATTACTTTAGGCACATAGTCTGCAATATGTCTTCTACTCTAGATATAGAAAATAGTACAGCAAAGTCAACCAGTGACCAGATTATGGTTAAGTAAGATGGTAGCTGAATTTAATTCTCCTTTCAAATCCTAAACATTCATTATATCAGTGAGCCACTATCTTCTACTAGCCACAACATATCATCTGTTCACTTAAAAATAAATCGCACAGTGAAGTGAGTGATTAATATTGCATGAAATATTGGTACAAAAACATAATTTAGTGTTGTGTGTATATATATATATATATATATATATATATATATACATACACAAATATGACTTTACATCATAGGTATAATTATTTATTTACAGGTTTGTTGTATATTACCTATAGGGTCATCATGTGTACTATAAAAACTCAATGATATCCTGCCGTCGTTCATATCATGACGTTTACTGAAAGCTCGAGCAATTACTTCATGTTTACGAAGTCGAACTGGTGGCTTCTCATCCTCTTTGTTCAGGAATCTTTAGTTAATAAATAGAAATAATTAGAAATAGGTCATTAATTATACATCGGTCTTCACTAAATATGACAGAAATAGAAATGTTTCTGTGCAATTACATAAAGCTAAAAACTGTAATTAGAAAAATCACAGATAATATGAAATATGTTGTTACGTGTAAGTGAAATCAGCGCCAAACAATTACTATAAGATATGATGGAAACTTTACTTTTTACGCAAGAATCTTCTCCAGGTCTCTAGTGTTGCTTTATTCCAAGCCCAAGAGCTCATAGCTATGCCAGCACCAAAATAAGCGAAGATGTGGATCTCTGTGGCAACGAGATTAGGGCGACTTGCCATCTTACATGAAGTTGTACGATTTGTCAGTGACTTGGCAATAGTAACATTAGCTTCGCATCTGGTATATAAAACAAAAACAGTCATCTCCGCAGATCTTAATTCAAAAGTGGAAGGTGTGTGTGTGTGTGTGTGTGTGTGTGTGTGGGAAATAGATTTAAATCTAAGTTAACTTTATATCTTGTTTCTTTCAGTTACTTGATCCAAACATGGATCTAAGAACAGTGAAACACTTTATTTGGAAACAAGGAGATGATTTAATTCTACACTATTGTGTGTGTGTGTGTGTGTGTGTTTTTTTTGTTTCTTTTTTGTTGTTGGTCTAAGAAAAAACAGGAAAAAAATTTTAATCACATCCAAGTTAACTTTATATCTTGTTTCTTTCAGTTACTTGATCCAAACATGGATCTAAGAACAGTGAAACACTTTATTTGGAAACAAGGAGATGATTTAATTCTACACTATTGTGTGTGTGTGTGTGTGTGTGTGTGTGTGCGTGTGTGTGTGCGTGTGTGTGCGCCTGTGTGTGTGTGTGTGTCAATATCCATATACATGAAACTCACATTATGTAATCCTCAAAACTTTTCTTCCAGAGCGGTTCATTTGTAAAGATGTAGGCATGTACAAAGAAGGTCACCATGACAAATATCACAGCAAATGAGGTAAATATACCTAATGGATCATAAAACAATGAGAGGGCTATATCTCAATAATATCAATTAACTAAAACAATTACATATGAACTTAATAAATAAATACATTTTATAGACTTGACTTAAAAAGTTAAACCTTGAGGAACAAAACCAAAAAAAAGGACTTACATAAAAAAAGGAAAGCATGACATAATACAAAAAAAACTCACCCAATCTGATAATAGTTTCTCTTATTTTAGCAGATGCCCTATCACTGATCAGACCTGGTGTAACCATCTTCATCTTGACTAAAGTCACCAGACCTTAGAAAGGTTAGAAAATAACGAAGGTGTAAATTATTTAAATAGTTAACTTTTGCAACCATTACTGATCTTATTTTATTTAATTAATACTGAATACAGAAATGTGGTGTGTTCAAAGCTATGATGCACAGTTTTATTTGTTTATCTCTGCATTACTGTGTAATGTTTATGTAAATTTAAAGAAATAAATTTAAGATCTTGTTAAATGCAGAAATTCAACTTTCTATGTCTGTGTGTGTGTATGTGTGTGTGTGAAGGCTCCCTAGTTTTAGTTTAAATAAACTTAAATTTGTTTAACTCCTTTTCTTTGAGCAATTTCAGTGCCTGCCCCAAAAAATTATTCAAAAACTATAGACGGGATTCTGAGTCTAACTGGAAGCAATAAATTAAACCTTTCTGTTGCAGATTTTTAAAATTCTCAATAGTAAAAATATTAATCCATTACTGATTACTATATTATCCTAGTGCTAGTTTATTGGTTATCAGGAAAAATAAATCATACAAAAAAATACAATCTTTCATGCACTTAATATCAAGAGTCCAAGATATTAGTTATACTATATGGCTACATGAAAAAGTGTATAATTTTATCTGGATTATACACTAGCTAATGGGTCATATATAACTGCATGGGAACAAAAGTTGATTATTCCCAGAAGCTATTCATTTAAGTAAGTTCACTCCTGCTTTGCTCAAAAGAACAGACAAAACAGTGTGATAAATAAATATATGCATCTTTACGTGGTGTTCCAACTTTTTTAATAAATATTGAAAGAATGGCTTCCATGATCAATTTATTAGACCTGTGTGTGTGTGTGTGTGTGTGTGTGTGTGTGTGTGTGGGCTGATTTCATTTCATTTGAGTTATTTAGCTTTGGTCCTGATTCGTGTATTTGGCGTGTATGTGTTGGATTTGAACTCACCAACTAGAGGTTTGCAGCACAGTGCTCTAATCAGTGTGCCATCAGAATGACCTGTTGATGTGTGTGTGTGTGTGTGTGTGTGTGTGTGTGTGTGTGTGTGTGTGTGTGTGTGTGTGCATGGACATAATGTCTCTACTAATCTACATAAGGAGTTTATCCGAGACAAACCTGAGATCAAGAATCCAGAGCCAACAAAAAGGACAATACCAACTGGTAGTAATACAAAGAAGCCTCTGTATGTATGATTCAGATAACCAACAAAACATATTCCACTAACAGAGTCGCCATCTACCTAAAAAAATATATTAATAAATAGAAGTGAGTGAGTGGATTCTTTAATCTTAGTTATTATCACCTCTACTATACAGGCCCAGGAATGACTCCCTAGAGAAATGAAATGATCAAATGAAACATCCCCTAGACACAGATTTGATCCATGACCCATAGTCAGCAAAATAGCATTCTATAAATTGTGCTGGTGGAGCATCCTATTAATATCCAGAAGCTAACAATATAAGCTTGTATAATACCTTTATGACCAAGGCATGTAGATCAGAAATGTTAAATATCAATAATATTCATTTACTTATGATACTTAACGTGGTAGCTGATTATCTTATACTATAGGTAGATATAAAAAGCACTTAGATAGTAGTAAAATACATTGACAAACACAGTGACAGTTAGTTAATAGAAACAATCTAATGTCATAAGAAACCAAAGGTTTATAATTCAGATTAGACATCTTCAAGCATTATATAATATATATATATATATATATATATATAGAGAGAGAGAGAGAGGGGGGGGGAGAGAGAGAGACTGATCCAGTTTTTAACCAGGTATTCATTTAAAACTAAATCAACCACTAAACACACAAAATGTGAGTATGTACTTGTTGCACTCAAACCAAAGTACTCTCACATTGTAGTCCACTATTTAAATATTCATGATACATGGTGTACCATGCTTCATAAGCATACAAGTGGCAGAGCTATGTACTTACCTGGGACAGTGCTAGACACACAATGGTAAGAACCAATGGGAAACTCCATGCAACCAGATGGAAGTGTCCTCGTTTGCCTTCAATGGCATCTCTGGGATAGTCTAATGACTTGAATATCAGATGCCATGCATAAGCGAGGATAACAAACCATGTGATGCCAGCAATCATGAAGTAATAGACAAGGATAAACACCACTGTACACGATGATGTCTCACCAGAACTAAAAAGTAATTGGCAGAGAAAAATAGGTTATTTGAAATATGACAGAAAACCCCAAGTCCCGAAATTTTGATCAGGTATAGTTATGATTTACAGAAATTTTAAGATCAATTTGTTTGATTCAAATTATTACATTCAGACAAAGAAAATCACATCATTAAATTGTATTTCTGATTCATATTCTACTGAGCAAACAAGTGTGAATAAAAAAATTACAAATGAACTAATGAAGTATATATGAATAAATAATAAAAAACAAACCCATGGGAATAATAAAAATCTATATAAATAAAAGCAAGTGTGTGTGTTTTTTTGCAACAATAAAAACATTCACCAGGTGGCAGTACTTTATGGTGGCTAACTGGTGTTCTCCTGTGTTATTTGAATTCTTACACTTCTCAGTAAAATTTCTTTTTAATGAACATACACATGAACGTCTGTGTATTTCTTTGCTTGTCTATGTGTTTGCAAAAATTGTGACAAAAGAATGTTAAATGGTGGTGAATATGACATTGGTTGGGACTATGGCTTGCACTATGATGTTTACTCACAAGCAAGCTTTACAGTCTGAGGTGAGCGCAGCTTTTAAGCTTGTACTACTTATTATAAAATATTGGTTTGTAATTGTACAATTAACTGTACATGAACAGTTAAATATGCGCAACTGTAAATTTATTAACAGCATAATTGTAATTATATCTTAATGATTCACACATTTGATAACATTTAAAATATTACCAAATTTTAGAAGATCACATTTACTACAAAACTGCCTGCAAAATTCACATTTCAAACACATGGTTTTCTCTCCAAGATACAAAAAAAGAAAATGTTTGAATATCATACACCATATCGTATACACATGGTATACATCTTGCGGGTGATGACTGTAACAGTATTAAATCTAACATAAAAAATTGTGTGAGCTCATATGCTGTCTTTTCAAAGAGTATACCTCAGATTCTTCTTGTTACTTTTCCTGCTAGTTCAATCATCTGACGTAGTTTAAACAGTTTAATAAGACGCACAGCTCATGCTTAAGAATTCTAACATTAGACAAAGCATAGTATTTAAAACTGAAGCATAGCATGTGATATGCTTCAAGACTCTGAGAAGAGTCCTGAACAGAACACGTATAAATAAAAACATGCCAACTTAAAAACAATTGTTGTCCACTTTAAACAGTTCTTCCAAATACGTGTACACATTCTGGCTCTGCTATAACATGGTGTATGTGGTCCATAGGACGTAGACTTAGTGGTAGAGGGGTGTGTCTTAATATGACCTTTTGCTGGGCATTTGCATAATATATCTTCCCAATTTGAGAACAATCATAACATCACATAATTTAGGGAAGTCAAATGATAATTTGTTGCGTTTTTGTGTAGATGACATTTTATTTCAATTAGAATGAAGAACTGTGACAATATGCAAATGCTGATGCCACCATTTGCCCTAACTAAATGCTGAATCAAAAGAATTCATATCCTGGAAATTCCATTTAGATACAGCAACTATATTGGTCAGTAAATGGACCTTTATTCCTGTGTCAGACTCTGCCACCCATGAATAGTCACTTCTGGCACTCCATGTTCACTGAATACTCTGGCATGTGATTCACCTTGCACTCTGGTTGATCAGCTCCAATTTCTCTTTAAAGGAGTAAGATTTTCATTGTGGTATCTTCGTGCTTGAGATTTATCATTGTGTTTGTTGTGCCTTCAGTATAGCAATCAAAGTTTGATATGATAATGATGGAAACATAGCATTTTTGATATGGAAACATGTTCTCTACATGCAATTTATAAAACACAAATAATAGCTGTGAAATGAGATATAAGTAATTGGAATTAGTTTGTGGGTGGAGCCATTATTGGGTTATCGACAGCCACAAGAACAGATGAAACCAACCGCAAGAACATGTGCTTGTTCTGATATGCAATTAATCTCCAATTAAATGTTGACTTCTCTGGATTAGACTGACTATTTGGCACACTGGCTAATTGGTGACCACTGGCAATGATTTGAGTTCTGGCGAATAAAAAGTGCTAAAAGTTTCCTTGAGTTTTTGGGGAATGGCAGAGCCTATAACTTGGAAATGTTTCCAGCAAAATCACTATAACAATTAATCAAAAATTTTATATTTCAATTTGAATAATCAGGAGTAAACATCTTTTACATTATATACACTTCTGTGGTATACCTGACTGTGTTATCACAGGGCCGAACTGTAAAATTACCTGTTTTAGATGGTGTTTATATACAGAGATGAGCCAAAAAGGTTTTCTTGTAAACACTGTGCATCCCAAACTTCTCATTGTTGTCATATTTTGTAAGAAGATTATTCAATAAAACAAATTAATACTAACCCGACTTATATATGATGATTGATGATGATGATTGATGTTTTACAACCACTTTTGTGCACAAGGTAGGCTAAATGGGCCATTGACTTATATATGGTAGTTGAGATGGTACTTTGAAATTAAATAATACGAAATAGTGTTTATGAAAATTTAAAAAACTTCATAAAACTGTAACTGAACTTCATAAATGATCTGTTTCATACCAACCGGGTTTTATCATTTAGTCAAAATTCAAATCTTACCAAATAAATATAATGGGAATAGCTCACCCTATTTGTGGTTCGGCTGTTCTCATTGTGCCATCAGCACGACAGACAATATCAGTGCGAGCACCTGGGATAAATTGAGCCATCCAGCCAACACTGCCCACAAAGAAACAGGCATTAATGAAGAACAAGATAAGGGCAGGATATCTGCTAGCATTCTTCCAGTCAATGATGAAACTCAGCTGAAATAAAAGATTTAACACATTAGAAAAATATTATTACTACAAGTAAAGGACTAATAAAGTAATAGGATTTAAGTATATCACAAATATTGCATGATCCATTCAGGTAAGAATAAACCTGTTATTTAGGAAGGGAAGCAACTCAATTAAATATTTCATTAATGCTTAGTGTCTCAGCTTCTTGTTAACTAGAAAGATGGATCTTCTAAAAGTTTAAGCACAAAACAAATATTTATTACCACCAATATATATATATATATATATATATATATATATAGTAGTATTAGAAGGCTATGGGTAGCTTTATAAGAATTAAATCTCTTTTCTACAAACTTAGTCTGTATTATGACTTTGAAGGAAAAGGTTAGTCTGTTTATTATATTTAACACCAAACTCTTGTGGTTATTAGTTGTTTATCATAGCAGAGTCTATATACTGCTCAAATGTAAAAACTATTTTCATATTAATATAGTCACAAAACTATAATATCTCCTGGTGTGACTTCATTGTAATAGTTTACAAAAATATTTTCCTTTACACATTACAGTTAATGCCTAGAAATGCATTTAGTGTAGATTTCTAAGTTGTTGTATTCTTTTCAATGCTTTGACCTTGAAAGGAATACAACAACTAAGAAATTTACACTAAATGTGAGACATAGTAGTTTTCTCGGGTATTATCTCGAACACTGAATTACAATCAGGTTGACTAGTGATTAAACATCATAAAGTGGTAGATGAATTGTTTTCAGAATTATTTTTACAGTGATTTCAGGAGTTATAAGCTTCTAACAATACTACATCTACTGATCTAGTGATCTACTACACACAAAAATGTTAGCTAAATAAAAACAGTTGCCATTTACAGATATCAGTTAACTACTCTATACAGTTACTGCTTAACAGCACTGTCATTTCACTGAACACTGTACACAAGTTATGCAATAAATACACACACACACACACACACACACATAATATATATATATATATATATATATATATACACACACACATACTAACAACTGAAATATTACAAAAGACATATATAACATTCTAATTTTCTTAAATAATAGTGGCCTCTCCCTAGCCTAACTGGTAGCTCAGTTGGCCATATATCTATAGCACCTAGGATCAAATCCGAGTCCAGCAATATCAAAGGGGTTTTATCCTTCAGTTTCCCTGATTACCTTTGGATGTTGCTTTAGTCTACCATTTGCACAAAAGTAGCAACAAAATAGCAATATTTAAAACATTTAAATGACAGAGATTGGTCCATTTAAATAAAATATTTATCACAAATGAATACTGCATAATAAAGAAATTATTTACATATATCTGAAAATCGATGAAGTGAATATTGTACTCATTGCACTGTTTTGATTATATAATAATAATGCATTAAATGTGTCATCAATTTTGTTAAAAGTATCAATTAAAATGATTTACATACTCTACTACAAGAAGAAGAAAGCTCAAACAGTGGAGTGACAAAAGCATGGTAATGTTTAATATATTTTTGTTGGTTATGAAGAAATTTGTGTACTTCAGTCAAATTTAAATTAAAACATTGCATAGCTAAATGGCAATGTGTGGCTTGAAAGCTTGAATGCTTCATCATTCCACAATAACTGATGTTGTGCAGAAAAATCAAAGTGAGCCAGTAAAACTAACAGCAAAGTAGTTGTATTACCAGGCTACACAAACCATCATGTTCTGATTTCTGATCAAAATAATATCAGAACACATATTTGCTATTAAAATTAAATGCCTGTTTAATCAAATGGCAGGTTCCAACTCTGATGACAGCAAGACATGATATGGCTTGTTTTTATGAGAATATATGAGTTACCAATGTGCAGTACGCGCTGTTGAGCCTATGTAAGCTACAATCCATTATTGTTGTTGTTTTTTTTTGTATTATGAAATAAACATACAAAAGTGTCATCCACTTATCAGTTAAAAGGTCTTTAACGTTCACTTGTACGTGCATGTCATCAATGGACTTTACACCATAACAAATCACAGCAAACCACCCAAAACCAGCACAATAAGTTAGGAAATGGCTAATTTCACTGATTTATTCCATGAATCAACACTAATGACTTATTTAGCCTTAAAGACAAACGCTAAATTAAAACCTTGGAACCATATTTAGTGGAAATGAATTAGACCCAAGTCGTGTAATGAAATGAGGGCAAATGTACATGTTTCTTTAAAAAACATTTTACATTATGTGATAGAATAAAGGAAACTGTAAAGATAACCACAAACTAAATCTGCATATGCCCTACAGCAATGTTCACATAAGGTATGGGGGTATTACCAGAAAATATTTGAAAATTACGTGTCATATGGTACATGCTGGCATGTTTCGTGTTTTATTGTAACAGTATTAACTGTATCACAACAACACCATTTTTCAACAGCTATCTTCCAAAATAAAATAAAAATCCTTGGAAGGTCACATGCTGTTTTGATATGTTAGACTGGAAAATCCATATTACCACCAAAAATATAATTAAATGTAAGGGTATTTTGTGGAGGCCAAACCATCGTATTTATTAAATCAAGTAGAGTTTGTAAAATGTCCTTTAAGACATGCAGGGTATGATTTCACAGAAGACCTCGGTGGCTGGCAAAAGCTCCCAATCCCGAAAGAAACATGAAATGCAATTGATCAAGACTGAAGGTGTGCAAATCACAGGCCAAGAAAAAGAATGCTTGTACCATCAATGAACTATCTAAGCAAAAACATGCAACCAAAATGTTGCTGTTTGCCAACTAATAAAGTGTTCATGTTATACTATATCTAAACACTGTGTTAGATCTTTTGAAGTGACTCTTTTGTAAGTTGTGGCTGATCAGTTAAATTTTATGTCATAAAAACAGACAGTTACAAGATGAAGATGATTCCAATTGGTTCAAGAAAAGCAGAATCATCAAAGAAAGCACGAGGAGAACTGACAACACTAACTGGTGTCTATGTGAACTCTGTGTACTCCAGGCCCAGGTGATGTCAGAGCACTTGAATTTTCTCCTTCCCGCCTTCGAATCTGGCATCCGGTACAGCCATAATGACGGCCCTCCAGTAATTTGGATTATTTCCCAATATCTATGATATCAGGTATATTTCTTGATTATTATTGTTGAATTTTTGGTTACTGTTCTAAGCATTATATATTTAAGAAATATTACCTGAGGGTGAACTGTCCCCTTAACAAGTATTTATAACAGACCTAAGGATTTGTTCCTTTAGTTTCAGTCAAGTCACCACATTAATAATGACCTCTCTAAGCTACCTGATAAACATCCAGTCTTTCTCTGGGTATGTGTGCTATAATATTGCCTATGTGTATGGCCTTAATGATAGATATGAAGATCACAGAGCTACTCTTCACGGATTTGATTATGAAGTTCGACCGTACATGCCCATATCAAGTGAGCGAAGAGAAAGTGCATAAATCACATCAATAAAAAGAATTTAAAACATGTTAATAAAACAACCAGAATAACACAGTTAGATGTAGTGCTACAAAAATAACATACTAAAAAATTAATATTTAAACAGTAGTTCCTCTGCACAAAAACAAATGTAAACTGTATCTGATATTGACCACATGACAAGTGAATACATTTTGATATTACAAGAAAATTGACAAGTTAATGAAATAACTTTTAACACCCACCCTTATATACAAACTGATCAAGTTATAAAAAAAATGGCAAAATCTGCCAAATGATACAAAGTCAGAAATAGTAGTAAAAGTAGTATTAAAGTGATTCACAGGAGTCTTAAGGGTGATAAATATACAAAATTGTGTGCGGGACCTAATAGATATCTTAATTACATCACACTTACCTGACATCCTAAGAATTATATACAAATGATAAACATCAATATCGTAAACAATATTATTAATAAACACATAAATAATAGACGTAATATAAACTATTTTTGATATATTTTATCATTAAAGAAACTCAAAATAATCACAGAATGATATCTGTAGTTGTAATTATATGCTTCTAAATGTATAAGGTGTAGTGTAAATGTAGAGTGAGACACAGCAGCTACAATGTAGTTCACATGAATTTGGTAAGGCCAGTGGCTACTTTGTTTAGCTTCAGCGCTGGTCACACCTGGGACATATGGGTGAGGGTCAACCTCAGGGGAAGGATCCCATAAACAAAGGTGTTAATCGGATTCAAACTGGCAACCTGGAGATTTACAGCGCAATTCTCCTCCCACTCCGTTATCTGTGCACTAACATGCATCTATATACTTCTCATTAATAACAGTACAATTTTTGCAGGAGCTAAATTTGAAAATAAGTTATTTTCATTGACGTGTGTACAAATAAATGGCATATCACATGCACCCCCCCCCCCCACCCCACACACACACACGCACAACTTACCACAGTAAATAGTGTACAAGCCATGCAGAGTGAACCAAACACAGCTATAAAGATGTGAACTTCCCTATGTTCATCTTCAGTAAACAGTGGATTTTCACACTGTATGCCACAACCATCAACATCTTGGTACCAACTCTTAGGGTTAGAGGTCTTTACCAGTGGTCGCTCACACGTACCTGTTGTGTTGTATTTGAGCGAGACAACTGGATTCTACAATAAAATGCAAAAACAGTAACTCTCTGCAATAAGTTAATTTGCTTAATTATAACATATTCACAACCAAGTTACAATATCTAAACTCTATCAATATAATGCATTTTGTTAATGCTTCAGTAATAAATAAATTGATAATGTAGGAGTTTTTTAGCCTAAACACTGAAATTTTAGGGAAAGAGATGATGAAGCCAGAGCTTTTAATTGAAGGATGAAACACCCAACAGTCTTTCTTGGTAACACTGGTATGTAATCTCCTAAACTACATTTTTCAAAGCATTGCAAAACCTACCAGTACTAAAATTGATTAAGCAGAGGTTTAATGCAAAATTCAGAATACAATGAAAAATAAAAACACCAATAAACAAATCATAATATACATACCCCAACACTACAGCCTGATGCAAAGTTGGTGTTATTACACTGTAGAAAATCTGGCCAACCCGAGTAGGTCTCCACTACTTTACATGGCTTACGAGTCTGTTCACAAAGTTCAATACCAGGCAGAGCTATGTAAGATATATTATCCTCATTGTAACACCTGAAATATGTAAATATTTCAAACTATAAAGGTTAATACCATGTTTGTCTCCTCTTAATCAATGCCTAACAGAAGATGATACAATTCAGAAAGTTGCACAGCTCACATACAACAAAGATATACAAATAAACACCTGCATGTGATAAAAACAAGACTGGTAACAATCATCAAATAACTCCAGAAACTAAAAATCAACACTAGTCCATTTGCCGCTAACAAATAAATGAACAGAAATGACTCCTTATTTAACATTTTAGTAAAGAATCAAATACAAATAAATCGACTTAAATGGACAAATTAGAAAAAGGCTAAACCTTTAACAATATCAAGCCTGTTGATTAACACAACTTGCAAATGTAAAGTCAGATTGTCAACCCAAACAAGAAACAACATACTGTTAATTTTAAACTTCTATTTTGTTAAATGGCTTAATTAATAATACATTACCTGGGCATATACACGCCACACAAAAATGGCTGTATGACTTCCCAACATTTTGGTACATTTCTGAGACCAGCCCAGAGGCCAAGTTTGTCTAAAATCTGTGCTTCACTCTCCGAATCACTGGCCAAAACATAAGATGATAATCTGTATGGCAGTGTGGCACCAAGACAAACTGTTGAGTTTAACAGCTCACATCTGTTCACTTCAAGTCGACATTCTGGTTTGGGAGGCTTCATTAGGATGTTCATATTCTGGACTGAGTTTGTACAGTGAGTAACACAAAGTATAATGACAGAAAAATATAGACTGTACATCACTTGAATGGCTGCCATTGTTGGTTATAATCTATACATCACATCAATCTGAAATGACATAAAAAGTAGATTTTGAGTAAGAAAACACACTGTGCATGTGTGTGAGAATGTCTGTGTGCATGCACAATCAATCTATTTTCCAGTATTTCTAATGTTATTGTTATGACTTAAAGGGTACCTCCAGTACTCCCTAAAATTATTAAATGTTTATCCTATGATAAAATATTCTTATTATGTCATTTTTGTGTCATTAAAATGCCTTCATAGTCTAGAGTAACTGCAAAAATGTTGAACCAATTGATCTCCTTGGCTCTGTGTATGGCTGCCAGGAAGTTGATTCTGGTGATCCTGAAAGCTGTCTCCTAACATATGAGCCAGACTTAGCCAGTGCTAAATCTGTTCTGAAATATCAGCTGAGAGTCTTTTTCTACATTTAAAAAAATTGGGTTGAACATCATGACTGATTGATTTATAGTTGGTGTTTTATGGCCACTTTTGTGCATATGGTAGGTTAAATGGGCCGAGCGACCTCCAAAGATAATGAAGCGAAGTCAAAGATGAAACAACCTTCATTTGAACATCATGACATCAAATGATAAGAATGTATGGATAAAGGGGATATTAATCAAATATACAAAGCAGACTACACAAATATGAATAAAGGTGACAATGGTACTGAGTTTAGTTTGGATGGGGGTGAAATTATTCTTAACATCTATGTTCGGCTAGCAAAATTGTCCACTGATGGGTGATATTGATGTAATGAATGCGTCAAACAGAAAATGGAGCATGAATGCTACTGCTGTAAAGAATTGTTAATTGACAAACTGGATAATCTTTAATGTTTCACAAATAAAAAAGATTTTAGAACTATTATGTAACTCACTGTCCATTACTGAAAATGGCATTTACTGATGCCACAATCAAGAAGCATGTGTGTGGCCTAGCTCCAGAATAACTTACAAGCAGGTAATGGGAGGGGGGGGTCACTCATAAACAGACAGTCAGCTGTATATACAGGATATGGAATTAATGTTTTAGATTAGCAGTAGATCTAGACTTGGAGTTGGACAGATGCATGTACACAAATCGACCAATAAGTTAGTTTTCACATAAAAGATCCAGAGCAGGGTGGGTTGATGATGACGATGATTGGTGTTTTATGGCCACGTTTGTGCACAAGGTAGGCTAAATGGGCCAAGCGACCTCCAAATGTAATGAAGCAAAGTCAAAGATGAAACAACCTTCAGATATGCCCACGCTGGGATTCAAACACCCAAAGCAGGATGGGACTTCAGATACCAAAATCATTCTGAAACTAGTACGTCCAAGTAAAATTTAATGTACACTCACTGACAGTGAACCTCATCTGGTTCTGATCTCAACTGAAGCAACTTAGACTGAGGCAGACTACAGGTTTGGAGATAGCACAAGATCTGGAATGAACTTACTGACCTCAAACAAGCCTTAAATCAAGATCTGGAAGAGGCCAATATGGATGGATTCAATTTATAGCTTGGTGTAATCATAAGTGAAATATCTCCCAAGAGAAAAATTTATTTTCTTTTAACAATTTTGTTACGATTCCAGTGTTCAAACATGGATGAAATAAAAAACTTCCTCCTCATGAACAATCTAATGACTGTGCTTTGTAAAGTTTGTTTACAACATAATATGTACAGTGTAAATGGACATCATGCCCAACATACATTAATTGACGTTACAATATCAACTTTGGGGTTAAATAATATGGTTACTTAGTATGTATAGTTATTGAAGAAATAATTTTGAACAATCACTCCTTCTTGCATGCAGAGACTGCCATTTTGCTAATGAATTATTATGATTACTACAGTGGTTATGATTATGAGGCATGAGAGGACGACAGTGCACTGATTGCATGAATGACTTGAATTTACGCCAGCAAGGCACAACATCAGGAGTATGTCATTAATTTAGTCTGAGGAATGAAATATTAATCTGCAACTGTATAATTAATAGGCATATACACATCATGATGTTGTAATGTCGTACCATAATTAATATATACAACAACATTATTACATTAATACTGAATGTAATCAATTATGATTGCAATTACAGTGTAAAGTAATCATGATTGCAATCGTGAATACAATTTAAATCACACAAACATGAATAAATGTGATCATTATTGAATGGTGACAGTATCAGAGATGTTATTTTAGTTGATATGGGAAACTCCTAACATGTCCATTGTAATCATTTCTTTGAGGCTCCACATAGCAGAATGTGTGGTTAATATAAAAATGAATGATTTGATTTCAAGGTGAACAATATAATACCAATAAAAATAGTCAAAACAAAATAACACAAACAAACAATTGCACATGGAAATGGTGGAAGACGGAACCTCCATACTTATCAACCTCTTACCCCAACGCCGTCACAACTTGTGTAATAATTTTTTTTAATTTATAAAAATTTTGAAACACTTCTTTAAATAAAAAGTACTATCCTTCATTATTTGTAAATTCTACACATATGACTGATAATCTTTATGTTCTTATCTACCAAATATTATTCAATTTTGTAAATAAAATAAATATATTTTACACAGCCCATGACCGAAACGATTTCCGACACGACAGGTGACCAATATTGAGTTTTTAATTTATATACCTTATTGTAAAAAGCTGATCCAAGATTTACAAAAATGGATGGTTCAAACAATGTTTTGGGGGCCCATATATATATATATATATATATATATATAATTAGGATTTTTATTTGAACCTCTCTTCTGAGAATTTATCTGATTCCACTATAAAAGTCGATACCTTGAAAAGATTCTTCCCTAGTATAAAGCAGGGAGGGGCAAGCCAGTCTTGCCCTTGATCCAGTACAATAGTCATTAAATGTTCCAATTCAATCATCAGAACATTCATTAATTTCCCCTGCCCAATATTACTAGATATAAAAATTATTTATGTATTTGCATATACCTACCCATTGTATGTAGATCTGGAAGTTAACAACATAGACCTCAAAGGTGATTAAAAGAGAAATTATGGTGCCCAAATTTTCCTTTGATTAATTTTGCCTAGAAGTTGCCAGCTCGGAGATATAACTGTTGAAGATATACCATGTAAAGTTGCCAATAATCTTGGAATTAAATTGTGCCATTACGGAAGTTTCATTTATTATCATGAATATTGGTCATAAACTTGTTCTTACATAAATTAATATCATGAATTGCTTCAAACATGATTATATACAAACATTTTATATATATGTATTTCTTACTAAACAAGCAGACCTATTTATTATAACAAAAATGCGAATTTGAAATAAAGTCATTTGATCACACAGTTGTCTAGCTGCAATTGTTCTAACTTTGTGTAATCATTGAAGATGATCACTGATTATGATTACATTTACAATTACAGTGCACCTGGATATGGTGATTATGATTACAATTATTTGAGATCATGTTATTATTAATGATTAAATCAATTACTCTTACCCAATGCCTGGAGGGGATCATGAAATAGAGAAACATCCCACATAATGATCACTGGTATCATTATCATCAACATCACCAAATATAGATGGTGGTGGTAAATCCACCTCTTTGGCCTCATAGGTAGAGCGTGAAACTATTTACCTATGGCTATGGTCATTCTGTGCGGGAGGTCGCAGGTATGCGCCTCGGCTGTGACATTATTGTAGGAGGAGTTTTTCGTCCAGCCAGGCAACTGGCAAGGTTTTCTCCTCTGAACATGCCATCTATTCTAAATTTATTTAGAACTGGTCTCCATGGGGAAGCTATAAATTACAGACCATATGCGTCTCCCTCATTTGAGGTTGCCAGCCATGTCAAAAACTGCCATTTCGGCCATTATACAGTGTTGCTTCTAGGATCTAGCCTATGTCAGGGAGCTGTCCCATAGGTTTTAAAAATGTGGGGGATTTTAATGTAACATGGGCACTTGCCATGAAAACCATTTAGGGGAATATTTGAAAATAATGACATTTACATCCTATTTGAAGTATTTATACACATAGTTTTACAGTGTAAGCATAACTAATTGATGCATATCGCTTATATCTGAAACATGCTTCAAAATGTTATTGATGACTCATTTTTTATACATTCTACAGGCTTTCTTCTCCTTCTACATATTTACAGCTAACTCATAGTCAAAGTCAGCCACAGAACATTTTGATGTTTCAATTTTCATCAACACATGTGCCCGTTCAAGTGAAAACCACCATTACCAGATACCAGCCACTTATCAATGGGGCTGGAAGAAATTCTTTGGGTAGCAGGCCATCATATACAATAAGCATCAAATCACAGGTAAGGGAGTTCCTCAACAAAGTTTTAATGCTATTCATAGAGGAGAACTGCTTCTCACACTCAGCAGTGGATGGACAGAGGATCAAGGTAGAAACACAATTATTAAGTTATCAAAAACGGCATATATTTCCTTCAGTAAAGTATGGATACAGTTAATATAATATATGAAATCCATATTTATATCATATTAATATAAAATGCAAAAAAAGAAACAGTGATCAAACAAATATATAAGAGAGGGACAGAGAAATCCACCATATAAATAAGACCATATGCTTTTATTTACTGTAAACAAAGATAACTGGCCGATCAGGAGAGAGTATTAGAGTCATGTGACCATCATAATGCAAAATGGATGTTTACCAGCCAAGATCACCAGCCCACCAAGATCTCTCCCATCCTTCAACTATGCTTGAAGTTCAAGCATAGTTCTTACATTCAGTAAATATTTATAAATATGATATTTGAAATGGCTACAATAGTAGATTTTGGCATTATTTCAGATCAGGAAACTATCGGATGATAAATATTTGGCATTTATCACGACCCATTTTCTGCTGATAATGCCATACCAGAAGTATGGCATTGTTAAAGCTAATGTGATGGGGAGATCGTTAATGCACACAACACTTATAATATTGCATCATGGGATTTTATTCTGTGCCATGTGGTGCCCAGGGATTTTTTTATTTTATGCCATAGGTTAAAACATCGGGGGAAATCCGCAACGTCGCATCCTAGAAACAACACTGATCCCTCTACACCGGAATTAGCACTACCTAGGAACCGTTCACACAAAATATAATAGTGAGAAGAGACCGTTAAGGTGCACAGCACATAAAATATTGTGCCATGGGGTTTTATTCTGTGCCATGTGGGGCGCAGGGATATTTTTATTTTGCGTCATACGTTAAAATATCACTGGAATCCTGCAAAAACACGTACTAGAAGCAACACTGATTATATATATATATATATATTATATTTTTCTTTGTGAACCAAGTCATCTTCATCTATAGAGAATGCTTAAAGCACACACCTTGAATAAGGATTTAACCAACAAAGATGTTGATATTCAAGTGTGGTAAGGCAGCACAAACCTAACCACAGCCAATTAACAGTAATACCATTAGTTATTTTTTTTCTGAATGGATCAAAAGATCAGTCTAAGCCATTCAGATATAACCCTGATTTTACTCTGGGCAATTAACCACTTGAATCACCACCCAGTTGTTGTATTTACCACCAAATTACAGACTGTTTGCTCCACTTGGTGAATATATATATATATATATATATATATATATATATATATATAAAATGGCATGATCATGTAATTGAGATTATGCAAACATAAAACAAGAGAATAATTTTTTCTACTGCTAAATATTTGAAGTCAGATCTTAAATGGCTTGATAATGTTTGATTCATTACAATTTACAGTAAATGTATTTGATATACCATATTTATAACATATTAGTTCCAGAGATAGTCAATTATTTTTCTAAATAAAACAGTTCTAGACTTAGACTAGATTGATATGTTCTTTGGCAGTGTATTGGAACTAGATAATGTCAGCTAAGTTCACAATACACATGTCCAAAAGAAACGACAGGGGTAACAGATGCTGCAAGGTACACCTAGATCAACAGTAGCAGTTATTCATAATCATATACTGTATGAGTTTTGTTTCTCAATTTCTAACTTCTTCATTATAAGAGCACTTTAGAATATTAGTAATAGCAAAGTCCAAGAAACTATTTGCCATAAATAAAGCCAAACATTATGCATTTTCATGCAAATTACTGCTACTTTCTAGACATATAAGGCATATTTGTTTATTGCATAACAAATGGGTTATACCATGATATCTGTTTTTATTATATCACAGTTAACCATTTATCAAGCAAACTATTCTCTATGCTAGATTACAACATATATAGTAGCTTTGGACGATCCCACAATAAACCATCACAGCTTGTAGAAATGGTCTAAACCCAAGCATAACCACCTCTTTAAACTGGACTGCTAAAAACACACCAAGCTAAAATCTAACAAGGTTTAAAATAAACAAATACAGCCTGTTTCTTATGGCTGTTGTTACATATCCAAGCTTCAGACAAATCTATGCCAGTACTTGCAAAGTTGCATCCATGCATGTAATGTGATTTTTCAGGATATCAGATGCAAAGCAGTGGTTGGAACACCAAAGCTGTGTGTGTGTGTGTGTGTAAATGATAACTAAAGTTCTAAAGACTTATATACACAGTCATGGAAATGGATTGACTCATGGCCAGAAAATATTTCTTCACCTCAATAGCCACTGGGTTAGTAAATTTTTAATTATCAAATTCTAACTAGTCTCCCAAAAAGGTTTCATTAGTATAACAAATTCTCACCCAAGCAAATATTCACTGGATTTGATGGCGAATACAAGATTTGCAAAATCTGTGTAATACAGATAATAATGACATGTATTTATAGACTAATATTTCTTCAGTGACAAAACCTAGAACAAATATTTTGCACAGTAAACCATCAAATTTAATTAATTACAATCCCCCAAACATTACAACATTATCAAGTGCAATTTATTGTGAAAGATTGGGAGCTCTATATGAAAACTGTTAATATTTAAACTGCTTTGAATGATATTCTCAGGATTTAGCAATAATCATCTGCAACTAAATATGAATTAAACTGATCTTTGTTTGTTGTCAAAATATTTAGTTCATCCACCTTCTTTTGGTGATTGTATTGACTGTTGGTTGAAATCTTTAATCTTATGCACTGAGATTTGTTACTTTGAAGTGTCTGAAAGAAAAACATAGAGTAATAGACATGATAGTCTAGACTACAATTGACTAGATCTAGTATTCTAGAATTATAAATATACTAGATCTAGATCATAGATGTCTAGATCTCGAATCTATTCACTGAATGTGACTGATTGAGTGATTCAGTCACAAATTTGATAACCATAATTAAATAAAAAAACAATCACGTTCATTCATAAGGTGAAATGATAGATTATATACTAAACAGCAAAATTCTTACCACTTAATACCGTCATCTCAGAAATATCATATAACATCTAAACAATGAGAGTATAGACTAGAGAAACTTTTAAACATTGTACAACAAAGTTAAATTCTCTTACAAAGTTCTTAGTAGTCTAACTCTTAGGGAGAACTCATTTCATGAATTGAATGGAATAAAGCCAGAACTGTATTCCACTTCTTAATTATACCTATTATTTGATAAACTTTTAAACTATTATTAGCTTTTTGTATAAATATACCTTTTCTTCTCTCCAAATATACTGTATACTAGACAGCATCAACTGAAATGACAGTAAGGTTAAACAAATCGGAAAAAACAGTAGTATCCCTTAGAAGTGAGTAACAACTAGAGCAGATATAGAATCCTGTTTCAGAGCATATTACGCCTGCTCCCGTCATGTTAAACCATAAGTTACCATTGTATGCAATTTACAGCTTCAGATCTCTATTAATTGAATGGTCCATTTCCTCAGTGTACTATGCGAAATTACGCATCACAGAAATACAAATTCAAATTGTTATTTTATAGAATCAGTTGTAATTCGATAGCAAGCTCAATGTTATTTCAAATTACGTTTGTGGATGACTTTTTCGAACTCGTTAGGATCAAAACTTTTTTCTAATACTAGGTGATATTTTTATTTCTTAATAGATCTATATCTCTTTCTCCGCCCTTGGTTAACAGAGAAGATACATTAAAATACAAATTCAAAAATCATCTAATACATATAAAACCGTACAACAATACAAATATCATACTGATACTACCACTGATACTTCGAAATATATATATATATATATATATATATATATATACATATATATTACAAACATAATTCAGCCTGATATATATATATATATATATACGTGGATCATGAAAATAAAAATTGCCAAAAATCGTGTCAGACTGCAAAAAATAAATACACAATAAAAATGATCTAGCTAAAGTTTGACTAACAAATATACGCATTAGACCATGGCTTAATATAATTGTCACTTAACAATGTCATGTATATGTATGTAAACGACCTAGTCGGTTCTTTACGTATTATTAACGTACTGTACATTAGACAAATGCATACACAATTAAGTCACAGGTGAGGGAACTAGTAGTACATTTAACGCTTAAATAACGTTTTTGTTGCGTCATATTGATATATAAATAAACCCAGCGGAATTTTTTATATTGAGTGTGGGAAATACGTGCGACTGTTTACTTAAGCCACGTACATTGTTGTTTTGTGATACAACCCTGGGTGAATTAACAGAGCTTGTTTAACACTTTTATAATTAATATCGAATGAATAAAAACCATGCATTAAAGTAGGAAGGCATATTGGTTTATATAAATCAGTCTTACTAAATGAATTGCTTCCTGGGTGACATATTAAACGTACGTTACTGAGTGACTGCTTACATATACTACATTAACATTTCTGGATCCTTATATGTTCATCTTACTTATAATATAATAATATGTGACATTTATATAGCGCCCTATTCAGCTAGAAGCTGCTCTAATTTAAGGCGCTTTACAATATTATTATCCCCGATTCAGGCCTGTTTCCACCCAGCACACACCGCAACTCCCAAGGGAGCATACAACGCATGCTGCTCATTATAGGCGCAAAGCGTTACTCAAACACATAGCTATCGCGTCCTGTCTGGTACTCATTTTGTATGGATGAGTGAACCAGTCGCCACATGACACCATTGCAGTTCACGGAGCCTCGAACCCGCGACCGTTCGGATACGAGTCCTACGCTCTAACTAACTGCGCTATCACGGCTCGACAACTTATGGAGTGTGTGTGTGTGTGTATTATATATATATATATATATATATATATATATTAAATGGTATGCCTAAAATATCTAAATTGGAAACAGTTTCCATTCGTGTATAACCTAGATGCCACATAGGATCCGTGAACAAGCATTGAGAGTTTCTGCCTGCAAACATGCACTTCATACTTTTGCTGATACCAAAATTAAACATCCAGTACCTTGAATATTCGAAGCTTTTATATATTAATAAGAGCCCAAAGACTCAGAACAATAACACTTTTGATATACTATATATTACCTTGTCTGGTGTTACTGCTAATCTGAAAACTTATTTTATCATACTCTAATAAGTCTTGTGAACGTGATCCTATACATCCCAACATTTCTGCTAAAATCCTGTCTTCACACAATAATTATTCTAATAACCAAAATACTAAAATTAAGACTAAGCTCCGGAATGTATACCCTTCTAATTTTAAACATGCCCATGTAAATGTACACCTCATGACCTAAAAAGCTATAGACCTGTTTCTAATCTATCTTTCACATCTACAGTATTAGAAAAAAATCGTATCCAGTCATTTGAACGCTCACTTAAACTGTAATCACTTGTTTAATTTTTTTTTTCAGTGGGCTTACAAACAATTTCACTCTACAGAAACCGCTCTATTGAAAATTCACAACGACATATCACTAAACATAGACACAGGAACCATCACAGCACTAACACTATTAGATTTACGGCCAGCTGTTGACACTATTGAATATATTCTGTTCTTCAAGATCGCCTCTCCGCTTGGTATGGCATATTGGGCACATCATTCGCTCTTCTTGAATCGCTCCTGTTTACTTTGTATATTTTACCACTAAGCTTTCTTATTCACAGCCACAAATTAGACCATCATTTATATGCAGATGACACCCAAGTATACATATCTATATCTACAGCAGACAATGATCTTTAAATTCTCTTATACATCTAGGTGACTGTCTCAGTGATATATATAATATATATATATATATATATATATATATCTGGCTGGATGATAAACAATAGACTTAGGCTCAATGCAGACAAAACTAATTTCATTATTATAGGTACATCGATCCAGACAACGCAGCAAACCTAAATACTTGTTTCTTCCCTACCCCCATCTTTAATCTTAGCATCACACCATCAGACACTGTACGTAATCTTGATGTTACAATTTGATAGCGATTTTAATTTCAGAAAACATATTTCTCTGACAAGTCGCTGCTGCTTCTACCATATCCGTGACCTTCGCCGTATTCATCGCTATATTTCTCTTTCAGCCGCCAAAACCATTGCTACAGCACTACTTAGTAGGCTTGATTGCTGCATAATAATATTGCATCTAGGGACATTATAAAACTTCAGTGTGTTCAGAACTGCTTAGTTATAGGGGTTGTGACATGGTTTCCTCACTTTTCTCATTCTGTGACACTCTTCAAATCTCTTCATTGGCTCCCTGTTCAATCTCGCATCATTTTCAAACTCTGTAGCATTGTCTATCAAACTGTTTCTTTTGGAGAACCTTCGTATCTATTTTCCATGTTTTTTTCAATGACCCAAACCCAGAGAGCTTCGTTCAACTGGTTTTCACTCGTTGTCTCTTCCCAGACTTTAAAACTCATGCTGGGATTCGTGACTTTTCAATTGCTGTCCCCACTCTTTGGAACTCATTTACTGAATATGCTAAATAATCAAATAGCATACTAGTAGTTTTTTTCTCCCACCATTTGAAATCTCACCTTTTCAGACTTGCTTATCCCTCCTAAATTTTGACCGCATCCCATCGTTTGTTGGTGAATTTTGCATTGTAACTTGGCTATGAGATTGCCCAACCTCTGTACTAGGTTTTCCCACTGAGTTCAATTCTTTTCGAGGATATTGGCACTATAGAAGTTTGTAATTATTATTATTCGTAGTAGTATTAGTATTATTAGTATTAGTAGTAGTATTAGTAGTAGTATTAGTAGTATTAGTAGTATTAGTAGTATTAGTATTAGTAGTATTAGTAGTAATAGTAGATGTAGTAGTAGTAATATTAGTATTTAGTAGTAGTAGTATTTTAGTAGTAGTTGTTGTAGTAGTAGTTGTAGTAGTAGTAATATTAGTAGTAGTAGTAGTAGTAGTAGTGGTAGTAGTATTTGTATTAGTATTATTATTATTATTAGTAGTAGTAGTAGTAGTAGTATTAGTATTAATATTATTAGTATTATTAGTAGTATTAGTAGTATTACTATTAGTAGTATTACTATTAGTAGTATTACTATTAGTATTATTATTATTATTATTATTATTAGTCATAGTGGTAGTAGTAGTAGTGTTATTGTTATTCTTGTTGTTGTTGTTGTTGTTGTTGTTGTTGTTGTTGTTTCAGTTCAAACCCAACCTGCAAACGCCAACGATCCATTTTCACTTGTTCGC
Organism: Paralvinella palmiformis; assembly: GCA_025642065.1. NCBI lineage: Eukaryota > Metazoa > Annelida > Polychaeta > Terebellida > Alvinellidae > Paralvinella > Paralvinella palmiformis. Next base: position 732,625 of record JAODUP010000045.1, on the reverse strand, counting down.
CTGCGATATCGTCCTCCAATCTTCCCCCCTACTGTATGGAATGTCTTTGAATCAACCATAACACGAAATGATAGGACCAGTAACATCCTCCAAGTTTGGAATAATTCCCTTCGTTCTCTCATCGCTCACCAACATCCAAGCAAATGGACTGTGATCGAGGCCTTCAGAAAGGATCAGGCACTATAGCTGCAACAACAATTGATACTTCAAGACCAGATTGGTGAACGACAAAAAAAGTGCCCGTAGAGCTCAGAAAACCTTTGAAGGACACCTTGTCAACCTGTGTTCAGCTCGCCAATCCACATCTAAGAGTTGAGAGGAGTTCCTGCAGTGTGTTGCAGCATGCATTCGTTTCAAGTGTTGTTCATATATATATATGGAGCAAAAATGGTTAGACTTGTATTTATGAGACTAGGATTTTTCCCACTTTGGGGTTAAGAGGCTGGGATTTTGTTCGCTGGTGTTTTGTCCATTTGGGTTCTGTCCGCTGGAATTTTGTCCGCTGGAATTTTGTCCTGTTACCCTTGGAGTGATAGATGTGTTTATGTCAACACAAGTCATGTCAATCCAGGGCGAGCCCAAGTGGTGAGCTCAAGACTGTTATTAAAATTTGAAAGAACTTATCTCGGAAATTATCCCATTACATGGGATATTATTTGTAAAGCGATTCTCCCGAAAAACAAAACACACCACACATTAACGGTGAAATTTTTCTGATAAGCTGTGCTTGCTTGCTTTGTTGGATTTTTTTCGGGAAGAATCCCCAGGCTGTCGCTTATTCAGCACAGCCTCTATGTTGGAGTGGTTGAAAATCCACCTCCCCCACCACTCACAGGGGAGGAGTACGGAAAGATGGAGCCGAAATACCCTGAGGTAGATACGGCAGTGCCATTTAACGTGGTCAGCCACCCACGATGTTGTGAGCCGAGAAATTAATCTCTGGAAAAATTTCGACCTCTTGCTGGGATCGAACCTGTGACCGTTGTGACCTGTGACCAAGTGCCTGGTGCATAACCGCTAAGCCACCGGAGCTCAATGAGAGATAATATATCTATATGCGTGCGTGCGTGCGTGCGTGCGTGCGTGCGTGCGTGCGTGCGTGCGTGCGTGCGTGCGTGCGTGCGTGCGTGCGTGCGTGCGTGCGTGCGTGCGTGCGTGCGTGCATATTAATCATTCGTCGGACATAATTTAGCTGGATATGCACTTTTAATTATAAATCTAGATTGACATTAAAATTCTGACATACTTCGATCCTGGATAGCTGTTATGATTATTATGTCAAACTGGTTAAGAAGTCACATATATACGGCTGGCTGAATGAACTATGATTATGTCTTTCCGGATATTTATCTAGACACATAATCTAGACTTCCAAAGCTTTTGTCGCCACCACACCTAAAATGTAATATGATGTTTATTACATACGTGGTTCCAATCAGCGTGGTTCCATTCAGTGGCACCAAATAAAACTCTATATAAAATGTATATTTCAATATTCCCCATTTTAAACCTCAGCTCTGTTTCTGGAGCTAACTTTAAAATATATTGCTGTAGCAATGCAAGAGTGCTGAATACCGTTAATGTTTAAGGTGTTGGTATCTATTTAAAAAAAAGTTTAGTTTGTGATATGTATGCACTAATTGTAGACCTCAGTCATTCCAAGTATTCCGATAAAGCGGAAGATCTTCCGCTTTTCCTGTGTTTTTTTTTTCTCTAAAATACCTTCCGCTATATTTTCAAAATCTTCCGCTTTTTACCGACGTAAAAATAACTTAAAATATAGTTGAAGATAACACCAGTACCATTAGAGAGGAGTCCCCCCCCCCCCCGTGGAACAAAATGCGCACAGATCTCGCTCAATCTCGGACGTTTCGTTGTTTAGTACCGTATTCTGTTTTAAGTTTGTATACCATCCGAGTGAGGGGCGCTATATAGTCACAGTACAACGCCTCGTTGCGGCCACGCCTGAACGACGGTCAGTGCCTATAATGCGGCCAGATTCTATGGTGCCGAACATCGGCCCGTTTAACGCAATGCTAATTATGTTGCCAATAGCGGCCACGCCTCTAATGCGTATTACGGCCAACACTTGAAGTCCCAAATGCCAATCGAGGCCCTCAATAACGGCCAATCAGCATATAAAACTGACCACACGTGATGATAATTAGTTTCGAAGAGACATAGGGGGAAAACACGCAAACTGTTGAATTAGATCAGTTGCTTTTGATTGTCAGTGTGCCTCACCATGACAGTTACATGTTATATCCATTGACTGTTGTTTAATTACATGCGTAGACACAAAAACTTGCCGCTCACTTTCTGTATAAATGCTACCACAATTTGTGAATTGGAATCATATCATTCTAGATATTTACTGGACACGCAATACAATCACAAATACCAAATCTTTGAAATTGGCTACCAAAAAACGAAATGAACTTTCACTCAAACATAAAGTAGACCCGTTGAAAAATAGTGATGGCAAAAGCAGGAAGGCCATTTGCTGAAGCCTATGGTGTTGGTCGTCAACAGCAACAGAAGAAATGGAGAATGGCTGGCAGGATAACTGTGGGGACGACAAAGTCGAGGTGATGACCGAGAAGCCTGAAACGCTGGAGATGCTCCGGGGAATTATTTCGGGAAAAAAAACAGGGACTATGTTGGGGATGCCGTCTTAAACATTATTTTCTGGAAAAAAAGGACTATGTGTGATACAACAGTTTCAACAGAATCGGACTTGCAAAAAATTATCTCTTCGTCTGCTTTAACCACAAAGCAAACCACTATCACCTCATTCTTTAAAAAAAAATGCATAATAATGTTACGAATTTGTACACATGTATCACAATGCGATGTACTTGGATAACATCATTTGTATTATGCTTCCGTGAATAAAATTTGATTATAACATGTGCTAGACCTAATGTTTATTCCGGCATGGCTCAAATTTCAATAACAAGCTTCTCAAATGAAGCTAAATTTGGGTTGTATTGTATTGCGGCCAGTCCTCAATTACCGCCACAAATCATTGGTCCCAATGGTGACCGTAATACAGGTGTTGTACTGTACATGTATAAGAGCCACAGCTCAGATAGACGATGATGATGATTGATGTTTACGGCAACTTTTGTGTACGGCATCATTTATTTTTCAAGCACAAAATCTTCTGCCATTTTTTGGTCGTAAGCGGAAGATCTCCACTTTTGAAATTAAATTTTTGAAGGTCTGTGTTGTTCGTTTTTAAAATAAAACTTGTTTTTATTAATTAAATATCATTTAATTGTATTTAACGGCTCGTTACTTAGCATTACTGAGCCAGTACTAAAACAGTACCAAATATGGATTAATAATTGCATTTTAGTGAAGTAATGGGACGTATTTGGCTAATATATATAACGAATGCGTTAATATTTGTATATGTACAATATCAACCTGGTATAACGTGACGTTACTGGGTTGATACCATAAATGTGTACCCGGGCCAGTATCTACCCGGTAACGTTATGGCTGTGCCATCCCAGTACATAACGCTTAAAGGTAGTGTATGACCCGTTACCGCCAGAGAGAAAGATAGATAAGTAGACAGACACACAGACACACAGACACACACACACACACACACACATATATATATATATATATATATATATATATATATATATATATATTATACGGTTGTCGGTAACTGTGACCAATCGATTTAGATGGATGGATGTTGTTTAACGACACATCGACACAATTTAGGCCATTCAGTGTCCTAGAACATTTGGAAATAAAACCGTATTAGAGATTATGTATGAAAGGTTAATAAGCAGGATTACTGGCGTCGATAAAAAGCTATTTATAAGCTAAAATATAAAGGTGTAAATTGTTAAGTATAAATGGCAAACGTGTAAACAATACGTTGGTGTATAAGGTTGTTAAAAAGATTCAGAATCTAAATCTGAAATATAGAAAATAATAACTAGTTTTTACTAGAGATAATTAAATACGTTTCTGTTAAAAGAGAAGACCTGCTTCTCTAGAGGAAATAATAATTAAGGTTATGATATAGACTAGATGTTCCCACTTTAAATAAATTATAACCGATCGATGTGCCGGGCATTTTAATATTTTTAATTTAACATATAAATCTTTTATTCTGAGCATGCCTTAAATTCATGACAATAACCAGATGATTGGTTTCATTTTAATAATTATATAGCGCTAACAGTCAAAAGTTTCCGTTGTTCACCGAATTCCAGTTATTCTCATATTTGTACACAGTACTCGATTTTACAGGAAATCTTCAACATTAAAATATACACTAGCTGAGTTCACTTGACCTTTCATAGAAACACACAGTTAAAACTGTTCCCAACTATATATATATATATATATATATATATATATATATATTATTGTCTTCATACCGTTATTATTATTATTATTATTATATTATAGTTATTATATTAATAAATTAATAGCTGCTTAATTCCGTGTTTGTAATAGTCAGGATTTGTAATTTGTTACCTTTGCCGCATGCACCGAATTATTTCCCATTATAACACCATGCATTACCGAGATAATCCAATGTCACATATACCATGTTAAAAGTTAAAACGACCGGACCTGGATCTAGATAACTTAATTAAACTTAGTATGCTGAGATAAATTCACAATACGCTCGAAACAATGTCATTCATTTGCAGTTAAAGTTGCTTCCTGTGCAATTTATTGTAGTAATTCGATTACTAATTTCTGGAACGTATTTTGCTAATCGGGATGGGATAGATCGAAAAGTTTGTTAGTCAAGATACAGGGGACAAAGCCATCCAATCAATAAAGTGCAACCAAAGACTAAATGGGAAATGGACGACAAAGTCCCGACGTATGGTACTGAGTATGGTAATGTGATTTGGAAGCCTAGATCCGGAGCGACAAACTTGAGATAAAGTAGATCTAGCATAGAGCAACCCAAATGAAACCAAGCCCGAAGAGACTCGGCTAGCTATGAAGAAAGATTGAGAAGGCTGAGATTGCCATCCATCGAACACCGCAGGAAGAGGGGCGATTTGCTACAGGTGTATAACTATAAGCTCCCGAATGGCATCGATAGAATAGACTCAAGTATGTTTTTCACAGTGGATTAAGGTTCGAGCACAAGAGGGCACAGTCAAAAGATGGTGAAATCACAAACGATACTATAGACACGAGATAAAATGCTTTCAGCCAACGAATAGTTATATCTAACAATTGGAATTCGATTCCAACTGATGTGGTGTAACAGCCAGACACTCAACACTAGACTTGATAATTTCTGGCATGAGGAGAAATACAAACTGCCTGTTTTTTATTTGGACAGCCACTTAAGATCCGTATTACTAACAAGCAAGAGCCTCCATATTCTATCATTTCGATAGCGAGGCAGGGAGCTTAAATATATATAGTGTTTGAGCGAGGTATACATTATTGTGACCGTTAGCAGTTAACATGATCTGAGCTAAGCATTTTTCTGACTTCCGTTTCTTTTATCGCGTAATTTGACGTATTTTTGAACTCGTTTAAGATCTAGATATCTGGTTGTATGCCAAATGGAGCATGCATCTACACAATACACACTAAAGGAGAGGGAACAGCTATATAGATTAATAATTAGGTACTGTAATCACCGGAAAATAATGCAATTTTAATTTAACTAGACTAATAGATTATACCTTGATACCGGATAATGGTATATACGGAATATAATAGAGGTATTGCCTGATTGTTTATTCCGGTCTTGACTGGTACATATACAGTTTATTTACATAACGCTCATGGCAAATTGTATTGCTCTGGACCTCAGAATTTTTCCAATCTGGACTCAAAGCTGTTTATTGACTGGCTATCAATCACTTTAGCTGAGCGCTGAAAACTGACTGCCGACTTCCCAATCTGGCGAGTTTTTTCACAATCTTCTGGCTGTGACCATGAGTGACTGATGCACCACTTAATTTGAATCATGTCACTTCTTTGCCTATGCCTACGGTGTTGTAACGATGGCAATTTTAGGGTTCTTAATCGCTTATCATATGGTAGATGCCTTATCTCTGGAATGAGTTTGGTGGCCCATCTGTACTTTTTCTATTTAAACATTGGATGACCAAATTACATTACCATATTCTAAATGTGGTCGTACCATAATTGTGAAGAGTGTAGGCATGTGAAAGTGGCTCGTATTAACCCTAACAGGTGTGACGCTTTTGCTACTGCCTTAGAGACATGGTCGTGGAATTTTAGTTCCTCGTCAATATATACCCCCCCAAGTCCCTCTCGTTTCTGGTGTCTTCTAATATCTGTGAGTTCATATGGTAATTTAGTCTCTGGTTTGAACTGACTAGATGGAGACTCTTACACTTGGTTTCGTTGAACCCCAGTTGCCACTTGTTTGACCATTCCACAAGGTTGTCAAGATCCAGCTTTCTGTCATCAGCTTCTTGGGGTATTCTGCTCAGGATATCTGTCCATGATGACAGCTTTCCATTTACCACTACTCTCTGCCTTCGTCCAGATAAAAAAATTTGTTTCCACTCCAGTTATATCATACGCTTTCAGTTTCCCCAATAATCTTTGGTGAGGGACAGTATCAAAAGCTTTTTTGAAATCCAAATAAATCACATCTATGGGGGCACCACTGTCCAGCAACTCGTTCCTATATCCAGATTGACTAATAAATGTGTCATGCAGGAGCGTACCGGGATAAAACCATGCTGCTGATCACAGAATAGATGCAATTTTGTCATTATTTTTTTTAATTAAAGCAAACTCAGCAAAGGGGGTGCATTTTGATTATGATTGATTCTATTAGTCTTAAAGGCTCTATATAATTACAATTACAATGCTTCAAATAATAGATTTTAATTTGGAATGTTGAAATAAACAAATTATGCATCTGTAACAAAGTGTAAGACAGTAAGTGTATCTCTGTATTATTAGTAAGGACATTGTTGCATAGCTGAGCATCAGAAACCTGTTTGCTGCCGCTATAGGACACGGAGCAGGAAGCCGAGCATCAGAATCATTGACCTGAAGTTTTCTTTCAAGTCACTGGTTGGAACCGTGTATGCTGGTGGTAAAGAGCTGAAGACTGAGCACTATTTTGGCTTGTTTTGGATGCTCAGACCAGAATATAAAGATCTGAGCAGTTGGCAGTAACCATATGTCCTGGAGTAAATCATGCATGAAGTTAACAAACCCCCTATAAGAGGCAATGCCCTACAGTGGCGGCCTGGGTTATCGATTCCCCTCAGCACTATCCGGAGCCAGCGTATCCATATTGAGTGATCGGACCTTTAGCGACAGCGAACAGATTTCCAATGCTCAGCTACGCAACCACTTCGTATTAGTAATACTAACAGTCATATAGGAGAGAAGTAGGGAGGTTCGACCGGGTGGGGATAATCAACCACAACATTAAAGCCTTATTCGTTATTTAATACTCTTAATAGTTTTAGGCTGGAACATAATCTATTGCTGAATAATTGTTTTGTGTTTACTTTGAAACAATTTCCAACAATAAAACAACACAAAACTTTTGCCACTAGGTGTCAACATTTCAAAAGTCTGTATTAAGCAACATTCAGTTTGTGTTAGATTTTCACCATGTTTAATCTTCATTAGCTCTCTATGTGGTTTGCTTTTGAACAATTAATGTGCGTAGAAATCAAATGTACCTTTCATGTACGCTTACGTCTATAAATTTAGAAATAACAAGGGAAGCAAAAGTGGTCGATCTGCCCCTCCATTTTGTCCATTCGCTCTTTGCATGCCATAACTTCTGCGTCACTATCCTAAATGGGTCATCAGATAAAGATCATGTGACGTATTTCTAATTTACATAAACTGTTAGTACGATTATTTTCTCTGGGTAGAGCCTTATGAATTATGCGACGATTATGTGATGTTTTATAGCCTAACTTACATCAGTATTGTGGTAGACTTTTCTCTGACTTGTTGTTAGTTATCAAAGGGTGTTTCAACTTAGACTTCGCTTCATGACATTCGGAAGTTGCTCGCCTATTTAGCCTACCATTGCACAAAAGTGACTGTAAAACATAACATATGAGTAATGATATATATATGTAATTAAGTTTTTTGTAAATGCATGAATTTATATATATATATATATATATATATATATATATGCTGACATGTGAATCATGAAAAGAAACTAAGTGAATACTGAAAGATTAAGAATGATAAGAAACAGCAAATTTTAGTTGAAAACGATGTCCACATAACAAACTGAATTGGTCGATTATCCCTGCCACATCTGGTCAAACCGCCCGTACTGTGGTCGAACCTCCCCTCCTGCCACTTTGCTTATGTAAATAATGTTTACGACATTGACTTGGGTCACAAATCACGTGATCTATGCCTTATTAGGAACATTAAACAGACCCAGACGATAATATGACAGATCCCAGCTTTGTAATGTGCAGTCTATTAAAGTAACTGGGATAGTATTTGCATGCTTAAGATTTCATTAAATGTCATGCTGTAACAAACTGTTTAAACCCATTAGTCCATAACCACTGGGCTCCGGTGATCTAGTGATTAAGCACATTGCAATTAGAATCTTACTGCTAAAGGGTGGATTTTCCCTGACCACCAAGGATCACAGGACAGAGGTTTGATGAACTTTTTTGGCCACTTATCACGTAGGACAAGTCACACTTCATTTTTGCCTGTCCACTTTGGCTTTAGCAGGTATGCCCCAGCTACAGGTTTTACAGAACATTTCATCAGCTGCCTCACAATGAAACAGCTCCGGAAATTCAAATATCTACTTAGCAATAAAAAAAAATTATTCTTCGCTTCATATTCCTTTTGTGGTACAGAACGTCCCTTTGCAGTTTTCTTTTCTGGAATTATGAAGTTGAATTTCAACAATGACATCTGATAGTAGCTTGAGCCTGGGGCAGGTAAGGTTAAGAGGATAGCCAAACCAGAGTTTCTCTCACCTGACTTGATCTGGGTTGAGATGACTCAACATGATAATAGTGCTAGTTGAAGTCAAAGCACATTACTTTTCTTCTTGCCACCATCTAATCTGGCATTGGAGGATGTCATAATAGTGATTTGGAACATTTCCTTATATTTATATAATATACAGTTTTTATCAGCATTAAGTTATATTATCTGAATGTGAACTGTTCCTCTAATCTGAAAATGCTTTTCTTCATTTTGATTATATTATTAATTCATAATTTTCAAAATAGACACATTTCACATAACCTGTATTTAATTCGTGTTTTAAATATTAAGCCTGTTGATTTATATTGGTCTTGAGTATATATATATATATATATATATACTGCAAGGTGTTTTATTATTGGTCGATTTAGCATCATAATTATCTAAAGGTATATAATTGTGCAGATAATAAATTGAATTTACATGGTGCAACCTAACTTGATTAAAATTGTCTACGTACGTACTTCTATAATAACGTCATAAAATCTGAGAATCTTAACTCTTAATGTCAAGGTTTTCTCACCATTTATTGTTAATGTTGTACACTTTGTGAAAATTTTCGTGGGAATTACCTCATACTCATAGTAGCTGAATTCTAGAAGTAATTCTGTGCGATACTAGCTTGACTAATGGTGGGTATTTACCAGTATGACACTTTCATCAAGCAGAGTCTTTTGAATAATAATTCAGCTTGCTGAATAATAATGGCTTTTAATTTGATCATGGATTGGTATGTCAATTAGAAAACTGAATAATATAAAATTTGATGGTAGAGGTGAAGACTCGTATGACTATCATTAGTACATTAGTTAAGCTTGAAGTATGGCTCCAGTAACTAAACTGTCTGGAATGTATCGGGCTGTTTATACATCGTCCTTCGTGGTGAACACAATCTTAAATGTGTACTTGTTGAAAGCTGGATTCAGAATATGTACACAGAGGACTGTCGTGCCAACAGTCAGAACCTTCTCACCATGGATAGTTATATTATATGGATAGTTCATTTGTCAGCTTTTTCTAGGAACATAATTTGTACATAAAATAAATTTAGAAAGGTATTTTAATGTGTGTGAAAAATCTAATATTTTAGAAAAGCTCAAATACAAGTACCTGTAATAATACTGAAAATAATAATATGTATTATTATCCCTGACTCAGACCTGTTTCAACCCAGCACAGATCTCAACTCCCAAGGGAGCATACAACGCATGCTGCCATTATAGGTGCAGTGTTACTCAAACACATAACCATCACGTCCTGTCAATTACTCATTTTTAATGGATCAGTGAACCAATCGCCACATGACAGCATTGCAGCTCACAGAGCCTCGAACCTGTGACCATTCGGCTATGAGTCCTACGATCTAACTTATTACATGTGTTTTAATCTAGGTAGTGTCAGCTGATTGTGTTACAGTATGTTAATGGATACTGTAGATTTATTTTTATTAACAGTCACAGGTAGTTGTTACCTACAGAATAAATATTTTAGAAATGGTTTGATATTAGCAGAGATTAATCATGAAAATAGCAAACGTTAATACCAAGTGAAAGCTATTGTACCCACAGTAGTTCTTACTATCAATGATCTGGTTTGTAATGTTCCTTGTTTTTCTTATTCCAGCCAGTTATTCTATGATGGCCATCAGCAGTTGGCTGTACAGTTATCTAATCTCGTTAAGGCTCATCCTGCTTGTCCACCATCAGAGAAGCTAATAAGGATTGTTAGTCTTGGTCTGAAAGCAGAACGAGGTCGGTATATTTATTGGACATGCTTGAATTATATATGTATCTGTGTTACAGTGTTTACCTAGTCCAAATCCAAGTGTTGCTCTAAAACAAATATAGGGAATATTGGTATTTTATAACAAATACAAAAGTCGGATAAGTGTGCATTTATTATTAACACATCGAAGTTACAACAGAACTGCATGTGACTAAAATGATGCAAGACTCTGTGGTCAGCCATAACATTACCTGGATTTTAAGTTGCTAATTAATTTATGTGAGCTTTAGGAGCATTATTAGTCGTTGTTCAAGAAATTCTTGGTCCGTGATTTGATGCAAAATATTTCAATTTATATGCTGGTGCTGTTTTTAAAAAAGTAAGAAAATCCTATTAATTCAATGACGCATATTTCTTAACCACAACATTTGTTTCTGCTGCATATTGTGGTGGCATTCAGTTGGTGACAATAGAGCTTGCTATAAGAAAGCTTGCATTGTAAGGTTTTGTATTTGGAAAAAACTTCGATCAGATGATGACAGGAGCACCTCACTGAATCGGAAACTGAAGTATAAAATATTTGTGATGGATGGAATGCTTGTAGAATATATCAGAAGTAAATTGAAACATGAATAGTATTACAAACTACTAAATTTGTGACTTCTTCATCAGTCATAATTCATTTTTGTGTGTGTTTCTTGATAGATGAAAGACAACCAGGAAAGTTATTTTTCAGTAAAGAATTTTGAAATTTTCTAACTATTCTTGAAAATATTTTGTCTTCTCAATGTTAGTGTTGTTACCTTTGACATCATTCTTCTCAAATTCTAATTCAAATTGTAAATAATATTACTAATATCACAGTGATAATATTCAAGGTCTTCTTTTTGTTGGTAGACAATGAAGAGTCGCAAGAAAAGAAGCTTGAGAATGGTGTAGTGCCAGGTCCTGGTATTGATCTGGAATTTGAAACAGATGGTAAGGTCACTTCACATTATTTAATTTTGACTTGGGCATATCTGAAGGGTGTTTCATCTTTGACTTCACATTACTCGGCCCATTTAGCCTACTAGTGTACAGAAGTGGCCATAAAACATTAACCATCATCCAAGGGATCCAGATGGGCACACAGCTGATTTTATTTTTTAATCCACTTTTTAATTTACCCCTAACCCAGCCACCAGTAGTGTGGAGATTTAGCTTCAGTTTTATAAACTAACTAGCAATGAATTATTATATGGAAATTAGTTTATATATAGTATTATATTTGATAGAATGTGTTATTTTGCTAATTTCTCCTATTGTATTACAATAAAATAATCAATATGAATCACTCCCTATGCTGTTCTCCACTTAGTGAACAGCTAACAAAACTGTTTTCATGATGAGACTGGTTTTACAATTAAGTAGCTAGTATATTCACTCATACATGCTTTAATCTAAAATATTAATAATCAAAATAAATGAGGATTGTCTGGTGATCAGTATTTACATTTTGATAAACACTTAAAAGTCAATTTGGTTGGATACCGATGAGCTTGTTTGGATATTGGCAGTCTTCGCTGAATAGGACATCACTTTTTATGCAGCTAATTTATGTTTAAACATAAATAAACACCTCAAATCATAAGTCACAGCCATTCTTTAAACATCATTTACTGACAAAGAGCAAAAGGCATTTATTGTGAATTTAATGCCAGAAATATTGGATTCTTGTTAACATAAGTCTCTATATTACATAATGAGATAGAACCAATAAAAAATTGACATAGGTTTGGTTTAACCTACGCTACATGTTAGAGATATATCAGTCACTAAAACGAAATCACTTGGTAAACATAGGTCAAGTTATGCCATAGATAAATCACAAGATTTTCTATTTAGCCCTTTAAATAATCATTTATTATTAATGTTATCATTATGATTTATCCTTATTTTTAGTACAGTCCATATCTCCAGAAGCTGCACAATATGAAACATGCTATGTGACAGCTCATAAAGGTAGCTGTAGGATAGCAAACTTTCATAAAAATGGTGAGTCAACAAAAACATATATATATATATATAATAGAGAGAGAGAAAGAGAGCTATAAATACATGTGATTAGGTCATTAGCTCAGATGTTATGACTACAAGTTATTTTTCTTTGGAATTTGTTATACAGTTACTTAAAGATTGGTGAGATATTAAATTTCCTAACATAAATGTTTGCAACTCTGGCTTTAGTTTCCTGATGAATCATCAAGTGATTGTATTTATGATTTGTGTTTATCTCCCTTTCGCTCACTGCTAAGAAAGCACATACAGTGAATTAAATTTATGGTTACTTATAGCCAAACTATTAATCTTCAGGTCACCTCATAGCTACAGGGTCAGAAGATGCATCTATAAAGGTAATTAATTGTTTGATTATCTGCCATGAGTATCTAGAGTTCTTTATCACTGAACAAAATACATTGCAGTAGTCGTTATTGTATAGGTACAGTATATCAGTAACATACTGTATATTACTCTGATTTGTCTATTTAACAAAGGACAGTGCTATCTCATTATAATATGGTATGGTGCACTCATAGCACAGTGGATAGAGTGCTGCACTGCAAACATCCTGTTTGCCAGTTTTAATCTGGCTTGTACTTGTGTTTGTGGGATTTGTTTCCTTTGGAAGTCACTGCTGAGCCACATGTCCCAAGTGTGGCCAGTTGTGAGGCTAAGTAACTCAACTCAGTGACAACTTATTGTAGTACCTAAGAGGTCGATAATGTCAACCTTAGTTTGAACCAGTTGAATTAAAGTGACATGTTAAGACACAGCTGAACCATGCTTCAGTCCTAAAATGGGACATGCTGGATAATATTCAGCAGTTGAATCACTTACATTTAATCCAATTTTTTTTTCTCACTGGAACTCAAAATGCATATAAAAACATCCAACAAGTCAAATGTAATTCTCCTATATAAAACAAACAGAACATGACCTTGAAAAGAAGCTCGATTTTTCCAAATAGCAGAGTGATGGACTGATTAATTAAAATATTACTTCCCCGATACATTGATCTTAGATTCTGTCTGGTGTTTTAATTAAGGTCAGCTTCTTGTTAGTAACTTAATATGTTGACCTAGTGAGTTAAGATGTAGGATTCCTTGCTTATGATGTGTGGGAGGTCGGGTTAATAATCTAATGGGGTTTTTCATCCAATCAAGTAACTGTAACATCTTTTTCTCCGAGGATGCCTTCTGGTCCAAACACTGAATTTGTTTATCATTATTCACCATGGCAGGCAGTCAATTGGAGACCACCTGTATCTGCCTCATTGTAGTGGTGAATAATGTTAAAAGCTGCTATTCTGACAATTATTATTATACATTAATAACACAGATTGCATCTTTTGATAGAATTGTTAGATGCATTAGATAAATTGCTTTACATCTGTCTGCTGTATTTTTAATTTATAGTATGTTCTTGCATTGTTTTAATTATTTTCACATAGGATACATTTCTGGAATTTGTATTTGTTGATAGATTTTGGATGTAGAACGTATACTTGCTAAGAGTGCTACTCCTATTGAGATCCTGGCTCAGGAGACACAACAACAGCAGATGGAGAATCATCCTGTTATAAGAACACTATATGACCATAATGGGGTTAGTTCTATACTAGTGTGTATGAGTGTGTGTGATTACATTTAATGCATATTAATATGATTGTTTTTGTTAAAATGTATCAAAATACATAGTATTATTAATTCTTTAATCAGTTTTAAGAACAAATGCAACTGTTTATTTAAACAGAACATCTGAAATTAGATCCTGTCTGCTTCTGCATCGACATTCTTTTACCATCATATCATCCTTTATTCTCATACATTTCTCTTTTACAGGAAGTGACCTCGCTAGATTTTCACCCTTTTCAACAAATCCTTGCATCAGGTTCTAAGGATTTCAGTGTGAAGTTCTTTGAATATTCTAAGCCATCTGTGAAAAAAGCATTTAAGAGTATTCAGGTTTGTGTTTGTTATATATTCAAAGAACCATGTATCAAAATTGAAGTATCCGAGATGGAATTCTTGGTTTGCAAATTGTTTTCAAAATGTGGTCACACACAAAAAAAATTATTACTGGTATCTTAATTGACAGTTATTATTTGTATTTTATTAATATTAAATGCACAACACAATGATAGATCTCAACTTGAGATTCTCAAGCAAGATGCTAAAATAAAAATATTATTCCATTAGAGGGAATTCGTAGGTGATTGCAAGAGAACAGCAAGGTGAACCACTAATCGCGATAATGTTCCAAACCCCTTTCCACACATAAGACTGGGAATGGCTATTTTATTTATAACAAGTTTATTTCATAACAGGGTCTAAAACAGGAATAAATGTCCATTTAATTGCCAATTCATATGCTGTTGCCTCTGATGGGATTTCCAGTGTATAAAAACGTTTGAAGAAGCACCTAGTTAGGCAACGTGGTGGCACCAGCAATATTGACACAATTCATCATTCTAATTGAATTAAAATGATTATATTGTGTCATCTACACAAAATTGCAACAAATTATTGATTGATTTTCCTCAATTATGTTAAGAAATGGATAAAATGTATGAGACAATGACTGGGAAAAATCATTTCAAACCCCTGTGTGGGTGGTGGATTGGTGTGTATGGGCGTGTACACATGCATGTGTATATGCATTACTTGAAACATCAAAATAGTTTATTATCCTTTTTCAACACACAAAGTTTCCTCACAAAAGCATCAGTTGATCTTCAGATTTGTTTGATCTTTTATCTGAATTTTTTTAATACTTGTAGGTCAGACTTTCAATAAGTTCTCAAACCCCAGGCCCCTTTGTGTATTTATTTAGCATTAATATTTTCCAGGAAGCAGCAGAGGTACGATGTCTTAATTTTCATCCATCAGGAGATTATATCATAGTTGGTACACAACATCCTGTATGTAAGTACATAAGCAGTATCTATTTCACACCTACATTAATATAAAAACCCTTCTTTATTACAGTTTGCCATATGATTATATGATCTTTCTGGGGATTGGGGGGAACATCTGAGAATTCAAGATTCTCATTTAAAACTTTGCATTAGGATGTGATTATAGTAATTTTTCCATAAAAACCTCTTGTAATTATTATGAAATACCTGTATGGTACATGTTTATTGTCTAATTGGCATTTATGTAAGAGGATTATTGTTCCTGATCAAATTCAATTTTATGATAATAACGATTGCAGTATTTACAAAATTTACTTTCAAAACAGACAGAACACTTTTACTAAAGTATTAAGAGAATATGGGAGTTCTTGCTTACTAAATTTTGTTGTGTACTTTAAAAACCAGTTGGATCCACTGCTGAACTTTAGTTGTGTCTGATAATTATATTTCTTATGTTGCTACAATATCTTTAATAATACATACTCTGTGTACTAAACATTCTATGTGTTATTGCAGTACGACTTTATGATGTTAACACATTCCAGTGTTTTGTTGCAAGTAATCCAGCAGATCAGCACAAAGATGCCATTACTGGAGTAAGTGTAATACACCATAGTTTAGATTTATAATAACAGTTGTTATAATAATTGTGGTGTGGGGCTTTATTCAGAGAAAGAACTGTTACCATATGATATACTGAGTTCCTTCTGAAGTATGGCATTGCCGGATTTCTATGATGTTTATATGATAGTGACGAAATGACACTAGCTGATGGAGTGTAAATAGTGTACTTAACTCAGTCTTTTTAATGAGATGCACAGAGGGTTTTTTTTAAAGATCTTGTTCATTTTGTTTTGGGCAGGTGATATTACCAAGGATGAACATTTGGTTGTTTTGAATTGGTGAGCATGCCTATTATAGATCCATTAGGATATGATGAATGAATATAATCAGATTCTGAGTTACTGCTATGCTACACTAAACTGTGTAGTAGTTACAGTAGTTAAGGTTATGGTTAGATTTAACCTTAATGTTTCAGTATCAATATCAAATTTATTCTCAAGGACCTGGGAAAAACTTTTCAATGGAAGTAACAAAGGAATCAAAGCAGCCCAACTCAGTAGAGGTCTTAGGCCAGTGACACATACATGTATATCATCCATGTTTGTCATTCATTAAGCACATCCAGTCATTGCATGCTCTGAACCCATGAGCTATATAGATATGACAATCGGAGTTCATTTACCGGATGAAAATGATCAAATACAGTTGTTACAGCTGTTAGATATGAAGCAAAAATCATCTAATTGTATCTGGAATTGCTTTGTGAAATCTGAACCACATGGAATGCTACTTCAAGATGTTATGAATGTGTGGATGAGCCATTTTGGTGAAAGAAGCCCGAAATTATTTAATCAGGAAAATAAAAAAGATCTTACATTTATAATCCAGTTAGTGTTTTGTATTAATACACTTGTGTTAGCTGCCTCCATCAGCACTTAATTACATTGAGTATGAAATTACTATAAAGAGACAAACGTTTTGTCACATTGTCAGTGCTTATCAAAAGTGAACAACATACGGAGGTGATGGTAAATGGATATATGTTTGATGACACTTAAGGAGTCATTTCAGGGGTGTTATATCTTTGGCAGTAAATCTAACATAACAGTGATCTAACAGTAAATTTAATGATTAAATTTTATTTTGATTACAGATTTCATATTACCAACAAGGAATATGTGAATTAAAGCTTTTGATTTCACCATTTAATGGTCATTTACTGGTTGTGTCCACTTTCTGAAAGGTTGTGCTAGACCTTCCTCACCGTTACTTGATCCTAACAGCTACTCTGATAGTGATATTGGTGGATATCAGTCAGAGCAGCCTCTAATTTTTGGACAGTATCAGTAACTTACAATGGAACTTTCAACACTTGACTTTACCCGTTTATGTAGTTCAGATATTTTAGAGTGAAAACTATAGTAAAAACCATACAGACATCATATTTCGGCTTCACAATAAAGATGGGATATTTATTATTTATATAAACACTAAGCAATGACAAAAAAATATTTCTCGTTACAGTTACACTACAGTCAAGATGGCCGTATTTATGTGTCGGGATCAAAAGATGGGACCATCAAGATCTGGGATGCAGTTAGCAATAAATGTGTAAACACATTTAACAAGGCACATGATAACAAGGATGTCTGCTCTGTGTTCTTCTCACGTAATGGAAAGGTTTGTGGCTAGATTAAAGAATATGCTAATATAAGATAGTTGACTGAACTCAGAAATCCATCAGGCTAACATAATTGAGAACTCTGATGATATATTTACTTGTTCACAAAGAAATAATGAATACAGTTATTTCCCAAACACATGAGAACTGTCTTACAGTGCAGTTGGGGAGCACACTGTGCTGCAAACCTACAAGTCTGGATTTGTATTTCTAAGTAGTCATCCCTCAGCCAGTTGTTGCAGGTGTGGCTAGTACTTAAGACTATGGACAAATTAGTCAGTGCCTGTTCCACTAATATCACTGTTTCCACTAAACAATTTAATTTGCAATTATCAGTGACAGTTTTGCATTTTAATTTCTTTCATTTGATTCTTTTACAACAGAAAGCTGTGAGTACCAGTAATAATTAACAATTTCAGCATGATTACCTGTCTTCGTAGTTAGTTTTGTGTATAAGAAAATGGCTGATGTCTTTGGCTCTGAAATCAGTTCTACAGACACATATCTCTACCATTAGTGTGACATTCTTGATCATTTCAAGAATGACAGGTCAAAAAGAAAATGTCAATTTTCTTAAAATAAAGTTTTAAATTCTGCCTCGTCTTATATTCAAGTTAGGTGGTTTCCCGTGTTATTGACTGATATACTGAGCCTGTCTATATATGAGATTGACTTCTACACAAGTATATATGATAGCATCATTATAGTGATGATTGATGATTACTGTTTTTTGACCCCCTTTATGACCACTGTGTTGGGCTTCCAAGTGGCAGCACCCACAGACCAGTTATAGCCAATTTACCACACTGAACTGAATTATTTAATATGTGGTTGATCATATTCACATTTTGACTTAATTTATAATATATGTGAACGTATTTGTATTAGTCCTGAAATTTGAAATGAAGATTAAATGTTCCTTTGAAGGCATAATGTTTTCTTGTGTATTTCCTAATTTCATTGATTGGAAGGGTTGATTTTGAAATTTGTGAAGAACGTATGGACTTCCATATAAAGACTAACATAATTGTCATTAGACATACGTCCAAAGCCTTACACAGTTATGTGGCAAATAATACACAATTGAACTTAATTGTCTTATGTGTATTATTGTAGTATGTTCTGTCTGCTGGTAAGGATTCACTAGTTAAGTTATGGGAACTGTCAACAGCAAGATGCCTTATTGCTTATACTGGAGCAGGAAGTACTGGAATGATGGAACATAGAGCGCCAGCTGTGTTCAATCACACAGAGGATTACGGTTTGTTTGTGTGTGTGTGTGTGAATTTGGTATAATACTGCATTTTACCTATTGCATACATTCAAAGATTTGTTAATTATTGTCACTTATTATTTACAGTACTCTTTCCTGATGAGAAGACTACAAGTTTGTGTTGTTGGGATTCACGTAACGCTGACAGACAAAGACTACTGGCTCTGGGTAACTACTTCAAATACGAAGACCGCCTCAATTTTAATATTCTACTTTGCTAGTAATTACTGGTTGACAAAAATACGAACACTAATGTTCCTGTTCCTATAAATGATATAGTAAAATAGTCCTTCTTTTACAAATATCAGCACAGTTGTCCTCACTCTGGTGTCACTATTACTGCTAGTACCTTCATCAATGAACACAGTCCATAACTGGACTGTTCTAGTACTGACTACTAGCAGTCAGTTTCTTTACCCTTTTTCACACATAAATATATGTCAATTTATAATTTTTTAATAGGAACAGTATAATAAATGCTACGCTTATTTAGGAGAAAAAACACTGACATGAACTTTAAAAATAGTGTTTTTATCAAATGAAACACTTAGGTCCAGTTTCTTACACAAATGCCATCTTAGTTGTTGCCTTTTTCTGTTCCAGGGCATAATGCTTCTGTACGTTGCATAGCACACTCACCAACTGGCCCAGCATTTGTCACGTGTAGTGAAGATTTCCGAGCAAGATTCTGGTATAGGAAAGCTGTAACTGACTGATCATTGGGTGGGGGGAGGGTGGATATCAGAATAATTAGTGTATTGGATTATTGGAGAATGTTGATAATATTAAATATGACTTGCTACAGTTTGATCTAATATTTGGCTTTGTCTCATAACACAATTATATCATCAACACTTTTTACCAAATACCATCCAAGTTTTTATGACTTGATTTTTTTCAATTTTTTCTTCTACAATGCTCCCAGTGTCCTTTTGCTTATTGTAAGAGGCAGTTAAAAGGAAACAAAACTTAATAATATTTTGTATTAATGTGCAACACAATGGTCGTCATCACGATATCATTATTAACTTCATCATACCATACCATACCCTATTATAACATACTATGGCATTGGGAATCAATTCCAGTGGTAGCTGCACCAGATAAATTAATGCAGCAGGCTATAATTTCACTGTATTTCATAATTTGTGTAGGCAATAGAATAAGAAATTTCAACCACATCTTGCTATAAATATTACAAGAGCAAGCAGTAATTATGTCAGCTGTATCACTTTTTGTTGAAGAATAATCTTTAGTTGGCATCAATTCATATTATCCAAGATCGGATGCTTCACAAACACTTTTCAAATGTTAAATGTCAAGATTTGATAGTCGTCATCAAGATTTGAAAAGCGGATTTTATTTTCCTGTATTTATTTAAAATATCTGAATTTATATGATTAGAATACATGAAGTGGCAAACAGAGTCAATAAAAGGGTCATATTTAAGGATGATTTTAACTTGGTAATTGACTGATAAACAAGTTAATAAACTAGGGTGGAATTGGAACTTTCTATGGAGCCAGATGTGATCAATTTTGAGACGCGATAAAGAATGACATGTACCTGTTGTTTTTCCCTTCAATTAAAATCTTGTAAGTCTTCATTTAACTTGGCAGGTCTTTCATTAATTGTAACCTATACAAGTAAGAATTACTTATGCATTCAATCAAATTGATCACTTGCAGTTGACTGGTACTGTCATCTGGTATTTGTATAGTACAGACTGCTTTTACCTGTATACAGACTAAAGGCACAGAATAGCAATGTAACACATGAAAACTAGCGAGTAATTTGCTTATGCTTAGTGCACAACCATTTACCTAGAAGTAGGTTGAAAAAATATTCAACCTTAAAAAGTTACATTATGTCGTATGATGATGAGATTTTCGACAAAGATTTAATTTTTAATAGTGGATACAATACTGAATCAGTCGGCTATTACTAGACTAGGAAAAGAAACTTCTACCAAGTTCCATCAACTGGCATACAGAGTTTGCGATGGAAAATTCAGTAATCTACTGGAATGAGTTCCCATTAGATTTGTTGAAATTAGTTTATTGGAAAATGTTATTAGGAAGCTTGATTTATGTTGATGTGATGTGGTCGATTTCTACAATGGACAAAAATAAGATAATTTGGCAACATTAATGTGAAAGCTTTATTCACATTTCTTAGCATAGAAAGTTTGCTTTTGTTGATACGAACATTGAATCTCGTATTTGGTTTATGCATTTAGGCTTCATCAACTTGTGACCATTCTAGTATGGGTTGTATGTACAATAAAACTAGAAAATGTTTGTGGCCGTCATTGGCGAATTTCCTATTTCTGATAAGCAATCATGTTTGTAGCTGTGCCAAGGGTTTTAATAATGCCCGTCTACAGCCATAAATACTGGTGATGTTTAACAAGTCTTACAGGAGTTGTACACAATTCTATTTTAGGACTAGGTGTTTTAATTAAATGGCTGATAGAACAAGAAGCAAGTAGAGCGAGATTTAAAAAAAAAAAGTCATCATTGCACTGTAGTGGACTTGTATTGTTCTTCCTTCACTTGATGCCAAGGTTACATCAAACTATGATCAAACCCATATTCTGAATTGTTATTGTTGTAATTTTGTTTTTCATGGTCAGTGTGTGCAGTTATTTTCAGCAATAGTCCGTCATTAGTTATGATATTAATTAAACATTACTTATACAAAACATGTACTTATACAAAACCAAACTGTAGAGTTATAATGAGCAATCTTTGCCAAAACAAATTACACCAAAAATATACACGTTTCACGTCAATACCGAGTTTTCCGTACTGTATTGAGGTATGTTTGTGTGCATGTGAGAACAAACTGAATTTTGTTGAGCTGATTAAGATCAGTCAATTCATAATTATTTTACCAAATTTTGTTACCTTAACCCGATGCGCTCACATACTGTAGTAAAGGTGATGGGAGACGAAGCATTCAGATAACAAAAGAATCTTGATCAATATAAATCATTCATTGATAATAATATGGCTACCAATGTCAATGGTAATATAGGTATTAGTTACATACTGAAACCAGCAAACATAAACAGTTAAACAATAGTACAACATTCAGTTGAAACCAATTATGATTGATTAATTGGTTCAACACCACTAAATTAATCAATTTCATAAACAGTTGGTATAGTGACCATGACGTTGAATGTTTATACACTGAAAAATTAAGAAGGTGGTTGAGAAATTTATGCCTGTTAACACGTATTCTTTTAACCAATTTCAGTATACTTTATGTCGCATAAGTGTAAATTAAAAACACATTTGAGGTAATCATACATTTAAACAATTACTATAAATTTGCTACATTCTTCATCGGATCAACGTATCACTGAGTTGCCTTCAAAGAAGAACAAGTGACTTATCACCAAAGCTGTTTGTATCACTTTGTCTCACAGATCAAGACGGATGGCTTCTACCACGCAGAATCTGACTTCACGCAAATGCTTTTACGGCACAGAAATAAATGATCACAGACAAATACACCTAAAATAGCAATCAGTACAATTCCTATAACCTGGCGCCTACATAAAATATACATGCCTATAATTCATGCATTGCAAATGACTTGTCACATCTCTGCTAGCCATTCTCTAATTCTAAAATGCAATCGAACAAGCTTTGAGTATCCACTTTAGTGACTCTTCCATAAACATACATTAATAACATACAGCAAACTGGTTGGTACAAGATCATAGAGACCTGTCCCACCACTACTTTTTACACAACATTGTCCATTGCCAACTTTAATACAATTATACCATGTCTAAATTTTCTTAATATTAATTATAGCGACATTAAAATAGATGTCACATGAAATAATGACTAACTTGTACATTCCAATAGTATCAGTAATATATAATTACCTCGTAATAATTAACAGCAGTAAAATGACTATGTCATACAAAACCATTCCCTGTATGTCACTACAATAGAACATGGCGGGAATGGATAGAAAAACCTATTTCAGTGGGAGAGCTTATAAAACATACCTCTGAAGGATCGATGACCCATTATATTTCACCGTTCTTGGTCAATTCACCTTATTAGTCATCCAGGCTTCCCAACATTTTTGATTATTTGAGCTTTCAGACACACGGCAAACGAATTCATTCACACAGAGTGATGCATCTACTTTCTAATAAGTATGTTTTTCTATTCAATTCCAAATAATAAAACATCCTTCAAAATTTAGCCAATGAACCAGTCACTGTGAGGCTAGAGTAACAAAAATAGACGGCACAAATTAATACAAGTAACACATCGGAGACATACATCAATTATCTACACAGAAATTTAACAAGTGAAATAAATGCATATTCAATATGAACTCTGAAAAGCATAATCTACAATTCCTGACATTAATAAAATATTACAGATTAATGATCATAATTTGATAACTATTTAGTGACTGGTGATGAAGAACATATTTCTAATAAACAAAATATCTGGGTTTTTTTTAGTTAAAGAATAATTCTATTTTTTTCCTAGTAGCATATTCAGTTCATTCTCTATATTTGGCAGTGGTTCTCTCCAGTATGTGAAGTTGCTGTACTTTTCTGGATCAGGGAACTTTCCTGAGTGTATCTGACCATGCAGTGGGTGGATTTCTAAGGGTGGGAATAAATGGTCTACAGTATCCGTCATCTTTGTGTAACTGCAGATAAAATAAGAACATTATGCAGTGATAAAAAGTGGAATTGTTTTCATTAGTTCATTATTATTTCAGGATACTCATTAGTGAGCTCTACCAGTTCAGTTTACTCGAGTTAAAACATTATAAAAAAAATTAAACATAGCTAACTGTCTCTCTCACGTGCACACAGTATTAATTATTACAAAATCTATTTAACTTTGTTCAATTAACTTTTTATAAATAATTTGTCTGACTACTTACGTAGACTGGAAGGTGCACGTCATCTCGTGTCTAAGTTCTCCTTTATGATTAACTGTAAATATTCTAGATATGGGAATATTAACTGCCTGATAAGCCCACACATCCTGAAATATAGCAAAAAGTATGTTATTATAAATATCTTTGATTTAGTTATTAAAATATGTTTCATTTAATGAGATTGACTAGATTGCTCTACTAGAATTCTCAAAAAATATATTCAACAAAAGCCAAAAAGGAACACCGTTATCAAAGTGTTAAAGCTTTATTACCTATAGTAAAACTATGTATTTGTCTGGATACATCAGTATTCAGATAATACCTTTTAAAAGACTTAAATGTTATATACTGTTGTGTACAAAACACCAAATAAAAGTCATGTGAAATAATATAAATATAATACGGGTCAAAAAATATTTTAAAAAATATCACACATTATTTTCTTACATTAATTTTATTTCCAAATCCAGAATAGAAAGGATTTCTTGTTGTTGGGAATAGTGCTTTAATATCACGCAAACAGCTGATCTTAAAGTCTTCAGGCCGACGTTCAATGACCTCTCTGTAACCAAGGAAAGAAAAAATATATATCTTCAGTCCTAAAAAGCAAAAGGTAATCAGCCCTGCATTATATCCAATTCTACGCTATACCAGACCTCATTATAAAGGAGCTAGCCTGCATTAAATACACAAACATTTTAAATGCCCTCACAGTAACACGTGTTATTACTACCATTTATAATGCTGATGATAATTATAACAGTAATAATGCAGGGTTCAGCTTACTTGTGGAATGCACTAATTAGTGAACTGGGTGATAACAGAAGGGGACCATCGGGCAAACACAGCGCCCCCTGTCTGATGCTCTTCAAGTAGTCTCTGGTTAGTTTTGACTGGCCAATCGCTCTAGCAGATAAATAGAGAAATTTGTAGCCATTCTTCTCAATCTGACTATAAAGGTTTGCAATTCCAACTTGAGACCAATCTTTGCCAATCATTGGTAATACCTGACCCAAAACATCAGACCTGAAACAAAAAAATGTTACTTACTTGTAAACAAGCATCAATTCTCACACATATGTACACAATTAATTTACGATGTCAGTTATTATAATTGCATTTGAAGATGGTTAATTTAGTTAAATATTTGTACAAAGTGATGTCTTTTGCCTGTCATGTTTTAATAAACTACATCAAATGTATAGAAAACAGTTATTTATTAAGTTATATAACATATATGCCATAACAAATACCAGAGCTAATTGTATGAAAAACAAATGTTCATGACAAGAGATCCTTGGTTGAATAACTGACCTCGTAATTGTTCCATCAATATCAGAGATGATAACCTTATCATCCCATTTCCAGAGGTAGATGTAAGCAGTACATCTTGAGGTACCTTGGTACTGGGTGGTCACGGAAAATGACACTTCATTTGCTCCTGGTTCTAATGCTAACTTAGCCTGTCAAAAAAGAACAATTAAATTACACAAGCTGTTGTTTGTTTATCTGCACCCAGCTAAATCTTTGTTTGTATTTGGGACGAATTGTTCAATAAAGGTTCTTCATTATTACTAAACAAAACCGACCAGTGATTAAATTATGTGGTCAGTGGTAAAATGATGAGCTTAATAAGATATTTCAAAACTTCCCTTTACAATAAAGAACAAAATAACCAAATAAATGTCGAGCAAATTTAAAGAGATTAAAAGAAACAAAACGGATTTATTTCACCTAGTCAATGATCACGTAGTACAGATGTTACTGACATCCTGAAAGTGTAAACTGGACCTTCTATTTTTTCACATAATGAAAAGCTTTGCAAAACAAGAATAAGTTTGTCTATCATTTTTATTTTATAACATAATCATAAATATTTAAATACTGTGGTATTCATTCAACCTACTTCAAGTTTATAGAAAATCCAATGGTTAGTGGTATAAATCAGTTATTTTTAACAGAACAGCTGAGTTACATTAATTTGAGACATTAGAATGGCAGTTTATCAGAAGTAACTTTTTTGGTGACAACATACATGTTTTCCGATGATAATTTCAATGTTTTACAGTAGTCTCTGTGCCACTTGTTACCAAGTGGAGACATCTGAGTAGCAACAGATACAGTCTGTGTGGCTGATGTAATCTCAACAGTTAATGGGTTGGCTTCAGGATCAAAACAGGTGTCAGAATCTTCATCAGAACTACCATCCGACTTCGCTCTCCTGGAAACATAAACTATGACAATTAAAATATTCATGATAATATAAAAAATATTCAATACTTATTAAATCATTTTTTAATTATAGATATTATACCCAACTAATAATAAAGATTTGAACAACAAAATATTCAACTAGAAAACCTAGAAAATTTACTGAATATAGCCAATCACTCAAAAATGACAAGCTTAATTTATATTCTGCTCCTTTATTTATTTGTATGTTTATGTTTAGAGGTACACATGCTTCTATCATGGATGCAAAATATAAAAACAAACACACACCGTTTTTTGCTCCTTTTCTCTGATTTGCCAGCCTTTTGTGGACTGCTTGGCTCACTTGAGGGGTTTTCTGGTAGTGAACAGGTTTCTTTGTTCTGCAAAAAATATAACAAATATGTGCATGTGTGCAGGTGCACAAACCTATATAACATAACACGTTAAAGGTTGGGTTCTCCCGTAAACAATATTGTGTGTGTCTGCATACATTTTGATCAAAATGTGGGAGCTGTCTATTGAATTTATATTTTCTGGTTCAAATTCCATTTTCTTGATATTAGTATAATATTATTCTGTCGTATTATCACACTAACCTTATCAGTCTGAGGCTCAGTTCCTCTACTCCACCACATCCAGGCTCGACGTCGCTGTGCTTGTTTCTTAGGCATATGCTGCTTGACTAATGAATCCAATGCTTGCTGTTTAAATATTTTAATACCTAGTTATTGTTTTATTGTTGTTACAGTAGAGAAACCAGTCTCATCACCTCATAAAAATTATCTACTATAGTGCCATATTCAGTACCATATTTTGAAGCATGACACAAGTCTACCCATTAAGTAAATTCATGATTACTTCACATCTATACCTGGTGATAATGGCTCGCTGTCAAAAATATCAAGTACCACACACAACATCAATATTCAAACAAAGGAAAGGAACATTTTTGTGTGATTAATACTAATCTGTAAAAGTGGCTTTGTTTACGCACTGTTGTTTACATAATGAATCTATTCTCTTAATATTTCATTGCAGTCAGACCAGCACACAATATCTTGCTCTGTGTATCTTGATACATTTAAAATGGTAACATAACATACCTCAGATAGCGGACGCTGGAATGCTAGCACGGACATTATGATTGGTCCTGCTATCTGCCAATTATAATATCTGAAATAAATTTGTTAATGTAGTAGCAGCAGCCATACTTTACCTAAATTATGAGAATGCATCTGTGTGAGCCAAACAAGTCATCACCATTTCTTAATGAAGGTGTTTAGTCGAAAGATATACATTTTGAAAAAGAAAACTAGAACCATTGGATGTGATAAGTGGACATTAAACTACCCACTCAACAATTCTGTCTCTCTCAAAGCAAGCTATACCTCTTTGGTCCAGCACTGTCTTATCTGGAAAACCACATTTCAACATTTACATCCATTTTCTGAACAGCTAATGTTTGCAACTGGCAGGATAGATATTTGGATCAAATGTTTGTTCTTTTGACAGTCAGCTATCTCTTTCTCTCTCTCAACCAATAATTGAAAGCATCTGACACTTTAGTGCATTTTTGAAGAGACCATAAAGCTATGATATTGGTGCTACTGATTTCAGATTTAATTAAAAGTCATAATATTTTCCGAACATTGAATTATTGCAGAAATTAAACTGGCAGCAACAGATTATGGGCCTTGGTTGTAGTCATAGTATTGCCAATATAATATAATCAAATGGAGAAATGTTTTTGAAGAATGCTTAGAATTCTACAAATATACCTATCCCAAGAGCATAAACCACACTTCAATTATATGTTGGTATCAATCTCCAATAGAAAAGTATTAATTGTGGACAGATTTTCTGTCCATTCCAAAACACAATCTGATTGAACTATATCTACTAAAAACTCTAATATTTCATTCAGCCATGTAATCAGGACATATTAGCCACATCTAACTTAATTTTCCATAGAGTGGGAATTTTTAAGTTCCAGTAAAGACAGGACATAGAAATAAGAAGAGAAACAACCTGCAGTAACATTGAAATAGGTTGATGGAAATAGGTTAATGCAGGGTCAGAAAAAATCCCATCATCAAAACAATCACTGTTTACTGATCTCAGTCTAATATTCACAAAATATTTAAAAACCTATATTAGTAATCTGGTTAAGATAATAATACCGTAGGTCCCGGCCATTAAGCCGAGACTTGGTGTCAACATTTTGACCCTTATTTTGGGTGGTCAGCTTAATGGCCGGTGCTATTTCAGTGTCAAGAAATCCAGTCACAGAGAGAAAAATTTTCAGTGTGTTAGCAGCCATCTAGATGCTAGTAATCTAGTCTAGATCTAGATGCAAACGGACATCAATCGTTATTTTGATTTAAACTCATGCAGTCATGGAGTGAAAATAGAAGTGAAACAAGTTGATGATAATTATACATGGCTTTATAATGAAAATCAGTATTTATATGTAGAATTATCTGATTTTTGTAATTATGGATAAATGTTGTTTGACTCAGTAGCGCATTTCATGAATGATCTATTGACAGTATACAAAATACATTAGTATGAATAACGAATTATGAAAACAAAATTATTTTCTGTGTTCAAAACGTCACCTGGGCTGGAAATACTACAGGGAAAAGTTCAGATTTTTAGGTCGGCTTATTGGACGGTAACACCATAAATCATGATATTTTAGGCCTAAAAACCGGGACCTACAGTACTTCCAGTGAGGATGATCCTACACATAAATAGTTATTGAAAATCACTGCACAGATGAAGTTTAGTAATAAGCTAATCTGAGTTAAATGTTGACTAAATCAGATGATTCATAAAATATAAAATTAAAACATACAACAGAAATGTTAATGCACAATATGCTAAATTAAAACATGATCTTTACTAGTCCCATTTTAAGTCTTCCTGCAATAATACCAAAATAAGAAGGGTCCCGAAACAGTATAGAAAACAAATTAACAAAATTTTGAAAACAGCAGAGATATTAATGGCTTTGGTTAAATATGTTTTATCTCACTTTTCACCCATCTTGATGACAAAGTTTGGGTCTGCCACAATATTGGGATTTTCACAGAATTCATCATATGTAATTAGACCTTGAAGAAACATCTCATATGGAATGCTACCATCTGCTTCCTTCAGACCACCACACAATGACATTGCCAGGGCAGAAACACTGAAACAAACAATGATAACAGTGAAGCATGAAAGCATAAATTATAGAAGACACACAGAAAACTTTGGTTAACTGGAAATGAATAAACATCATGATTTATTAATCCCTAAATCAAGACTAAGATAACATATTTAAAATAAAGATATGTTAAACATTCATGACTGTGACACACACACACCACATTACTCACTATGTAGAACTGGTGTTCTGTTGGGTATTACATTCTACAGTAAGTGGTGACTGTGGTAGAGAGGCTCCACGTCCAGACTCAGTATCTTCATCCTGAATATTACGATGTCCGTAAGGTGTGCTATAGTAATCAACATACAAATACATATCATAATTAGATTAATATCAATGTACAGCCAAATGGGAATCAGGTATTTCATTAAATTTTCATAAATTGTTTTAAACAGTTGCAAAACCACTAGGTTGAAAGTTAATTGGAAGTTAGTTAATTACAAACTTACTTTCGTGTTTGATACAGATACAATGCAGCTACTTCAGGATCCATTTCATTCAGATTGAGATCATCCAGATATATACCTTCTTCTTCTGGTCTATGTCGAATCTTCTTTGTTTTTCTCATAAATTGAAGCAAACCACCCGATGACTTCTCTTTATCTGGGAGGTGTGTGCGTCACAAGAAAAAAGCCATATTAGTGTCTCTAGATAACAATAATATTAATTACTACCAATAACATGCAACAGTGGGTATAATAAACCAGGAATACAACATTACCACCATCTCTCCCTAACACCCACACACCTGTAGAGGTAGCTGTAATTGCGAGCTGTTCTTTTGATTCAGGTTCACAGGTTTCCGGCAGTTCTCCCCAGCGCCATCTAACACTATCCATTGTAACCAGGTCATCACCAGTTAGATATGTTTGTACTGTAGCATCATACTTTCGTGCCTTCTCGTATTCACTGTCACTTTTAGGTGTTGGTGGTCGGGATGTCACAGGACTAATAACAAAATACAGAAACAGAGGCGACCGACATAAAACAAAATTATCAATAAAGTTCAGAGGTAGAATGGTCTTCATCAATACAGTACAAAGGTAGTACAATCTTCCTTTCTACTTAGTTTCTGTGGAAAGTACCTCAATATTAGTTATATAACCTGCTAAAAACAAAACATGCTATGTAAAATATCTAAAGTAGAATTGAATTATTGAACATGCCATTCTAATAACAAATAACCTATTATATTATCAAACATGTTTTAATACATATTATTACCTGAGGTTTAATTTTTTCTTTGTATAATGAGACCTCAAAAATCTGTGAATGATCATAATGTTTAAGTGTCGTGCTTACTCGTATATCATTAACATAACTAACTACCAGCATTTAAAAAATATTTAATAGGACTACCTTAATAATGGTGTCAGATCTCCATCACTAAATGGGTGGATTGCAGCTGCATATTGACTGTTGGCCCATTCATCAGTTCTTACTTGTTTGTGATCAATAAGAGGCATACTAACTGTCCGACCAACAGAAGTCAACACAGGGATACCATCTATCTCATCGCTGGAAAGCTCTAAATCAAAAAGAGGCTCATCGGGCAGATCACCTGAGCTGCCACTTTCATTGCTAAGCAGGTCAAAATGAGTACTTTTAAGTTTTAGGTTATTCTTCACCAGATGGCCTGCATCAGGTGAACGTTTCCTCCTTCGTCTGCGCTTATCCTTTGCTGATTTTTTCGAACACACCACATCACTCAGATTTTGGACGTAAGATGGCAATTTTGTATGGTCACCAGTCTGAGCAACAACATCAGAAGACAATGTGGCAGTGGATGTTGGACAAACTTCGGCAGATGTGGAATTCCTTGGTACTGTTTTTGTTTGAATTTCCTCTCCAGTGATCACTGTCTGAATCGCAGCATCTTGTGTGTTTACCTCAGAGATGATGGAGAAACCTACATCACAGCTATCTAGTTTCACTTCTTCATACATGCTGCCACTGTCAGTGGACTGTTCAACAACTACTGTCACATCACATGCTGCCTCATTATTAGGTTCAACAGCATCAGAACTTCCTTCTAGGAGCTCAGAGGTCTTGTTCACGACAAAATCTGGATTAACAGTAATCAATGTTGGCATATGTTCACGGTTGGACTGTTCATCTTCCAGTTCATGTAATTCCGAGATACCCCTTTCCATCAGTTCAAGTGCATCTGGAAGTGGTGAAGTGGCTAAATATGCTGGTATCTTGGAGAAAAAAACCAGGAGACATGATCAAACATTGTGATAAAACAAACACACTGCAGCAAAATTATAAGAATACAAACTGATGACTATTAACAAGTTGATCATCAATATATTTTAATATTGACAATGAAAATTTAACACAGCATTCTTAGCAGCATGAGTGATTCTGATGCTCTGTAAAGTGATGTCCCAAGAAGACATATGTAAAAACTCAATAAGAAATTAATAAAGTTAGTAATATTTAAATGTGAAGAGAAAATCTCTCACACACAAATGATCTCACAGATTGTAATGGTCGCCAACATAATAATCTCAACAGATAATATTCATGACTATGACAACAATCAGTGGCAGTTAGAAAAAGTGTGGCTGTGGGCTACAATAGACAATTTCCAAACTTACACAGAGGGTGATCCTGAGATCAACTGCAGTTCATGAATCAGCAATGCTATGTATATATGGTGAACTAGCATAGACCAACATGTGTATTCATTTATAAATTCACGATTTTTGGGGATTCACAAACCAGATTGATTAACAAATACTTGCATCAGTTTCATGAAACACTGGGTAAGCGGTTTATTTCATACAGCAATTTTTTCTTCTTTCTCTTTTATGCTAATAGATAAGATTATTTGTCTGTGAAAGCCAGCTTTCATCATTAAGATGACTGAAGATGTGGATTAATTGTTGTTAAACAGCAAATCTGATGGTATGACAAAAAACTCTAAACATCAGACACTGAACAATAAATTATAATTATTTTAGATAGCCTTGTGTTAATAAGCATCTCTTGTTTTCACAAAATAACAGAATTATCATTTTTAGAATGTTTTTTGTCAGAACCCCAAACAGTTTAATGAATATTTGTACGAGTAACAAATTTACAACATTTCAATCAGACTCATCTTTTCTAAAATTGTTTGTTAGTCCACTGGATCTCAACTGGCCCAAACAAAGCTTGTAAGAATTAGAAGGCAATACTAGAGGCATATTCTAATAATTAAACAATGTATCCTAAAAGCACAATTCCATGATGATACCTAATATTAAAAGATGGGTAACCATTATTAAAAAAGATATTGTCTAATTTGTTGAATATTTACTATTAAAATGTTGCCTTCCCAAATACACTCATGTATAAGATAAAATGTACAAATGGTCACTCCAAAAGAAATTACATTGAACCCGAGTGACAAACCCCCATTTATCATGGAAAAAACCCTCACCGAGATTTTCATAAAATACACATCAGATCAACTCAACTAAAATTCCTATGATATACTGATCATACAACATCGGGTGACATTTTTGAACCTGTAAGTCAAGGTGAATCATCAGAGGCATATAATACACATCAGATCAACTCAACTAAAATTCCTATGATATACTGATCATACAACATTGAGTGACATTTTTGAACCTGCAAGTCTAGGTGAATCATCAGAGGCATATACACAAAAAATAATAAAACTAATGCTGCAAAAGAATTAAGTACTGTATACACCCGCATATAAGATGCACCTATTTCTAGGACCAATAAGCCCCCTGGAGTCAAAGCTGCATATAAGATGCACTAAAATCAGCAAGATTGATGAACACATCCCCCTGAGATGATGGTGATATATGTGTTGTGGCTGCAGGCTGCACATTGTCCATTTAAACATACCACAATGGATTTCAGAGATACACTTTATATAAATACAACAAAGGACAGTGAATCCATTCAATCTGGACAATTCAAGGTATCATTTGATCATCTAATTGCCTTCAGAAATCAAGTAGTATTCTTGCCTCGTGGTGCTTGTTTGTATTAGGTTGCTTAAACCTTTGCTACTAATACATGGTCATGTGATATTGCTTGTTAGTAGCCACAGATGTATGACATTTAGTATAATTATGCCAGTGTTATAATATTTTGTGAAATGAAATATATTAGTGTGTAGACAGCTATTAATGTAAATTTCTTCCATTTTCCCCAATGATAGTTTGGTTTGTCCATCAACATATTGCATCAATTTTGCTCATGCATAAGATGAATAGCTATGTCTGATAGATTCTAGGACTATTTTCTCATTTAATATATATATATATATATATATATATATATATATATATGGTATATTAAACTCTGAACTGTAAGTAAATACAATAAATCTAGCTAAATTACAAGTTTACAATGCATGTTACAGATTGAACTTCCAAAAATGAATCCACAAACATCAGCTCATAGTATATTGTTGAAAATGTACTTTTAATATTGCTTGTTTCTTTCAATCTTGTGACAGTCACTACCACCAAATACTTCATGTGAAAAGTACAAAATAGCTAAATCATCAGCTCAACATAACATTTCCTAATTAACATGGCTACAAAAGAAGAAAAAAACACATTTATATTAAGACTGTAACTGAGCTAATGTCGGGTGATACCATGATGAAATTTGTGTTTAGGTGTATTATTATACCTTGTCAGTATCTGTAGCTTCTTGAACAAAAAATGCCTCTCCAGCTTCCCCAAGCTTCATCTGTAAATCAATGGACTTATCATTGATTTCAATATCAACCTAAGACATGAAGAAAAAGACCCGTTAACAACATCTAATGAATCATGACAAAACCTGTACTTTCTCCCTCCCTTGTTTTGTTTATTTATCTTTAGTAACAACCAAAATTATTTTCAGTAAACAGCATACATATGTAAATAAAGACATTTACAAATCTGTACCATAACATATGACAAAGAGTGTATTATTTTGGTGCTAATTAGCAAATTATGTTTTCAAATAATAATAATCAACTTCCTTCCAATCAGGTAAATAAGCAATTTATTTTATCAATATTCCTTACCACTTTTTCTCTGGAGCGTAATACTCCCAATTTGCCAAATCGTACATGCCATGGTGATGTACGAAAAGTGCCATCTTCTTGCTGTACTATTATTATGTCAATAGCACCAGTCAATGTAGCTGAGTTGATTTCGTTGTAAAATCCTTTAAAGTTAGACAGTAGTTTACCAACATAGTTCATCTTGCCACACAGGTCTTCTCCTAAATATGGAAATAAAATATTAGATTGTAATTAAATCTGTCTGATAATGATATAAAATCACAGTGCAAAATTTTAAATATTATTTTTTAACAATCAGAAAGAAAGTTGACAATCCTATTTGGTGGATAACTAAAAATTCAATAAAGAAAGCAGGAATATATTTTGTCATTGTGGTGGGTTTGAAAAACATCTTTAACATTTCATCACAACACTGCTAAACAAAAACATACTTATGACTTTCAAATATCATTCATTTCATTACATGATGAGAGATCATTACACAACCACTCAATCAGTAACTGCATTCCTCTCCTAACTTCAAACCTACCTTCACAAACTGTGCAAATTTATTTTGTATTGATAAATTAAGTTAAAAGGGAATTGGATATATGAACCACATTTTGCACTGGTGGAAAACAGAACAATTTCCTTTGAACCAATTTATATTCTCAAATACTATAACCAGTAAAATTGCTGAATTGGAAAAAGTGACTTTTGGATTCTCTCTTCATTAATGTACAAAATTCTGCTCAGTCAAATAACTACTTCAAATGATAATATATATTTATACATGATTTAATCTTTAAAAAATGTCATAATCTGTGTCGGTATAACAAAAACAAACAAGAAATGGTGTCAGCACAAAATAATCATTGTCCTGGTTAGAATATAGAAACATCACAACATACAATATGAGTCAATTCAGTTTTATTGATCTTCACTTAATGCCAGTAAATCTTGCATCATGCAGTGCATCTGACCTACTTCTGGGCCATAGTACACCTCTCTAAATAATCTTTATAGTACACATGGCTGTGTGATCAACTTGAACTGCGTCCAAATTTATGCTTTGTTACTGGCAGCCTTGATGACAAACACACACTAGGTAGAATCAATAACCTTTATGTACTGTAATAAGTACAAGAAAACAATATAAACATGATGATGTCATTGCTAAAATCACTGATAGATACACGAACTGAGTGTGTGACTAACTGCCAACAGGTATGTTTGGCTTCAGCATTGGACTGACCTAAATTTAAAATTGTGTTATGTATTTAAAATGATACAATAGTTTGTTTGTGTGTGACGTTTATGACCTGCATTAATAAGCAGTGATTCAGTCATGTAGTGTTTCCATACAGCTGTGGTGTGCTGTTGACCAAGCCTACTGATCTAAAAATAACATAAACATTTGTCACAATTACCTGCTCTGGTGTATCAACCATTTAAACATTAGCCACATTCTATCAAATAAATCCAAATTGATCAGCTGCTGATAGCAAAATTTAATTTTTAGGACACTCTCATGTGATGCATATCATTGGATTCATGAGAGTTTCCTGTGTTATTAGGCAGCCAGGAGTTGATGCGGGTTGTTTAGTTTATTAGTTTATTGGTTACATCTAGGACATATGGCTGTGAGACAGTTACTGGGTGAAACATTCCACAAACACGGGTATGAGGTGGATTTAAATCCGCAATCTGGGGGTTGGCAGTCCAATGTTCTAACCACTGCACCACCATAGCCCCCATATGGCAGCTAACAAAAAACTCAACAGAGTAACCCCTGGCAGTGTACACATAGACATATTTTTTAGTTTCTTCATGGTAATGATAAAACAGACTATTAATGTGTGACAATGTTTTGTGATTAAATCATTATGATGCATTTACATGTATGTGTCATTGATAATCAGATGAAAATTGGTAAAAGGCTGTCTTTCTTCTATTCTTACAGTACCTATGTATATATTATATTTATACAAGAAAGACTGGACACAACAATAGTATAACAATTTCTAAATTCAGTATACTACTAGAACAAATGTGAAGTACCCAAATTTTCTTAGTACACAGGCCTACTAAGTACTCCCACCATAAATAAGTCTATGTAACGCTTTATAATGGGTGATCTCCCACGCTGTGAAGAGGAGAGAGGCAACTGGTTACAGATGAACTTGGCCTACTTAATTCTGATTTGGACCAGTGAAGAATGTCCCACAGCAGTTGAATTTACCTTGTTCTAAACCATGTAAAAAGTGGGTAATCTCTGCCTGCTTTGGTATTTTTACCATGAGAAATAAATGGTCAATTATTTACTGAAAAGGATAGTTATACTACTAGTATTACTAGTCTAAGTACGTATTGGCAAGACATCTTCTGTCTCAGGCTCAGAATATACACAAATATAAATAAAATCCGACTTGTGAGACAGGAGCTAGACGTTTATTATCAGCCACTAATTAATAGGAAACCACGGTGGAAATTTGTGCTATTACTTTTCGTAATCTGTCACCCCTGTAACAGGGATAACAGTTTTAACACAGATTCTCAGTGACAGATCACCAAAATATAGGGCCTGTTTTGTGAGCTCATATCCTGCAATAGAGAAATAACAGATCCAAAAACTGCTGAATTACACTTTTCAGGGTTATGTTAGACATTTACTGCCAATCAATTAGTGGAGGGTATTGGCCATCATAGCTTCAGTTGTTTCTGTTCACCAGTTTAAATCGAGTAGTGTGATGGTAATTAAAGGAAACTTGTGATACTCAAGAGATCTCCTAGACCTGGTCAGGCCAGTGGTGACAACATCAATTGTTCCGTTCTAGGTTCATCAGAATCACTTAAAAGTTAATCATACATAATTGAACTGGGAGCAATGCTTAAAATACAAAAATAAGCAAACAAAGATCTTTGCACTGTGAGATGATTATGTTGTGAACAAATTGGATGGAAAGGAACTAGAGTCTACTCCATGAGATCAGCAACATGCACACATATTTATTAAATTTAAACTTCTGCTGACAGGTATATATTTTGCTGCTCTTGTCAATCTATTTTTTTTAAATATTTGGTAATAAATTGTATTTTAACTATTTGGTAATACATTGCATTTCATATGTTTGGTAATAAACTGAATTTTAACTAACTGACAGGCTAATAAAATCGAGGGCGATGGTTTTCGAAGGCGAATAAAAAACGGGACGAAATTAGAAAGACCTAACTCAGTAACTGCAAAGCGAATAAAAACGAGGGCGAATTACTTCTACCACATCATAGTCACATAGACTTTCTAATCATTGTAATAATTTAATTAAATAAATAAAGTCAGATCAAGACACTGTCTAGAGATCGAATCATAAATAAAGTAGTACTACTACTACTAGACTAGTAGTAGTAGATATAAACTCAAAAGTGCTAAACTGATCAAATCCACATGAAAATAAATCGTAACTCGTAAATTTTAAATTTAAGGGAATCTCATAATGTCATAGACATCTATAGAATAGTCTCAATAGATCTAGCTAGACATAACATAACGTTAGAAGTACATTCTAATAATTGTTTACCTACCCTTTCAATAAACTTACCTATTACTCTTTTATTTACTAATTTACGCTCCAAGTCCTAGACCAAGGAATGAATTCAGCTCACATTCAGACATTGGTGATTTGGTCCAATCATGATTGGTAGATCTAGATATAAATCTGTTTTTAGTTCGGTACACACACACTTATTGACTATAAACCAATAAAGTGAATGAAAAATAAACATATTTCTCAACGTAATAATACGTTTACGTTTTGGGTAGTTCGGGTTAAATCGATATTTAGAATGATCGCGTGAGGCTGAAGGCTTAACACAAGCTCAGAGCTGATTGGTTCGTATTAACGGGAAGCAAGGACATATACACGCACCCATACGCACATAGTGACACACCTCCAAATGTAACCAATCAGGATTGAACAATAATGTCAGCTTTCAATAAGGGGGACCATGACCTCAAGATTTATAATGTTAAAAGTGGTAAACAAAACACATTATTGGGGAGACTTTTCAACGTAGCTTTCAGAAATCAAATCAGATGGCAATACAAAATATTGCTGATTAGACGAAGTTAGTAAGTACCTAACGGCGCCACTAACAAAATCGGCAAATGACGTCACTTCACTGACCTATATCTCCAAAAGCACGTGTACTATGGCAAACAAAGCCTTTACTCTAGTCTAAGCCTACGCTACACACACATCCACTCTGGTTTCAGACAATCTCCACTGTGAAATGAAGGGGGGGGGGGGTCGACAGCAATAGCTATCCTAGCCCCTAGTTCACATTGTAGATATATCATAAATGTTTATCATTATGGTATACTTGTTATGTGAACTGAATCAATCTATCTACACTGAATAAAACACGACTATAGTATAGTGGGAGTATAGATATCAAACTTTAAACGTAAATTTAACGAAAGATGGTGGTGCATATAATGATATATATATATATATATATATTCGGTGTCAAACTCCCGGTATTATTTTGTTGCAGCAATGCCAACAGTTTACTACTGCTGCTGCAAGCTGACGTTTATTTACATTGACACTGCTGTAAATTTACACAGTAGTAGATATATTGTTTGTAAATCAGTTATAATAATATATATATATATATATATATATGTGTGTGTGTGTGTGGAACATGGATCATGACAAAAGAATGATCAGTATCTCTTATTATGTCATATGTGTATACATACATATATATATATATATATATATATATATATATATCCTTGCAGATCTGGGTAACTTCTATAGCTGGGGTCTGGGCAGCCTCATAAAGCCAAGCTAAGACCACCAGAGTATAATTGTCGGATTCTGTATCGGCATAAACGCACTGTTACCGAATGTGGGTTGCATCACCTCTTAATCCCCAGAGTTTGCACAGCTGAAACTACAAGCATCTACTATACTATCTAGAAAATGTGTCCATAATAACACCAAAAGTGATATTGTACATGTTAATTATCACTGCCACTGCCTAAAACATGATAAATATAACTGATCTTATACTTGGGGATCAGTGATAAGGTAGTTCCTGTTATATAAGTTTCCCAAATTCATACTTAAATATATTTGTCAGATATCGTAAACGTGAGTACCTTCTGGGAAAACCAAAAGAAGTGGATACTAGAAAATTTATATAGACCATAAATAAAATTCTTCTGTAACGCTGGTGTCCTTTGGGATTTATCACAATGTGGTAATGCCAAATATATAATATTTGTTTTATTATCATTTAGTCTTAGAAGATTGTGAGTCATCCATAGCTGAATATGAGCAATATAATGTTCTAAATTCTTCAAGGAAGAGGAGAAATTTAACTCATTATTCAGGATCCAGTGATATATACACCTGTGTGACATCAGCATACAAGTAATATTTAATGCCATATCACTGTGCAATGATCCCAAGAGGACAGGTATAAATTGTGAAAATCAGAGGATCAAGAACTGAACCCTGTGGTACACCAGATAACAAAAACTGTGTTGGGTAAAATACCATGAACAGACACTCCCTTGTTCCAGAGAGGATATAAGCCATTCAAGTACTTCACCTGACAGGCCAAACATGTCTTTTAACCTAGAGAAAAGTACATTATGGTCAACTGTATCGAATGCAGCAGACAGGTCCAGAAGAACAAGTATTATTGGCTTACCTTGATCAATTGACATAATACTATAATATTTCACCTGAATCAAGGCTGTTTCAGTGCTGTGACCACTTTTATATGCAGACTGTAGTGATTCATTAAGGTTATTATTGATTAAATATTTGTTTAGATGGAAAGCAACTGCCCTTTCTATAACTTTAGATAAAAATATAAGATTTGAAACAGGTCTGTAATTGTTTAGAATATTACAATCCATACTGTGGGTTTTTATTAATGGTTTTGCAAGGGCAGCTTTCATGGATTTTGGGAAAACACCGAGAGATAATGATTTATTAACTATTTGTAATCAAGCTTATCAGAACATCCAGACAATCTTTCACAAGCCATGTAGGCATAGGGTCAATGGCACAGAAAGCATTAGAGGACCTTCTTAATGCTAATGAAAGAAGTAGTAGTGTAGTGATTTATTTTTGAAAACATTTCAATAATTACTATGCACAAATACATAAATCTATTTCAAATACACTTTAGTTGGTTACCATCAAAGGCATGACCTATGGTCTAATTACTTTTTAACATACATCCATATATATATATATATAATTTTCATGCAGTAACCCTGGTGACAAACAAAAACTACAAAGAAGCAGAAAGATAGAATGATAACATAATATGTATAGGCTATATGAGGAAACAAATGGTTTGTGGTAGGACATTCAGATTGAGAAATGTTACAATTTTCACTTTGCATAGAGCCTGAGATTGTTCATGCTTTGATTCTATGGAATTTATCTTTATGCTTCTTTAGATGTACCGTAACAGTTTTTATTTTTGCATACAAATTCACCCATTTACACGATCCTCTGTAATTGTAAAGGAGGCTCCTCCTGAATAATTCAGTATGCAATTTTGGTAGCTTTGGGTAATTTCTGTGTCTTGTATCGCAACCATGTCCTTCATACTCAAACAAGCCAAGTGTTGCCGAGGAAGGATTTCAATGTACAAAGTCAAACACTATTTATCTGGAGGTCATATAGATATCTGAATTTAAGAATGTTTATAATTCTAAACAGTGGTGAAGTATGTTCATTATATAATGAATGTGTCATGGTTCTCACTGCCTTTTTCTGCAGAACCTCTAGCTTACAAAGGTATTTTTTATACAAATTTCCTCAAACTGCAATACTATATAATCAGTACGGGTGGATTAAGGTGTACTATAGTATCTTTAAATACGCTTTTGACAAGGTGTGCTAGGTATGTTCATAGCAGATAAGCCACTAGATACCATTTTTTCTACAGAATGATAATTCCACTGCAGATGCTCATCTATATAAAGCTCAAGAAACAACCTTTGAACTCTTTCTAGGTATTCATCAATAAAGGTCAGGTTATTGATTAATGATTGATGTTTTATGGCCACTTTTGGACACATGGTAGGCTAAATGGGCTGAGCGACCTCCAAAGGTAATGCAGGGAAGTCAAAGATGAACCACCCTCAGATATGCCCATGCCGAGATTCGAACTCTGGTCATAGTGATCTAATTGACTACCAGTTAGACCACGGAGGTCAGGTTAAGTGTCTTCTGCTCATAGCTTTGCTGTTTTTCTATTAGCATTTATTTTGTGTTTGATGCATTGACAGATAGTTGGTTTGCTCTGAACCAGTTATTGAGTTGACCAAGATCTTGGTTCATTTGTATTTACAACTGATGTATGTTCTTACCTATGCAGTATATAGTGGTGTCATCAGCAAACAGAACTGTCTTGCTATGTGTTACTGCATTCAGGATGTCATCTGATTAGATGATAAATATCAATGGACCCAAGACACAGCCTTGAGGCAATCCATAACTAATTCTACACCCTTATAAACTCACATATTGCATTTTTTGGTTCAGATAGTTTTTAAGCCGTATTAGACTAGTATACCATAATGGTTTTGCTTTTTCAGGAGTATGTCATGATTAATTGTATAAAATGCCTTGGATAGATCCAGATAAAGACTTAATCATCTGGCTTTGTTATCAATTCAACTAAGGCATCACAAGTGAATGTGACAAATGTGTCAATTGTGGAATGTTATGGTCTAAAACCAAACTTGTTGCTATAAACTTATAATAAAGGCTATCACGTTTTGCAAGAAAGGCATATATTTGCTTACGAATAACCTTCTCCTGTATCTTAGAGAGATTAGATGATAGTTAGTGAACTCCTTGTTTGATTTTGCCTTATAATTGTTATATACTTGGTAGTTATAGATTGGTATAATCTTTGCCAGTTCAATAGCATCTGGTACTATACCCTGTTGGAAAGGCATATTCACAATTTTCACAATCAGTATGCAGACATCCTCACATGGTTGTTTAAGGAGTGTCATGCTAATACCATCATCATCCATACTTTTCCTGTGTTTCCATTTCCCCAATATTCTGTGGATTTTTGGGGTTTGGGATTGACATATAAGAAGTTTTTTTTTCTTTTCTAGTACCCACGTAGTATTACTGGGTATTGGTTGACTTCGGCATGGATTCTGCTAGATTATTACCAACACTCAAACCATATAACCCAAATCCACTGGAAATGACATTCACATCAGTTACTTTTATGTTGTCAACAATAAAAGTGTCAGATATTCTGTTCTTGTTATTTGTATGGCCAATGAGAGTGTTCAAAACTTTCCATGTTTTTCTGTGTGTTGTTCCTGAAGGTTGCCTTTCATTTATCACATTCATTTATTCAAGTTTCAGAGGTGGATACTATGAGATTGCCCAACCCCGGTACTAGGTGTGCAACTGAACTCGATTAGAGTAATAGTTATAAAAACCCAGATTGGAGCTTTTGATCCAATCATAATTTATTGTCCAACATTCCATATTATTCAATGTTTGCAAGTCCCTTAGCAACAGTTAGCTGTATACTGTTTTCCCATTTGTCTAAATATATAAATATTTTTAATCAAAATAACTGACAAAAATGTCCCAAACAAATATTACAATTTTTTTTTAATTTAAATGTTTTATGCCTAAAAAATGGTATAATCTGATCAGTGAATTAAGTAATATCTCTGTGCTGATAACAGGATACGGTCAAATTTTTCCCTTTTCTAGTGTATGTCAGCATTTTCATGAAGTATAACCAGAATAAAACATTACTTTAACAATTATTTTTTTAAAAACTTGAGGTGAAACTAATACATTTTTTATTTAAATAAAAATATTATTTCTTCCTTTATACATATATATAGATTTATACTCTGACAAAAATACTGCTTTCAAAAATAGTACATAAAATAACCATATACCAGCCAAATAAGATTATAACCTGGATACCTGTATATGAAATAAAAGGCCAATGTCTGTCAGATATTTTGGTACTATTTGTACAATATCTACATAGGTATTCTTGTCATGCAGTATATGACATCATGTACATTATAATACATGTCATCTTTCCAATACCTGTTAAGTCTAAATTTTTAAGAATTAATGGTAGTGGATGTGACATTTTCTGATAAGGAGTTCCAGTCTATGGCTTGGTAAGAGCATAGGACTTTCTTACTCATGGTCATGCTGTGCGGTAGGTCAGAGGTTCGAATTCCGGCCACGGCACTATAGTAGGAGGAGTTTTTCATCCAACCACGCAACTGGCAAGGTTTCCCCGCGCTGAATATGCCATCTATTGTAAATTCTAAATTGATTTAGATATTTAGAATTAATCCCTGTATTGAAGCAGTAAATTACAGACCATATGCATCTTTCTCATTTGAGGTAGCTAAGCCACATAAAATAACTGCCATTTTAGCCATGATTATTATACCTGCTTGTCAGCATTGGCAGGTTTTATACACAGACATTATTAACACTGTTAATTAACATTTATTAACTTCATGTAAAAAAAGGGTTTTTTACACTGACTTGTAAAAAAATTAATTTAAAAAAGTACAGCTATAAAATAGTAGAATGATAATAATGTAACAACATCTACTACATCATGATTGTAATACTTAAATAGCAATTGAGTTAACAGACTAATCTCCATTATGATAGCCCACTACTTAGTCTAGTTAACCCTCAATGATAAACATATAGTTGCCTATATCATCCATCTACCCCTTGTACAAAGGTGTAAATCTTACTGCAAAGCAATTAAACACTGCCAACAAATGGATAACTACAAAAGACCCAAGTTTCATTGCCTCGCTGATATCATGCACAACTTCATCACCATCAATTAAGCAAATATTTTCCAATTTTGTAAATATTCATACTAAAGAGTAAAATGCAAAATGTGTTTGAAACCCTTAAGCAAAGATGTTATAGCATAAATAAGTTTAATGACATATACTAGAACTAGTACAATTGGCTTATAATAAAAGAATTTTTTTACAGTAATTTACTGTTATTAACTGCGTTTTTTTACAGTAAGAAGCCCAACCCTGCTGCTTGTATCATGTCCCCTCTTCTTCTAAATAGGAATGATGGGAGTCTCAGACTCAGGGCAACTGAATGCTCTTCATATGCCAGATGGCGATGCTTCAGCTAGGTAT
The DNA here is from genome assembly GCA_025642065.1 of Paralvinella palmiformis. Classification (NCBI taxonomy): domain Eukaryota; kingdom Metazoa; phylum Annelida; class Polychaeta; order Terebellida; family Alvinellidae; genus Paralvinella; species Paralvinella palmiformis. The sequence continues at coordinate 687,808 of JAODUP010000045.1, read as the reverse complement.
GGGACTTAACTTTGCTGTTCGATGCTATTTTTAGTGAACCTGCCATGTAATACTAGTAGACTCTATAATTATTAATCATATTTAATGCTAATAATGTTTGTTGTCATTAATTATTTAACGATAAGAAATTGAAGAACATTCAATATCAATATGGCTCTTGTTTCATTCAGCAGAACCATATTAGTCTACTAGCTGTCCGATTACGAGGAATAGGCTACTCATATAATACTGTAACTGTGAGATTGAGACAAAGTCAAAGCATAATGTCTAATGATTACAAATTATTTAACAAAATTGAGATTAACCAAGGCAAGAGCTAGGCCTAGTCCTAGATAACAGATTTAAATATACTAATGTCTAATAGTAACTATATAGGTCTAGACTATCACTATGGACCGTATGGTATATAAATCTGCATCATTATGTTCACTCTGAGTCTGACATCACATATTACTAGTGATAGTCAGACTCATAATCATAGAATACTAGAAAATAACATATTTATCATTGTAGATCTAGCCTATAGACTATAGTCCATCTATAACTTACCTTAGAAATAAAACTCTAATGAATTTGTGCCTGTGAACATATATCAAGGCCTCTTAAATCGGTACATACTGCGTGATAACCCAGTAAGTCTTCCAGTTTAACAATTCGTACATAAACATGCTAGATCTACTTCACATAAACTCAGGCAGAGAACTGTCAGCTGAATGGTGTGACCGTGGATGAGATAGGCATGACCTATTTTGGACGGTTCTTATCCAATTACCATTTATGAATATAGGTCACAGTTACGTCATATGACCGGGTCCGTCAAACCTTAAGGAATCTCCTTTCCTAAAATTAATTTTAATCGTTTTTCTTTGCACATATTTTGATATCTGATTAATGTTAAATTTGTATGCTTATTTTATAGAGTCTAGACGTTAATAAGTTTACAGAAAATATTAATTTTTGGTTATCGGAAATATATTAATATGCATCTCCACAAGTTCTTTTCATAAACGTTAACAATTAAATAGAAAAAAAATTGGTAATCTGTACTTTAGCCTACAATCACAACAATGGTCATGATATGCCTTCATCAATTCCAGTTTTAAAGAGAACTAAAATTTTTTATAATGGAAAATGTAGATGAACATGTCCCAATACGTTTCCGTGTATCAAATGGCGCATTTTAGGGCAAAAGAAAAGTTATCTTTCTGAGCATCTGCAATGAAGTCTGTTTTTCCAGTAGGCTGCAGCAACTGGGATTTTACAGTGACTATTTTAATATCTGCATTAAAAGGAAGCTTCTGTCACCTTTAAATTATAATCACCGAGCTACATCATAAATACACAAAGATTGATGACGTTTATAGCATAATTGATAAGTTGAGTGGAAATGGCAAATTTACATGGTAAAACTGGCACCAATTTTCGAAAGAAATTTCAGGTACCTACATTTTACGTTACTTTAATATTTAAAACTGGCTATATTGTTATGACTGTATAATTAATATCATTGTCACATTTTTACTTGCCACCAAAGTGGTGTCTGTGATCACACAGAAGATGGATTGGATAATCACATACTCACGACACATGCTATGTCTATGATACTCAGATACTGATACTCAAGCCATGATGGTGATGATACTATCATAATTGATAGAGTCTAGACTCTTTCTAGATACTGATAAAAGTGATATAGTCTAGACTAATCACATAATTATAATAGTGACAGTCTAGATCGAGTCAATACTTTGAATCTTGATTAGATCTAGACTAGTTCAGTAGTTGATAGATTTAGACTAGATCTATAGAAAGTTAGTTCATGTAATGGAGTCAGATTGTTACTGTTAGTGTGTATCACTGTATGTGTCTGTTCCTCATTGTTGTGGTGCCTTGTTCATTTGGATTTGGATTATTTTAATTCGTGAAGCATTCAATGATTCATGTTAGATCACTATAGATCTGTAGTAAAAAATCTTTAACTTTAAAATCTTATAAATAAGGCTGGTGTTACGTATCCGAGCATCAGAATCATGTTCATTGACCGGGAAAGTGAATTTGTTATATTCCAGGATTTCTAGGACACCTGGGAACCCGATTATTTGTAAAGCCGCACAACTGTTCTACGATTGTCTATTTCTTTGATTTTCGTTTGTACCTCTTCAAAACTATCAAAAGCATCTTCTCCTTTCAACCTAAATATAACTACTACATGCTCAGCCGCCATATTTGAGCGGAAGTAATAGCAATTGATGAATAATTGGTGCATGCGCATTGAGTGCTCGGACCTACAATGCTGAGGTACAGGTTCTGATGCTCAGATACGTAACCACTTCATATAAATAAATGTGGCCAGATTAGGAATTGTTTGTATACAGGTACCATCTAGTGACTAGTTTTTGGTTATGGGAACTGTGTGTTTTTAGAACGGATTAAAAAATTTCAAGAGATGACACATTTCTAATATCTGCAGGCAACCTATTCTACAATATGGGGGCTGCAACACTAAATAGTAAGTGGACAATCACCATATGACTTGAGCCGAGATACAGGCACCTTCAATAGTATCTGACCAGAGTTTAGTGGATCATCTTCGAGATCTGTCATCTTCCAAATATCCCTGGTTATATGTAGTATGTAAGATTATATCTTGTGGTTGGTATAATTTAAAATGATTTGGTTACAGACTTGTAATTGTATAATATCATCATAATACCTAAGAATTATATTCCTTAGTTTTACTGTTTTCTGTTCATTTATTGGTAGAATCCCACACTTTCCACAAAATTTAATGGCACCTCCCTCATACTCATAGTAAATTCTGAATCCCGGTGGCTTACAATCTCAGTAGATAAAATATGCCATTTAAACATGACAGAACACATTCCTTGATAAGTATGATACCTGTCTGTTTTTGGAACAGGCTTAAGATGTCAAAATGAGGTATTGTACCTAGGAACATCTACGTGGAGGAGCCCTGTGTTTTGAAACAATCTAAAAATTAATCTGTTGGCTGAAATTATGTTATCCATAGTTAAATACTCAGCCCTAGAATAACCTAGGCTTCCTAATTATTGTTTAAATGATGTACCAGACATCAGTAGCTTAATTACAATTGCTGTGTGCATAATTTTACAATAAAAACTGGAAATAAATTGTTTATTATTATTTAGATTACACATTTACAGTTAATGTTTTGTACTATGGATGGATTCTGCATTATAATATTCTAGCTATTGAGTCTATTAGTGGTTTTGTTAGAAGCCGGGACTCGGGCCAACTATTTTTGTTTCCAATGCCAATGAGACGCCACTTTGCTAATTTAGGCCTAACAATATTTGACCCTGGTATTTTTGTTGGCCCACCCCTACTTTATTTCTTAACAAAACCACTGCATCTATGCTGCTAATTTTGACAATTTCAATGACATTCTGCACATTTTTAATAAATTCCTACAAGATCTATCTTTTCATCATCCCCCTACAAGTTGTTAAATCCTTATTGATTAGAAGCATTGATAGTAAAATAAAGCTAGCTGGCAAACTTCAAGTAAAAATTGATAATTAACATGTTGTTGATTATCAATAGTTACAGCCTTATTTCTATCAAATCTGTTGTTAATAACAACAGATTTTATAGAAATAAGGCTGTAACTTTTACAACTAGGACTTGTAATATTAATTATATGTTGGCACATTTATTTGGTGTCATCATCATTAGTGCTGACAAACAAATGAAACCTTATAAAATTAAAGAACCACATTACAAGACCCAAGTTTGTACCTAGATGTTTCAGTAACTGGCTTATGAAAAAATCTTTTCAAAGGAATTTAGGACTCTTCAGTAGTGCACTTAGTAAGGCACGGCATTGTGGGTCATGGTATGAAATTCCAATCTTTCCTAGTTATATCTGAGATGTGTGTCATCAATTAGTAAAAGCCATTGGCATGATTTCATTTCCACTAAAAGAAGCCGCTTGGGATAATAGCCCTGATGAGACCGAAGTTAAACAAAGCAATCATTCATTCAGTTCCCAAAATAAGGAGTCTTTGTTCTCTGTGTTAGGGCTTATAGCCAATTTTGATAGGGGGGGAGGGGGTTTACTTGCAATGTACCACAGTAACTTGAGCAAGATGCAAAAGATGTGGAAACTAATAATTTGTAATAAAAGGTTATAACATGTTTTGTTTTCCTCGTATACTTTGAACACGGTGTATGTTCTGTGCTTCAGTTTTGACTTGTATTCTTTTTTATCTTATGGTGGTATACTTTTTAATCACATTAATAGATTAACAATAACACCCAGAATAGGTTATTTGGCTTCAGGCAACAACCCTTCCTTTATTAATATTATCCATATTTCTGTGATGTATCCAACATCGCAGTGGATTTATAAAGTGAATGGGAAGATATTACCATGAGAGACATATGGTACTTGCACATTCCAACTTTGTTAAGGGCAGAGGCAGAATTTCATTCCCCTTTAAAAACCATATGCCGGCGTATAAATACTATAACAGTATAAGGTTCATGGAACAGACATAAACCAAAAAGGGTTTGGTTACAGGTGTGAACCCAGTTGAATGTTACTCACAATATTCCCACCTATGCAATCACACACATCTTAATTTTCACAGCAAGTACAGGCAATTTTATGAGTTTATTGATCTGTTAACAAACCCCACTTCTTTATTTTACAAACATGACATTCTGACATCAGCCTTGTCATTACATATTCATAGCACTGATGCTGTTTCTATACTCCTTGATGATCTCTCGCAGGGAATAATGAATAATCTGCGATAGATTAGGATCCAAGGAAAACATTTAATATTGTTAAACTGACATTACAGTAGTTAGAGCACTGCATTGCAAACCTCCAAGGTTTGAGCTTGAATCCGAATCAGAGTTATATTTCTGTGCCGGTTCCCTAGTTCTACACACCTCAACTATATGTCCCAAGTGTGTGACCAGTGCTGCAGCTAAACTGTTCAACTCATCTATTCAGTGCAGGTGATGCTTCTTTTAATCATTTTTTAATTCCTCACTAAAATATTTTTTATTTCGTACCTTTTCCTTTTTTGGCAGGTCCCTTTCAGTTTTTTGAGAATGATAATAAGAGTAATAGTAATATAAGAAATATACAAATGTGGCCCCTCCCCCTGTCAAATATAATTCGCTAATGCAGTTGGAAGATAAATGGATCTGTCCAAGATGATGATTCCTTAAGTAAAATAGGAACCAAGCTGAGATGACCTAGAGGGAGTTCCAAAGATTATAATAATATCACCAAAATGCACTTTTACATAAGTCTGTTGTACAAATTCATTACAGATGCTATAGGATTGTCAAATATTACAGCTATACCCCCCTCCACACACACACACACACACACACACACACTGAAACTGATCAATACAAGCAAAAAACAAGATCAACACCAAACTATAGTAAAGTCCGATTTGTCCAAGTCTCTATTTTACAAGTAATGATGTTTTATGGCCACTTTTGTGCACATGGTAGGCTAAATGGGCCTTTATTTTACAAGTAAATGACACCATATGTTTATTAAGCCTTTGTAAAACATAGTTTCTTTTAATGATCTTTTGGATCCATTCAGTTTTATGTCATAATTAAGACGTACTGCTTTTATGGCCTATTCAAGGTGTCCTATGTCATCCGAGATGAAACTGAGAGACAGCATAGGTCTGGCGTGAACAGTCTAAAGTATGACCCTCAACTAAAACGTTTGTATTCAGCAGGCAGAGATTCTATCATTAGGATATGGAACACAGACACACCAAAGGTAAGATAACTCTTTCTATCTGTGAAACTGCTCCTGTATCAACTTTCTAGTGGCTTTAATTATATTGACTTATGAAATAAGGGTCAGTGCATTACATTTTGTGATTTTGACAAGAAAACTGCAATATTTGCTTTATATTTAGATTTTACAGTGCAATTTTCATGAATTTTTTCAAGTGTTTTTTTTTGTCTTTGTTATCTTTACCGTAGTCACTTAAAATACATATGCTAACAACATCCATACCCAAAGCCTTTTCAATAGCAGCCGACATCCGATGCTACACATCATCTATTTTACAGTCCCTTGTTGCCTATATTATCGACAGGAAATTGGTTAGTTACTTTGATTTTGGTGAAAAAGTGTCCTAGAATGCACCAAATACTCAATTTGTCCCGGGAGAGTCCCTAAACCCTGTACCTCCCTGCAGCATCCATACCTCTCTCCAGCAATGCTGTGGCAATGGTGTCGTGGTGTTTTTACATGCCACCAGGGGTGAGCTGCTGCTTACTTTTTATAAGGGGTCATCTACCCTATTCCATACCGAAAAGGCTGTACACGAAGCAGATCTTTGACAACTTGAGCAACTATTACTGACTGTTTTTAACTTGTAACAGCAAAAGAGTTCTAATGCTGATGCAGTTTTTATTCAAAATATGGTAACACCATCCAGTATATGAATCAATTTAAATTAAGTACAAAGTTCTATTGTTACTGTTTATTTGATTTTCTTTTGTTAGTATTATTCATGAATCTTGGCCATTAAAACTCTCCCAGCCCAGAGAAGATACCAAGTTATTAGTTAGAGATTAAGTATTGTGAATGACAGAATCCATGTGTATAAGAAAGTAATATTTTGTCAAAACCTATTTCTGAATACTTAAGTGATATATTGTCTAACTTAAGAAAAAACCTATTTATAAATGGAAATTTGGCAGGTTTCTGAATGACATGAGATCTTTGTGAATAGTCTAATATTTTTTCTCACAAATATATATCATATTGTACTTGACATCATACCTTTAATACAAAGTTCATGTAGCCCAGGAATCACTCATGAATATGTTTTTTTTTAAATAATAATATGATATATAGCTCCAGTCATGGTTTAGTAAGGTGCTTTTCTATTGATATAACCAACACCCACTTATATTTATAATGAATATTTTATATTGAAAGCACTGATTCTTCATCTACAGTTCAAGAAGATTTAGTCAATAAATTCAGAACTGGAAAGTGACTTTTCCAGTTTCCACCCTGAGTAACAAAAGTCATCAAAAATATTAACTTTTGAGATGTAAATTATAACTTAATATTTGCTTTTTAACTTATCAGTTTACGGATAAGTAGTTGTTAGTTATCTTATCCTCAGTACATGATATTTTTGTAATGAATTTTCCTATTATGTTGCAGATATTTAAAACACTAAGCAAATAAATAGAAATATTTCTCTTCCAGGATCCATATATGCAGTCTATGGAGCACCATACAGACTGGGTTAATGACATTGTGCTTTGCTGTGGTGGAAGAACCTGTAAGATGTTTGGATTTTTAATAAACCTTTATGAAATTACACTGTACAAAGATACTGTAACATATTACAATATAGTTCAATTACATCACGGTCTAATATAGCAGAAACATGCATATAATATAAGGTTGCTTTGCGGAGATCTACTTACAATTGCCATCGAAAATATCGCCATGATAAGGCTACCGTGCACATATTCTTTTATCGGTAGCCTTAGCACGGCGATATTCTCAAAATCGATTTTAAGTAGATCTCCACAAAATTTGAATTATTTATATGTTTCTCAATGAGTGGGGAGTTATAATTAGTTAAAATTTACAAGATTTCTAGGCTTGAAGACCGATTTACCGTAGAAATAATTTTGAAGTGGAACTGACCTGTCACCATCTTGGATTAGGCTACCGCGTGGTAGCCTAATCCGCTTCCACATGGTGGTTAGGCAGGTCGGCATGAAATTAATAATAAAAAGAATAAAAGTCTATTTTATTTCTCGGTGGCAGGTTTCCACTGTGATCAGCAGCTTTGTAAAAAAATTATCAAAGAAACAATGGCCTTCTATTGTATATAATCATACCTTGAGCATAGCGTCAAATTAAATTTCACAAGTGAAATTATATCCCATAATAGATACTTTAAGAACTGGTTAATGAACTAGACCATATTGAATTTACTGATTTTCGTGTAATATTAGTGGGATAGCCTAATTAAATTTGGTTATCTAAACACATAGTTATGGTGTTCCCTATATAAAGAAATATGTTTGTTTTATATCCTAAGTGGTCTTAATGGTATTCAAAATGAAGTGTATAAAGATAAATGTGCAACAGTGACATATAGACATTGTGAAGATATTGTAAGATGTAGATTAGTACCTAGACAAAAAGGAAGGATCTGTCTAAACGTAATCCACATATGTCCATTTGTATACTTCTAGAGATATCATAAGCTTTGATTAAAACACAAATATAATCTGTAATAATGTTGGGGTTTTTTTTTGAGTAACAGTCACTATTTTCCTGGTAAATTTCCATGATGTGATGTGGACATTCCAATGACATAGTGGTTAGAGCACAATGATCACGTATGCCCAATGAAGTCATACAACATTGGAAGTTTACCTACACAGAGATTTCTGAATATTTGTACACTGCCCAGTAGTTTGCAAACTTAATTTCCATCAAATGTTATTATTTAAATGATGATTAATGGGTACTGATGATTATTTTCACTAATGTAAAGCCACCACAGAACCGTTGGTTATCGATTAGACACTGACCTTTATTTTATAAGCCTTTTAATCTTGTTCCTATTGATGAGACCAGGGATGCTTGTGAGGCATAACAGCAATCTGGTAGTCGGGTTGAATGAAGCTCATAAAGTTGCAAGGAATTTCTGCTGCCTTACAAATGAATACTAACAGAAATATTTGGAATCAATTCTTCAAAATGGAAGTAATTCAGATCCAACTGTTGGAAAGATTCAGTATCAGTACCAGGTTTTTTCAGTTTATACGTGGCTAGGAAAACTTTAATTTCAACATTTAGATATGTTCACTGCAGTTTTTGTTAAACTCTAATATTGTCATATTCGAGATGGTTATAGGAGATAAAGACAAACTTTTAATAGAATTTTAAATGAAAATAGTATATCTTTTATCTGACACAAGTATACCAAATTCTTTATGGTAACCCATATTATTGAAGCATCACTGCTAATTCAACCCTTCAACATTTTTAATACATTTATTGTGTGGTGTCTTTGTTTGATTCTTTACATTATTAATAATAATATTGTTTATTATTATTATTATTATGCCATTCAATTTAATTATATTTCTATATCTAGTAATATCAGCATCTAGTGATACAACAGTTAAAGTTTGGAATGCACACAAAGGATTTTGTATGTCAACGCTTAGAACACATAAGGTAAATAGATAGGCAATTATTTATCATTATTATGCTGAAAGAATATATAGTTGATTAAGTGTTTATATAAATGTTAGTTTGATTTAACTCTTATGGCCTAATAAATGTAATTATGACTATTTACCACAAACATTTATTTATTTGAATAATATCATTAACCAATCTATTTTTATTCTTTAAAGGATTATGTTAAATCTTTGGCTTATGCTAAGGACAGAGAACAAGTAGCATCAGCTGGCTTGGATAGAGCTATATTTTTGTGGGATGTGAACACTCTGACAGCACTAACAGCTTCAAATAATACTGTGACAAGTAAGACTCTGCCCTCTCATTGGCTGTTTGTGGATGTTGTGTGTGTGTGTGAACACTTTTGATGCTTGTTTTGACTGTTTTTCTACAAAGATCAGGTGAACAGTTTTAGAATGGCGCTAAGGGAAATGGTTTCTCATTTGTATCAAAATCATATGATTTCTAATTAGTATCAAGTGAAAAATATAATAAAATAAATGGTGAAGAAAGTAGAAGGTGATATTTTAATATTATGTTTGGATGACATTTTGTGACTCAAAGTGAAGCAGAATAATCAGTTATAGATTCCTTTTTGGTATTATTGTTATTTTTCAGCTTCATCTTTAAATGGAAACAAAGATTCCATTTACAGTTTGGCCATGAACCAGTCAGGCACAGTTATTGTCTCTGGTTCTACGGAGAAAGTTCTGAGAGTATGGGATCCACGAACTTGTCATAAACTTATGAAACTTAAAGGGCACATGGACAATGTGAAAGCCCTCGTACTAAACAGAGATGGTACACAGGTTGGTTTTGTTATCATGAATTATATACTTACTATATTATAATGATCACTGTTAAGTTGATCCATGAATTGTTTTATGTATAAATTATTAAAGTTCATACTCGGTAAATAAGTCATATATCATTTACTATCACTTTTAATAGAGCATAACACTATTTAATACAAATTAGAGATATGTCAATAACAGTTTTGTTTTAAACACAAATATGGCTTCGTTTATAAAATTTCAATTGAGATATTTTGGAAGCACACACCATTAGCATCAAAATATTCTAAAAATATACCATTACAAGAATATTTAAATCCACTCACCTAAAGAAATAGAAAAAAGCTGCTAAGTGTATCAAATACATAAATCTACTTGCTGTTGAGTATCTTATAATGTATCTAAACTTCACATTGTCAATTTGAATTTAGATTTTCTTTGCCTAAGCTTAATGCCTAATTTAGCAGCACTGTAAAACTGGGTCCGCCCACCTCAAGGCACGGTTCAAAGTAAGCACTAGCCCATTAGCCCGGGGCTAATAGAAATACGTGTAGGCTAGTAGAATATGTGTTATTAACCGGGGGGGGTATCTTTGGAAATTTGGTGGTTAATTATAGAAGTTTCTGTATACTAACAAGAAGCTGGTGCCATTAATAATAATATTCACAAATCTATCTAGTATCATCGATATAAGGAAATAATCCTAATTACTGGAAGGTAGCCATTTAGGCTTCCTGAAATGCCAGATTGTTTGGTGGGAAGGAAAAGGTCATTTGTTCTGACCTCAGATGGCTCAATGATTATGTAGCCATCTTAATCCTAATTAAGTCAGGTCACAGATGCTCTGGCTTAGCCATCCTCCATTCATTTACATAAATCTAACAGCTCGGTAGATGCTTCTTGTTCAAGAGTACAAAACAATAGATTGATTCAATTACCCTAGGTGCCACCATGCAGCTAAATTTCACATTACGGTCTTGGGTTAGAAGTCTAAGAATCACTGTGTTACATGGCGATTTACGCGTTTAGTGACCGATAAATGTCTTATTGAAAAGCTGTATATAGACTATTTAACAGTGATATTTGGATTTTATTTATAGTCCAGATCATAATTTTGCATTTAATAGGAATGGCATAGACTTCATCCAATAGATATATGCCACTAAACTAAGTAACGTTGAGCGAGATTTGCATGGCTGTCATGGTCCGACATGATGATGTGAATGGATAAAATCAATGATGACATAAATTATAATTCAATGGGTGATTCCTATTACTGTAACATTGGTATTTATGCATGATATCTTGTACTGAAACTGAACTGTTTTATTTTCTGAATCAGCCATTCTTGCAATGTTTACTATATGTAAAATATCAATCTTGGGTGTTAATACTCTAATGTAATAAAACAAATTATTTAATAATATATAGGTAATACATATATGATTTCTACAAGTAAAAATAATATTTCCAAAACTTGCAAATTGCCCTTTACATCTACATTAAATACAACAAATATTTTCATTAAAATCAATTTACATTCACTAAAAGTTTAATTTTAAAATCATTTATTTAATCCATTGAAGCCTGTGCTAAACAATCCCCTACAAGTCAACATGAATAACCAAGACTTAGCTGTGTCATTCATTTTGGAAAGATCAGTCTGCTCAATCATTGGGTTATATCTTGATAAGTATTATGTTAAATCCTTTTGAAAGACACAGTTGTCCAGCTGAAATACTAGTATCGGTCTCTGTGTAATATAAAATAATTTGCTGAAAGATTTCCAGTATTTACCATTAGTGAAAAGTTGCCATCCCCTAGTAACAGTAGGCACCATAGCTGTTTCTAACCCATAGACTGATGCAATGCATTTCACCTGGATCAGTCTATCGTCTCGAGGAATTTTACTGTATAGTTTTCTTTAGCCATTTTTATAACATACAGAGCTGTTTGGACCAACTATACTATAATATTCATAATTGTGCTTTTGTTTCCAAAATACATGTTTGGTTGATCCCTGTTTACATTGTTATGACCATGTAATACCAACAGCTTGTATTAAGTGATGTCAGATTTCAGGAGCATCTGATCTGTGTCTCCCACAGATCATCAATATTTGATTAACCTGCACTTTGAACTGGGTTGTTCCTATTTTGACACCATTTATAATCTATGTGACCATATTTGTATTAGTCCTGAAATTTTGAAATGAAGGTGAACTGTTCCTTAAAAGAAAGTTTCTAAATTTGTTTGAACTGTTTTCTAGAGTTAGATGACATGATATAACAAGAATTTATTGTTTTATTTCCAGTGTTTATCTGGAAGTTCAGATGGAATGATAAAGTTATGGTCCCTTGGACAACAGAGATGTATTGCTACTTACAAAATACATGATGATGGAGTATGGGCATTGCAGGTAATTGTTGACAGTGTAATTTTGTTGTTTATTAACATATGTAATACAGTCGGGCCCTGTTATAACATGGTCATTGGGCTCCACAACCTGTCAATGGTGTTATAAGTGGACCGCAAAGCAAGACAGGGGCACTATCGGGGTGGGCAATAATAGGGAGTCCATGTATTAACCTCGTTTGCTTCATCCTTTAAGATTACATATAACTGTTTATTTCATAAATGTTCCCAGTAATTATTTTATCATTTGCTGACTTAAACATAATGTTACCTCAGTGTTTGTGTGGAAAATTTAATTTTCTGCAAAATTGGGCAAAAAATAGCAGCTAATTTTGTATTGATGATATTCATCTGCCAGAAATAGGGCAGGTTTTACAGATGAAGGTAACAACTATATGAACTAACAAATAAATGCCCATGAAAATGTATTTGTTTGTGTATCTGCCTTTGTAATGAAAACGTCATCAAATCTATTTAGTGGGTGGAGTCACACAATAATTGAGGGTTGTGATTGGGCTGTTTGTTAGGCTGATTGAGCCAAGGTGTTGCATAATTAAGTTTGTGCTCGATAAATATACGCATGGGTTCGTTGTGGCCATTGGCTATGTTTGTTACGTGTGAATTCCATGATTCGGAGTCCAAGGTCTGACCGTGTTATATCTGATTTTGTGTTATAATGAACCGTGGTAAAACAGAGCCCGACTGTACTATGATTTTGTTTTCATTTACCATCATGATTGCCTGACAGGAAAGGATATAATACTAAGAGGTTGGTTACTGATGATATTGTCTGTTTAATTGAGCCCATATCTCTTACTGATTAACTTCTAGCCTTGGCATCTTGTCTTCATCAGAGAAGCCCTTATAAATACATTGTCTTCATTATTATTGATAAAAGAATTATCAGTCTTGTTTAAAGTTGGTCATTTGTGGATATTTCTTCGTTCGGTCACTCTATATAATTGTAAGATGGGTGTATATATTAAAACACATATTTACAGGTTAATGATACCTTCACAACAGTATATTCTGGTGGAAGAGATCAGTGTGTCTGGGCCACTGATATAAGAAATCCAGATAACAGAATATTGATATGCCAGGAAAAGGCACCTATTTTAAAGGTAATATCAGATGCAGATCGCAGTCACATTTAAGCAAATATTTCCTTGAAAATAAATCAGATTAAACATTAGCCAAGAGGAGGTTCAGAAAATATTCCTGAAAATCTTTACTTAAGCTGAGTGTGGATTAGATATCTAGGATGTTGATAAATGTAATGGTTGAGTGGAATAAATTTCTAGATAATGATTGACATATATTCTGTGTTTGGAATTTAACAACTCTCAAAATGAACTCATGGTTTTCTTCTTTGTATTAACCTCAGTGGGTAAATTACAACACTAATATCATAGTGTTTATTATTGTTCCACTTTACAGATCGAGTTGACACATCCAGAACAGTCATCACTTTGGGTGGCTACAACTAATAGTACAATAAATAACTGGGTTAGTGTGTGTGTGTGTGTGTGTGTGTAAGAGAGACTCCAAAACACTGTTATATATTACATCTTAAATAAGTTTTGAAAATTATTGTCTTATCATGTTCTTATGCATAATTTCAGTCATTACGAGCTAATACATCTCATTTGTCTGCTGATTATGACAATGAGGTATCCGTGCCTTTAACTCACACACCAGAAATGTCCATTGCGGGTAAGATTATCCATCAAACCTTTATCACAGCACAGTGTAGGTCACTTAATGAGTTACTTGTATGGTTCATTTAAAATTGCAATAGATCATGTTGCTTAAAAATAAGGAGCAGCATTTAGCTTTAAATCAGCAGTCATTTGGACAAAATAATTTATTAATGACAATCCAATAGAGCCCATTTCATTAATATTAAGGATATTACAATAAATCTGGTAATTTGTTTTAATAATTTTATTTTGGAAAATCATCAACATGTACAGTGGCTGTACAATATGAGTAAACCAATGTTTTTTTAATAATAATAATAAGATATATATCAACTGGATTCCAAAGATAACTAGCATAATATTTGTATCCATCTGAGGAATTTATTGTACATTTAAGCTGATTTAAGATGATAGTTTTAATCTGTTGGTGTTTTCCGGTTACATAAAATTTTGACTGTATTTTTTCTTCCTACAAGGTGGAGCAAGCATACGACAGTTCCATATACTGAATGATAAGCAGCACGTGTTAACAAAGGACACTGAAAATAATGTCGCTTTATATGACATACTAACTGTTAGTATACGTAAATTAATCTGCTTTAGATGTTAGTAGGACATATATCTAATTGCATTCATTTCTTTACATGTTTTACTGTTGTTGTAAAAAAAAATTAATAAATTTAGTTAGGATCAGTTTAAGTTTTGAGGAAAATGTAAAGATTGATTTTATTTAATTGTTCTGTATTTTAGGCTAGAAAGAAGATGGATCTAGGTTGTGTGGATATGGAAGAAGAAGTGAAAAAACGTTTTAGAATGATTTATGTACCTAACTGGTTTACTGTAGATCTGAAAACAGGAGTAAGTTGGTTTGACTGAAATGTGTGTGTGTGTGTGTGTGTGTGTGTGTGTCAGGCAGGAGAGTTTTCCAGTTTTTACCAGAATTCCAGTTTTTCCAGAGCTGAAAATAAAATGTGTGTTTAAAATCATGTCTTTTTGGAAAATGTTTATTCTCATTATTTTGGTCTAAGCTGCTACACAAAAAGTTCCATTTCCCACCAAAATTGGAATCCTCCAGGACAGTGTATGCAAAAATTCAAAACTGAAAATGGGGAGTGGGTCAAACTGATGGTTTGAAGAAAATTACTCTTGCAAAAGACATGTTTTGTCCTCACTCAATAGTCTCAGACTATCCTAAAAATGCAAAAAGCCCAAATTTTTCTTGTGGCTTACACCGGGCAGTTACATAGTAAGAAGGTAAATGTCTATGTTTTTATTGGAAAACCTCTAAATTTAAGATAAGGAGCAATTAAGCATAAATCTAATCCTAATGTGAACTGCTTATTTTCAAATAGTGAATGAGCGGGTAAGAGACTAACACCTAGTGTTACCTTTATTTGTTAGCTGTTTCCCGAAGCAGGCATGACTAGCACCTAAATTTAATAAAGTGTGCACTCACATATCGTATAGACATTTGCCATAGAAAAGCTATGACATATTACTCTTCCAACAAGATTCTTGTTAGTTTTATGAGAAATCTCTGAAGTCGCTCATTATTAGGTTATGTTCAGAAGCCAACTTAACCCATTTTATGGTGCAATAATTTACCATACATTACAACCTACGTTTCGTAACTAATTACATTAGACAAATAGCATGTACATATTAAGGAAATTAATGATTGCCAAATGAAGAAATTAGAACTTGGCTAATTCTGAACATGAACTGAATTTTCCAGGCCAGCGCTAGATTTTCAGTACAATATACAATGAGAAAACTGCCAGAAATACATAATTGTGTTGTTGATCTTTTACTTATAAACTATATTATCTAGGCCTGGGCATATCTGAAGGTTGTTTCATCTTTGATTTCACTTGATTACCATCATTAGATCTTACTCTGTCCATTTAACCTACCATGTGCACAAAACTGGCTATAAAACGTCTATCATCATCACTTATAATGTGCAGATTGGATGTTTACTTATTACTAAAGAAAAAATCTATTTATTATTCTTATGTTGTTTAGTGATTTACTGTTTACTGTAAAATGAGAAAGTTCTTATGCCAAAGCAGAGTAACTTAAAATAGTTTATCTTCTAACAAACTAATTATTATACAGATTTGTAATCTTTACACACACACAGGGGCTGGTGAGACATTATACAGGTCTCACACAATACTTGTACATTTGGTATCCTTTGATTTTTGTTTTTATTGCGGATATGAAATGCTTCAAATGAATATAGACTTTTATTAAAATATTTGTTGATCAGAGACTAAACTAATTTTAATTGATGGACACCTTGAAACTAGGAATTGGCATTCAAAATGTCACAACCAAAATATCTGTCAACTTAATTATTGTAAAGTACTTAAGCAATTATTCTATTAAAGGTAATTACACAGCCAATAACTGGAATATGATATTGCAGAATGTATCTATAACTAAAAGGTAATGTAAATAGCAGCTATGGAAAAAATTCTTGAAAACAGTTTGGCCCAGATGTAACAAAATTATATAACTATAACTAACAACTATATATCAAAAAAGGAAATATATGGGTTGATATATCCATCTCTCTTTCTCTCAATTGATATATATATATATATATATATATATTTGTTTCCTTCCAATACTATTTCAGATGTTAACAATACATTTGGAGCAAGCAGACTGTTTTGCAGCATGGGTTTCAGCTAAAGAAGTGGACATGGCTGAGCCAGTTGATGGCACTGACCCAAAATGTAATCACAGTGTAGAATGAATAATAGTAATTATTGAGAAAATCTCTTTTTTTCCTTTTAATTTACTGACAATATTGAGCAGTAATGTTTTCAGCTGAAATCTGAGAAATCTCTTGGAAGTAAAATATTCTTCAGAACAGTTCTGTGGTAATATCTAATTTGAGGACACTGATATATTTACAGAATCATATTTTTAAAGTGTCAATCTCATGATTTCTGACTCATATTTAGCTATAATTAATCAGAATGGAAATTTTCTCATGGTTTTGTGTGAATAAAATGCACTTTTCTGATGACAACACCTTATTCATTAATATCATCATCTGAAAAACTATTTTTTTAAACATTTGTTTAACTGTGGATTTGAGAATGTACAAATAATGATTTGGATTTAGTTATATATGAAAGAAAACTTGAAAATGGTGATTACAAACAAAACACAAATGTAAGGTAAAAAGCAATTGTTTATTTAATTTATCAATAGTTACAATATTTGTTTATAGAATTTTAAAAGAGCTCTTCAAAAAAACTAAAATACTAATGTCTTTATTTATTTATTTATTTAAACAACATTGAATGTATCTTGATAAATAAGTATGTTATGTTATGATTTTATTTTCTCTTGATCTAAGGTATGCAGTCTTATCAATTTTTTATGTTCTCATTCTATTGCTGACTTTAACTAATTAAGTTGGTTTTCTCTATTATTGTATTGTGACCATATCTTGATTTCAGTAAATTTTGGCTGCCTCGTTTTACAGGCATTATTGGAACACTGGCCCAGGACACATACAGTACCAGTAGGTTCGCATTTGTTTTTCTTTTTGGTGTCTTACGACTGAAATTGTTTTATTAACCGTATTTTCTATATGATATTGTCAGGAATGATCTGACATATTTAGCAAGGGTGGTAATAGTTGGTGAAGTGATAACGTTACTTATAATGACTAATTCAGTGATAGTGAAGTACCACATTAAATAAACATGAAGTAATTGGAGATATCCAGATGCAGCATATGAGTACACATTTTTCACATACAAGTTACCATTAAGCTGACCCTTATTTTGGGGGGTCGACTTAATGGCTGGTGGTATTTCAATGTCAAGAAATCCAGTCATCGGGAGAAAACATTTCAGTGTGCTAGCAGCCGTCTAGACTCTAGTCTAGATCTAGATGCAAATGGACACCAATCGTCATTTTGATTTAAACTCGTGTAAACATGGAGTGAAAATAGTGGCTTTATAATGAAAATCAATATTTATATGTAGAATTATCAGATTTTTGTAATTATGAATCAGTCTTGTTGTACTCAGTAGCACATTTCAGGACTTTCAATTCGAAGGCAGCTTCGGTAACAAGACAACTCATACCCAAGACATCCTGTACCCAAGAGCGTTGTATCTCATTCGTTTGGGGGCATAGACATTAGGGTGCCCCCATAAACATATTTTGTCTCGGCATATTTATACTAATAACGGGATAATTACTGATTAATTTATTTATTTCCAATAGAGAGTTAGTTACTAACTGACCGCATATACCGGTAATTTACATTGTCTCGGTTATTGCCGCATTAGTCACCAAAACGTACCATCAAATGCTTAGTAGTAATTGACAATATGTCTAATTATTTCTAAGTCATTGACTTCATATGCAGTTCATTGAATGTTTAATGATGCCGTTAATTTAAATTTGAGGTCCTACGTATGTGCTAACAGTTTGTGTAAATGATCGTTATAATCTGCCTTGATCTATTGATACAAAACACAGTGATTAGCTTATAGCTACATGTTATGTGTGCTTATTCTTTAATTGTCAAAATTTGTTTGTCATCGTAACAGGCGACAAAGATGATGTCAATGGAGCATTATCTTGTGAGAAGCTGGGAGGTAATCCTTATTTCAGCGTACCTGGCCATACACCTGTAATACTCAGGTAGGAACAATAAACACATAAATATTTTATACAGTTATTATCACCGTGCCAACCTGATAACTACACCAATCCCTGACATTTTCTCCACTCCTACTGCAGCCAAGTTAAACACCACTGACAATCTTTCTAAAATGTAGCTCTTACACAACACCAATATTTACAAATCTCCAATAGATTGCTCACATAGCACAGTTAGTAGCACCCTGCAATGTGAATCTCTTGATCAGGGTTAAAATCCCCATGAGATGTTATTACACTAAGAATTCGCCTCTCAGCTCGACGTATCCTAGTATTTCCAGTTCTCAGACTAAACAAAACATTTGCTCACTCATCTAGCACGTATCAGTGTTAATATATATTAAATGCAAATCAGAGGAAAAGCCCCAAATGACCACTTTTCTTATTACTTCAGATTTATCCTTAAACAAAGTTGCCCTTTTACTGTTGGTTCTTACTAAAATATTATCTGCTCAAATGAAAATTATGATTTTCTTTATTTATCAAGCATCTAATGTCTTTAGTCAGCTGAATGTAGAGACAGAATTGCCATATTATCACATGAATATATTCTATTTTGACACTAATTTGCCACCTTTTTATCAAATATGGCACTAATTATCTATCAGTACTGGTACATCTGCTTTAAAAAGGCACCATTAAAAATAGCTGATACATTATTAGCATTGAAAAGGATAATAAAATGTAAATGTGGTATATATGGTGTGATTCCTGTAATTAAGTTTGTGCTTACTTTTTACTAACGCTTATTTAAAACAATATGGTCTCACATTGAATAATTGAATATTAAAAATATTAGTTTTGCTTTCCGTATCATACGATTTACAATATGATGTTGGACAGTATTACTGATTTTTTATAAATCTCCGATGGCTTCATAGGGACTTACAGGGTAATAAATTGTTTGGCCATCCTCTTAGGAATATTAAGTGCCTAAACTGATTTGTTATAATCATTTTAGCAATTCATATGCAGGGTAAAAAACAAGCACCCGCCCAGCCATAAATGTGACTAGCAAATTGGTGGTGCAATTGCTTCATTCTCCCAACTGGTCCATAAGTGCTTATTTAAGGTTATTTTGCAATAGTTATTATCCATGTTGGCCACGGTTTCAGTCCAAGAGGCATTCGACGCTTCGTTGACGCTGTCATTTTCTTTATCCACACATCAGCAAGTGTGTCCGAAGGAATCCAGGCACACATTATTGATCGCTGATTACGGCTAACTTTGACGTCATCATATATGTTTATGCCAGTCACGTGCATTATAAGCATTAATTATTAATCACCTATCTCCCAGTGCATATATTCTGTTAATTATCATGGAGGCTACAGCTTCTTTGCATGAAACCATTTTTTAAATGTAGATGCATAGTAACATATGTCATCTGATATATATATATATATATATATATATATATATATATATATATATATATAGTAATAATTATAATAAAAAGATGTATTATGGTGTTCTAAAATCAGCCGCTAAAAATTTGGCTGAGACAGCATGCCAAAATAATTCCATGTCGAATAATGCTGTGATTCTTATAAATGGTGTGTTGTACTATTGCAGAATTAAGCATGTCTTTTTTTATGGACCGGTGGTCTCTGGGGTACAGGAAAACCTGGGCCAATGCCGTAAAATTCCTGTTTAGTACCCTGCATATGATATAATTATATATTGTAATTAATCACAATTTATAACATAGCACACCTGGTATTTCAATTGCAATATGTTTGTAATATGTTTGTAATAAAACTGATTATAAGATTGGTGGCAACTATAATTTGATGTTTGATGTATTTAAACCAACAATAACAATTCAAGACAAAATACAAAAAAAAATCCATTATATCATTAATAAGTATTGGCTAATTTATATCATCACAACAAAACTCTGACCCATCCAACTTCATGTTATGGGAAGCAAATAACATATTAACACTACACCTAGTGCCAGAACCTCAAAGTAGCTACTTCACAGTTGAAAGGGCAGCTTCTGTGGCCTAATTGGTAGTGCAGTCAGCAAATATGCCTATAGTGCCATGGTTTGAATTATAGTGCCTTGGTTGCAAAGTTTAGAAATATACTTACCATAGCTGTACAGAAACCCAAGAAAACAAATGGTTGGTAATTCAAGATTGTAACATAATGAAAACTAAAACTGTCCAAAAGAATAAAACATTTTGATAACACTCTTGTTGATTATTATTCTAACAGCAATTCTTGTTCTCTCCTATATTATTATTATTATACCAGTGAGAGTGGTGGTAGGACGTTATTCAGATTCCTTTGCCGAGATGCGGGAGGCGAGACGGAACAAATGATGTTGAATGAAAATGTTCCACTATGGGTGACAGAAGTCACTGTTGATGTAAATATTGTCTTATTATTAGAATAAAACATTAACAGCACACTAAGATATGCTTGATTAATTACATTTTTAACAAGTTTCATAATAATAATTAAACCTATTGTAAAACTATAATAGTTATTATTATTAAAAAGATTGTTTGTTTGTGTTTTCGTTTACTGTGCAAATAATGTGTGTGTGTGTGTGTGTGTGTGTATTCTACTAAATTCTCGTGTTTTTTACAGAAAAACATGCCAAAATTCAATAAATTACCATTTACACTGCTGCCTTATGGTAAAACATATGACATGGCTGGAGTTAAGACACTAAAAAAGTAAACTATTTTATTACTTTATTGATGCCTTTAAAGTATCATTTAAAGTACTTTTTAAGAAATGGCATAGCAATATTTAATACTAAGATGATATATGCTGTGATAAATATTACAGTGTTTTGCTCATTTTTCCTTGCATTTATTTCAGAGATCGTCTTTCAGCCAGTGATATGATTCTTGTTCGTAAAGTAATTGAACATGTCTACGATAAGATGTTAGGTCAAAGTTCAGATACCAACTCCCAAATGACAGCAGGAAACAATACTAATTCAGCATCGAATAAACAGGAGAAATCTGAACAAGAACATGATGAGGATTGGTCTTCTACAGCAGAGGAAAAAATAGAACTACTGTGTAATGATCAGGTCTGTCCGATTGTTAGTGTTCATGTCTCTAGTTTGTGTGTGTGTGTGTGTGTGTTAAATAGATTTAAATCCAAGTTAACTTTATATCTTGTTTCTTTCAGTTGCTTGATCCAAACATGGATCTAAGAACAGTGAAACACTTTATTTGGAAACAAGGAGGTGATTTAATTCTACATTATCGTACAATTAATTCTAAATAGTATTGTTGTTTATTAACGTAAGGCATTTATGTACTATGGTATTTTTTATTGATGGTCTGTCTCTTTAAATGTATGCGCATGTGTGTGTGTGTGTGTGTGTGTGTGTATGTGTTGCAAGAAGCTGTAATTAATTATGTGTGAAACGTAAAAGTAAATTTCCAGTATGATTGCTTACTTCTGAAGATTATTTGATTGAATGATAAGATCCTATTTTACAGGTGAATGTTAAATAACTGTACAATATTGTGTTATAAACATGAAACTGTGATGTGTTCTGAACATTATCAATGTAAGAAAAGTTGTTCTTTTAAAAAATATCTTTGTACTGATTAACACAGTAATAAAAATGTATTTAGTCATTACATGATACATTATAATAATGTATATTGTTATTTGTTTAAACACATTTTTATTCTGATAGACAGTAGTTATCATATATGGTGTACCATTTAATAAAATATGCACAAAAACTCCTAAAAGACATGATAACAACATACAATAAAAATTAGGATACATAATCAATCTTGTATGTGAACAATGATATACAAACCTAAAAACAAATTGATTATGCTAGAGTAAGTGCCTGTTTGTCTATTGAAATAATGGCCTCATCTGATTGTATTTAACATCTAAAAACAACCAGCAGAAGTGAGTACAATTGACTAAAATCTTCTAAATACCAATACCATATTAACATCAGACCTATACTATATAAGTACTGTTTAAAGGCTTATTATATTTCTCTCCAATATTTCGTCAAGCCTATATGAATCCAATATAAATCTGTGTGTTTCAAACTTGGGGTCAATTCAATTCGGGAGATGGAATTGATCCGGAGTTGGAATTGCTTTTTTTTAAAGGAATTGGAATTGATAAATTGGAATTTAAGTTTTCTACCAACCAAAACAATTAAATCCACAAATTAATTTGCCATTTAATTTTTTAATTCAGAAATATTTTTTCCATGACAATCCTACTTGGAATATAAACTATTCAGAGTAGGTACTCGGAGTAGATATTCAGAGTACCTACTCATGGTCAAAAGTAGTAGGTAAAAAAAGAGTAGGTAAAAAATGGAATTGGAATTGATAAATTTGATTTGGAGTTGACCAGGTGGAATTGGAATTGACAAAATGGTGATTTTATATATATATATATATATATATATATATATATATATATATATATATATATATATATAAACACAAAACATTGCAGAAGGAAATAACTATCTGTTAAATAAGTATCTGATCATATTTCTAATGTTCACTTTTATGCATATAGTTATTATATACCAACTGATATCCTACAATATATTATATATATATATATTGGATGGTTATTAATATAGCATTCCCAAAGACAAACAATACGTGATAAATAATTTAATGGCATTATGTAAAGAAAATAATCAATAATCTAGATCGAGAAATTAATTGAGTTGCATTTTGGAAATCTAGCAATATATCTGAACTTGTGTATCATTATCAGGAAATTTGGTCTGCAGACATAACAAAATTGTTGATGTACTTTATTGTATGGATCTATTGTACCAAATTATGAACATTGTAGTTTAATTGGTCTTTAGTTGTTTTTCTTTATTTGTTTTGCATGAAATCATTTGATGTAATACTTTTCTTTTTCTCTCAACGCTTGAAAAGTGTATAAGAGAAGCTTCTTCTAATACTATTGACTGCTCTATGCAGGTATCCCCTATTGAAGTTGTTAAAATGTTTTGAATAAATACAATATAAAATATAATATCACGTAAATTGTATGATATATATATATATATATATATATATATATATATCGATTTTAAATATTTTTAATGTGATAGTTGAGGGCTTCTCCTAAACTAGTCCAGAGTTCTGAATAACGGTTGGTGGTTAGGGAGTCCACCTACTAGTAATTCGGGGGGGGGTGGATAGGACTGAGAATTAACAATAATTTGGAAAAAAGATATATATATTGGCGAGGTGGCATCTTGCTCAGATGAGGGGTGTTGTGTATTGGGATTGGTTGATGGCAGTGATCCATTTACCATTTCAGAAGGTTATCAACTGAGCATTTTTACAACATTCATGAAATGTTTGCAAGCTAATGTGTTAAAGCATATCACTGAAACCTGATGTATTATAGTGTATATTTTGTTATTCACCTTGTTAAGTCATTTCCACTGAGTGGACTAGATTTTGTATAATGAGCCGCATGTTTTAACGACGTTTTACCCTAAATCAAATTATCCTTTTTGTTTGATTTACTGGGATCCCATTTGAAGATTGTGTCTGAAGAATTCCGGAGATCGGTTTATTTTTAAGATTACTAGAGATAAGTCTAATTTTGCTGGATATAAACGTCTAGCTGGTGGTTGGGAAGTGTATAGCTATAGACTAATCTTAGAGGTATTCATTTATGACATGATTTAGTTGACAAATATGTACCTCGTGAGTTTACTTCAAATAAGAGTTAATGGTGTATCTATATTGTTACCCTTTGTTATATACGAGGATCATATTGGCCTCTTTCTAGCCATCTGCAAGTATACCAGTTATCAGCGAAATCTAAAAAATAAGTGAAAGAATAGGTTTTTTCCCTTCAATCCTTCCTGCACTAAGAATACATTATTCCACTACAGGATGGCCAGTAACTGAGGTTGTATTAGAAGCAAGTTGTGTATGCTAGCTGTTTTCAGTTTCTTCTGTCACTGAACTTCGAAGATATAAATAACTATGTTTATTTCCACACGAGCTTATGTAACTCGCTTGTAATCCTCTAGGTTCCCACATATCCCCGAAAGCCCTTTAAAACCCTTGAATTTGGAACTTTTGTATAGTTGCTCCTGAATTTTGATAATAAACTCCTGAGCAACTAATTCAGGATCAACTACCTTTTCAAGAGTTTTGAAGGGTTACTGCCTGAAAATGGACGCTATTCAAGGATTTGTGGGTACCCTTGAACAAAAGTTCCAAATTCAAGGGTTTTAATGGGGATATGTGGGAACCTCATGAATTATGTGTGTTTGTCCTTTTACATATCGAACGTATTTATATAATTTGCCGAAGTAACTTCATTCTTGTTTCGAGTGCATTCAGAAAAAAAACTTGGAATTTAAGTATCGCGGTGACTATATAATCTAGGTTATAGTTCAAGGAATAGGAAATTGAATTTGATCTGTTCACACGGCGGAATACGTAGTGAGGAAAAGATCGTGCCATGGCTATGTTACGCGTCATCCACCATTTTGCATGAAACAGGAGTTCAGTAAACCTTACAGAGTTACCTGATAGACGATGTCTGCAACAAAAGAGAAAGTGCAAATTTAGGGTGGAATGGCTATAAATCGCCGAATACAAGGAATGGGTGTGCCGTGATCCAACTAGCAACAATCGTCTGGCACGATGCGAATATTGCGTCAGATCGATTAATGTCGGTAAAGGCAGCGATTTAATTTGGATAGTCGGATAAAAAGTGCAGCCCCAAGAAAAGCATGGCCGCAAAGCATACTTCCTGAGGCTCCTCAATGAAATGCCAGCTGGACGTGACGATTACTTGCGGATCACAGGCAGTGACGTATTTCCCCGATATGTTTTTAACACCCGTTGGATAGAGAACGTTCCAGTAGCCGAGCGACTGCTGAAGATGTGGGAACATGTTAGAAAGTGTCCATGAGGCAAAAAAGGAGACTGACCAATGAGTTGTATCAGAGGCAGTTAATGATCCCCTATTCATACTCCGTTTGGACTGTTTCACGACTCTGGCTCTAATGGAAAAAAACAGCCGATATCGACTTTAGGATCACTGCTGAAGCCGAGTTGAGGCTCCTCCAACGATCTTCAAAATCAAACGTGACTGACGGAGACGTACAAGCTTTACGTATTGAATGTCGTGCCTTTATGCGTGAAATCGCGGTTCGTATCAAGCAGAAGGCACCATCAAAGTACAGCATTTTACGAAACATGTCATGCATTGATCCCCTTATCATAGCAATGAATCAGGACAGCTGTGTTTCAAAGTTGAAGAAAGTACAATGGATATTGGTGAGCAACGGCAAGGTCAAAAGCAACAAATCTGATAGCATTCTTCAACAATATTCTGATGTTTTCATGTCTGCCGTTCTTCCTAACAAAGACACATTTACTCAATTTGATCCCTTTGATGCGGAAAAGAGGTTGGACTAGTTGCTTAGGAAAGATATAAACAAACCAGAGTTTTTTTACTTGTGATATGCTGTTAGTCAGCTGTTACTCTTAACACATGGACAGACCAGTATTGAAGAGAGTTTTCTCTGAATAAACAGATATGGGGGAGGTGGATAACATATACCAGGAAATGTTAAGATTCTACTCGCAGACAAATATTGTCATTTATATATCGGGAATTACCCATCACCTATTTGTGAGATTTATATTATTCATCATCATCATTTATTTTAATATTTTAACAATTTAAGTCATTACAGACTGTGATCATGCAAAACTTCTATAAATTCCTCATGGAAGGAGACATGACTACTATCTGATTGTATTACTTCTTCCCATTTAATCTCTGGCATATTGAAATCGCCAGTTATCCATATATTTTCATCATCATAATGAATATTTCAGTAAGAGGAGCTACTAAACCATTCTAAGTCATTCCAACTCTAGGGACTACGTGCTATTTAATGCTTGTGCAACTGCAATGAGGAACTCCTCCGTTCCGAGCTGTTACGTCTTGAAATTTTGGCTAGAGACCCCTGCCTGCCGCCTTGTGGGTACAGGCATTGAGTTGTTCTGTCGAGTAGGGTAGATTTGTGTGTGTGTTATTAAATTTAAAAAAAACAGATACCTCAAAAAAAATCTTTGAGGTTTCCTTCATTTTTCCGCTGAATGTGACCGTGTCAGGGACAGAGGATGGTTTTTTATACAGAAATAGAGCATAACCATAATTCAGTCGAGAAATTACGAGGACTTGGAGTAAGTAGGATGTTGTTTGCGTCACCAGATACATGCATATAAACCGTAGAGGATCTGTGTTCCTTACTCAACAATAGCAGAATTTAGTTATAGAATCTATTTGTTTCTATACTGAGGATACTACTGTGAATAAGATATCTCACTCACGTGGATTTTTTATATTACTGCATGCTCTAAAACACAAATTGCCCGCATGCTGCTAGGATAAGAATGAAGTCCGTCTTATTTTGAGGGTCATCCTCAGCATTTACATTTGAATTATTCGTTTCGGTGTGCGAAATATTACGAATGAAAGCGGCAATAACTATATGTTGGCCAACTTTGCATGTCTGCTACTCACATTTGTCGTTCTGTTTTTTTTCCCTCACAGTCATTCCGAATTGTGGTACCAGAATATATAATCTGGTTATAGGTTGCATTCTTGTTTAACATTATTCTTACTTCCCTAATTGACGATACCAAGTCTGGTTAATAAAATGCGTGGAAGACAGAACCTAACTCTCTGCGCGGGTAGGGATGGCTCCGACTCATCCACTGACTGACCTATTGATAGTATTTAAAAACTGAATGTGCACTCGATTTAAACCATGTGATATGTTCATATGCAGAGTCTTGACAAATATCTCTTTTACCGCATATCAATGCTATTTATTAAAGTAATCATAAACTTATCACGTGTTTTATAGTCATTCTTAAAAAAAAAATAACAAGTGAGAATTTCTCGTTACTGCGAAGAGTAAGTAATTAGACAACATAACTATACGAAATCGAATCTGTTGTGAACTCCCCCGTAACAAGAGTGAATTAATTTTATTTCGCTCAGAATCATTACAGTACTGCGTTTCAACACTGACACTAATTATTTACTAAATTATACCGCATACGCCCAAAACTAAATATGACAATTCCTATATCCCGGATGAGCGGACATTTCGAGCACTTATTCGTTGTAGCGATACCTGTATCTTGTAACAATGACATTATTGGAAAGCATATTAAAATTGTGTTATCAGAAACCCCCATATTGAATGCGCGCGTGCACACACACACACACACCTAAACACCTTATCACAAATATGCTGACATGCTAATAGAAATATATGGACACTTGGAGTAGAGACATTGTGTACGATTTTCTAATCATAACTAGATGCGACTTCTATCATTTTTTTGTATTTTGCATATCTGAAACAGATACAGGTAGCCTTCGCTTTATTATAGGCTTCTCTAAGATCTTCGATTTTCTTCTTCTGGATCTTAAGTTGAGATTCCGCTTGTTCAATGTTTCGATTAAACACTTTTATTTTGTCCCACATCTTCTCTAACGGAGTATCTGTCGCAAAAGAAATGCATTTATTGAAAATAATAAATATCGGTACGCCCCCCCCCCCCACACACACACACACACACAAAATATATTCACAGGGCTACTTCTAGATAAGCTTAATTAGTCCTTGATAAGCAATATTGGTGGATTATAGAAACATCCAAAAATTACAATTACGATAATACAGTGAAATTTCTAGCGGTTGTTATGTCGTCAGTTATCTATAATATATCGAATTTAAAGTGGCAATCAATACATAGTTCGAGGTGAACACGGGTTTCTGGAAATAAACAAGCACTTGGGGAGGATTTAAGTCGAAAATTAAAATGTCGGTTTAACTATATCCGCACAGAATAGTTTCGGTGCTATTAGTTATATGTATTAACCATCCATCATTCTTACTATCTTACTCTCATAATATTTTCTCTGTGATTGGATATGTTGTTGTGCAACGGAAGCCCTTTGGTTAGCTATCACCAGTTGTTCTATCACACTTCCTGCCTGCAACAAATGTGACGTCTCATCACTGCCTCCGGATGACATGCTAAATTTGGACGTAATATATGTGTTATATTATTAAATATATTATTATTATTATCATTATTATTATTATCAACAGTAATAGTGGTATTCATACGACTCGTTATAACCGCTATGTGACATACATTACGCCGCTTGGCACTAGTTTTCTGACCGACCTAGACACTTCAGCATGTATCCCGGCACGTTTTGTGTTTTGTTGTCTTTTTATTTTGTGATGAGTGGCTAAACGTATTTTTCGGCCATCCCACTTTAGACCGAGCAGTTAAAAAAATACGGAGGTGAAATCTCTCAATCCAGAATTGAATTAAGAGAAACGGCAGTATTGTTTAACATAGTTATATCACCTGTAAGAAGGGCCAATTTTAAAGTAGGCCATTTCCACCCAGCAGTTGAGCTCACCCGGCATCCGAAACTCATTCCATCCAGCAACAGCTACACTTACAAACAGACATTTTTGGACGATGACGTACCTCTTATCGTATTTCTTAAGACATTTCTCTATGGCAGAGGCCAAGTCCTGGCTTGCGTAACCGAAGCAATCAAAGGGAACCTGAACTTCCTCAAGGACGTCACCGAGTGGATCCAGAATATCCTGGATTTTTCTATTCTGGTCATTTAACTTTTTTAGCTCGGCCATTCTCTCTTTGTATAGTGTGACCAATTCTTCTCGTTTAAGTCGTTTTATTGTTCCTGGGATCACAATCATATATGCAATTACGATCATACTTAATACTAGCTTTATTATAACTAATACCTGATACAATTTTATGTAAGTTGGTATTTTTTATAATGTCTTAAATCAATATTATTATTCTTGTTAGTGGTGGTGGGGGTGGAATAACTGTAAATGACATCATCAGCTACACTACCATAGCATGTTATCCTTATTATATATCAAACATGGGGTCAATTCAATTCCGGAATTGGAATTGATAAAAATTGGAATTGATAAATTTGTAATTGGAATTGATAAATTTGGAATTGGAGTTAGAATTTAAGTTTGCTACAAAAAAATTCAATCCACAAATTAATTTATCTTTTTTTTAATTCAGAAATGTTTATTTCATGACAATCCTACTTGGAATATAAACTACTCGGAGTAGATATTCCAAGTAGATACTCGGAGTAGGTGGACTATTTGGAGTACCTGCTTCGAGTACCTACTCCAATCAGTGATTGAAGTTGGTAAAAAAATGGAATTGGATTTGATCAATTTCGAATTGATAAATTTGATGTTGGAATTGGAATTCGAATTTACAAAATTTCTGTTATGTATATATATTTTTTTCATTTAAAACCAGCCACGAAGCTTAATGTAATTACTATAAATCCCTATTAAGTTACCCTTAAATAAAATATCTAACAAAGATAACCTCGATCTTCTATCTCTATGTCAGATCCTCCAAGATTCACCGCACCTGCTAATCGTTTTCTGGCTATCTGCGCGATAGTTAGCTAAAAACCAAACGATAGAGATGAACCTAACAATTAATTAACTATTTCAAACTATTGTTTGTGTGTGTCTATGTGTATGTATATATATATATATATATATATATATATATATATGTATATATGTGTGTGTGTGTTTGTGTGTATGTGTGTGCATCGGTACATGCGTGCGTTTAAAAGGGTAGTTTGATATTATTGTTTACAAAGTGGCTGTTTAGTATAATTTGAATATATGAAATAAATATATTTGCCTTGGCATTATCGTGCCCCTTTCTGTTAGCATTATCTGTCACCGATTTCTTTCGTGTTTTAAATTTCGATTTGGAAAACATCTTTTTAAAACATGCGGATCGCGGCATTTGTAAAGCACATTTAGTGATTTACACTGAATTTTTAAACTACTGCCGTTTTGTTTATTTTCGCGCCGAATCTACTTCCGGTTTAAATTTGTGACTGTTACACTTCCATATTTCTGGACTTTTAATGCCATCTTGTAAAATTGGAAAAAAATCATTTGCATGATGCTACTCGTTGTCGAAGGATCGTTCAAATTTTAAAATAGTGAGAACAAATTGTCTTTTATATGTTATAACTATTTAGGTCATAAGTACAAAATATAAATATAAATACAATATATTTATTCTCTGCAAGTGTTCACAATTAATATTCCAATTGTACATACATTACATAACATATGTATTTATGTGTCTCTCTCTCTCTCTTCTCTCTCTCTCTCTCTCTTTCTATCTATATATATATATATATATATATGTGTGTGTGTGTGTGTGTGTGTGTGTGTGTGTGTGTGTGTGTGTGTGTGTGTGTGTGTGTGTGTGTGTGTGTGTGTGTGCCTTCGCCCGTCACAAAATAGCTAACTTCGTTGATTTGTTCATATTGAATAGATAAAATTATGATTATCGTTCTGCAAGATAATATTCGTTTTATGCTTCCAAATAGTTTGCGATCAGTACCAGTCTTTTGGATGAATGGTACAGCTGGCACCAGTTCATTTAAACTAAGAAATGTATAAATATGTGCTAAATCCTAATATATATATATATATATATTTTTAAAGATGAATTTTTTAATCAATATATTTGAAAAGATCTAAATCGATCACAGGCTATAAAAGGTTATATATGTTAATTTATGACTCCCACCTAACATCAAAAGTTAGCACTGTATATATATATATATATATATATATATATATATATATATATATACCCACTCACTCGCTCACTCATTACGTGTCATTGCGTTAATACAGCAATATGTGATTACGTTATGACGATAATAATGATCTATTCCGTTGACTAATATAGTCTTACTATCAGCATCGTTGATGAGCTGTTAGAGAAATAAGAGAAGAAATTATAATTAATAACCATCAGTAAATAATAGTCTCTATTTCTGTATTATGAATCTGAAGGAATGGTAATTTACCAGGAAGCAGAGGCTAGGAGTGGTTTGGCACAAAGCCCAAAGTTAACCATACGTAGGCCCGAGTAAACCACAATAATGACTCACGAAAAGTAAATACACTAACAGCAACACGGTTGACTTGTCATTGTTCAGCAAATACATTATATATTACACGTGACAAATCGCCGAGAAACTCTTCTTTTCAACAATTCAGGTTTTTCATCGGCTTTTATAGTGGGTTAAAAACTGATCAGCTAATTGTTAATACGGCAACTGTTTCGAAATTGTATTTATATTTTAGTTGATGATGTTGATGCTGATGATGATGCTTGATGTTTTTATGTTTTATTTTAGTTTATATCCGTTCTTTATTAATAGACTACTTCCCCCTGCTTCGATGGTTTTCGCGATTCAGTTTGCTTAGAGTTAATTATAATACACATAATTAGATCACGGTATATATTGTCTAATATAGTAGTTATAGGTTTACTGTAGTCTAACAAACAGGAAGTCGGTTAAGTTATACGTAGCCAGGTTGTGGGATGGCACCTGCCTTCGCTTCACTCATTTCGTAAAGGTTTTAATCAATTCAAATTAGTAATACGATCAAAAGTATTGGTAACCGATTAGTAAGCTGTGGTAGCTGGTAGAGCCTCTATGAGCAATCTAAGACTCCAACAAGTACTGTAACAAATACTGTATTTCGTAACAACCAGTTCACTACTATGTACACAAGACACCGATGATCCGTGTCCGACGTACTATAATAATACTACTAATAATAATAATAATAATAAACTTCTATAGCGCCATTAACCTCGAAAAGAATCGAACTCAGTGTCGCACCAAGTACGGGGGTTGAGAAAACTCATCGTCCAGGTACTCTCCGGTGTGGAAAATCCGTCTGTGAGGTGTACAGGTAACAACTGATAAGTCCTTTGTACGAGTTTTATATCTCGACAATACTCTGTACAGT